>JAQHUG010000238.1:801805-838191 GCA_028555095.1 Dicrostonyx torquatus | reverse complement strand
AAAATAACAAAATATCAAAACCCCAAATCCCAAAACAAAAAGTGCTCAAAAAGCAAACCCAGACCAGATAGAGGCTGTTTTGTGCTGGCTAACTACTCCTTGTCATGGGGCCTACCCTGGATGTTATTGCTGTACCCAGTGACACGCCATTGGAGAAGAATGAATTTTATTTTTCCTTCAAGTATCAGCTGCAAACAGCTTCTGGGTTTTGATGGCTCTTTACGTCTATTTCCCCTTCTGAGTGCTGTGATTTTGTCTGTCTCGAACCTGTGCAAGTTTAAAGTGTGCTGTCACATCTCTGTGAGTTCATCTGTGCTTCTGGCCTGTCGTGTCTGGGTGACACTTTCCTTAGAGTCAGCCACGACTTCTGGGTCCTAACTTTCCACTTCCTCTTCTGCATAGATTCTTGAGCCTCAAAGTGAGTGCTTTGATAGAAACATTTCATTTAGGGTTGTGTGCTCCAAAGTCTCTCATGTTCGTGTTCTGTATATTGTCTTGTTGTGGATCTCTTTGTTAATTACCCTCTAGTACAAGAGGCTTTCTGATGAGAATTGAATGATGTTATGCTCTATGAGTATAGCAATATGTCATTACTCGTTTTACTGTTATGTTCCTTAAGCAGAATAATAGTAGCAGGCTTTCCCTCTAGGACTGTGACCTGTTGTATTTCAGGTTCTCAGCTGTTTTAGCAGTATCATGCATGACTTCAATCTCATGGAGTAGGCCTTAAATACAATTCAAAAGTGCTTGGTCTATTTGGGTCTGGGTTACCTCACACAGGATGATTGTTTCTAGCCCCATCCATTTACCTGAAAATAATTCACCTTTCGTAATTTCATTTTTCTTAATAGTGGGATATTCATTCCATTGTGTAAATGTACCACATTTCCATTGCCCATTTACTACTTGATGGCCATCTAGGCTGCTTACAATTTCTGGCTATTATGAAGAGCAACAATGTACATGGATGAGAAGATATCTCTGTAAGTAAGATGTAGAGTCCTTTGGATACATGCCCAAGAGTGGTATAGCCGAATCTTGTGGTGTTAAGTTTTGGCTTTTTGAGGAACCTCCTCATTGGTTTGTGGGGTGGCTTTACCAGTTTGATTGCCCACTAGCAATGCCAGCCCCACATCCTTGCCAGCATGTGTTATCATTTATTTTATTGGTCTCGACCATTCTGACTGGGGTAAAATGGACTCTCAAAGTAGTTCCAGTTGGCACTTCCCAGGAAGACTGAGTAACTCTGCTGAGGTGGCTGAGACATGGGTGTGGACAATATCTCCCATTTCCCAGGCCACTGTTCTTTTCAGCTATTCGTCAGTGCTGCCATGAACAGTGTTGTGATGACCCTTTTCCTTTCTCATTGCTTGTCAACTTCCTTCCCTGGCAAACTTACCATCCAACAAAATGGACAAGGGCAAAGGGGTCTCTCCATTCTACACAGGAGGCCTTGTACTGGAGGCTGCAGGGCCTGCAGTCTTGTCTCCTGGCCAGCACTTTCTCCCATCTGGCAGCTACAGCCTATATACTCTGTGACCCACAGGTGGCCATAGTACAGGTATCAAGCTGTCTCTTTTATGAGCCCAAACACAGTTAGCTAGATTGTCAAAATCCCATATTCAATTACTCATCCTATTCCCCTTCTTATGTTCCCTTCATCTGCTAGTTCTTTAATTGCTTGGGTCTTCAAATCAAGAGCATACAGGAGAGAGGTATGATTAAGTTTAAAAGTGTGATTACTGTTGACTCCATAGGAAAACACTTACTTTGGGGGAAAGAGGTCAATCATGTATACTTGGAAAATAAGTGTGTTGCTTGTGAGAGAGAGCAGAAAGGGAAAACTGAGGATTATGTTGGAAATGGTGCTAATCTACCCTCTGCCCCTTGTGAGGTGTATGAATTTATACAAGATACTTCACCTCCTGAACGTTGCTTGCCTCTCCTGAAAATGAATGAGCTAGACCACATGCATGCTCAGTTTCCTCTTAGCTCTAATTTTCTGTCTTTATGATCTGTATGTCTTAATTACCCATGGCCTGATCACTATGGAAAATCATGACTTGGCCATAAGTGTTTAGTCTGACAGCATCCTTAAAGAATGTCTTAGTGTTGTAGGGAAGCTGCTCAGCCCTGAAACAATCACACAGAAACTATATTATTTGAATCATTGCTTGGCCCATTAGCTCTAGCTTCTTATTGGCTCTTACTTATTAATTTAACCTGTCTCTATTAATCTGTGTATCACTATGTGGCAGTGCATTACTGGGTAAAGTTCCATCTGGCCATTTTATATTCTCACAACCTTTCAAGTTATAAATGGTTTTTTTTGTTTAATATTGCAAAATTGAGATCACTTTTTTGTTTGCAACAGGATATTTAGAGCCCCTTATTTTATAGGCTACCATTGTCTTAGTTTTTGATGTGTTTGTTAGCACGGAGCGGGGGTAGGGGGAAAGTACTTCAAAGAACACTCCTGCAGTGGAGAAATGAAATAGCACAAGCGTGGACAAAGTAAATTGGCCTTGCAAAGACTGTTGAGCATACCTTACCCACAATGTCAATAAAAGGTTCCTGGCTGTTTGAGTGGGGAAGAGGGAGAGAGACACACCCTCATTAGAATATATGTAGAGACATAATTCTGCTCAAGCCAGTGACATCTTACGCTACTCAAGCATTTTCCCCTCTGGGAAATGCACAGTGACAAATGAGTCAAGTGGAGAGTATAACAGACAGCCGCAGTGGGCACCATGTCATGATTATCAAAACACAATAAAGACTCTCTTGTAACAAACCATCTGCTGGAAAGGTTCAGCTTGAGCGGTTGGGTGCCCGGTTCTGGGACTGTTCTGCAACACTGGGCAGGAGGAACTTCCTTCTCTATACAGATGGTTCGTATCTCCGCGCTCCTAGGGTGCTCTCATCACCCTTTCCCTGTGAGCTCCTCACAGCGCTGTCTCAAAGCTACCCAGTTTCCCAGCAGGCAGGCAGATGGTTATAGAGATGTACTGCTGCTGGGTGAGTGAGAGCATGCTACATAAGCCAAGCATCTTACTTCAGACCCCTCCTCTTGTTCTCCCTGCTTCGGGATGAAAGCAGCTCTCTAAGGGTGAGGGTGAGGTGCCCATGAATAGACACTTGTTTCCAGAATCAATGCGGCGCTGGGATTGCTGGCCCGTGCTGTCGGGCGTCAGCCGCTGCTTTAAGAATGCAGTGAAAACATCTTACACAGTGAAAACCCATCGTTTGTAAAGCTGCAGAGAGGGAGCTTTGTTTGCCCACACAGCATTGAGCCCCGAGGCCCTGCTTTCTCAGGGCAAGTTTCGACTCTGCTTAGCACACATTTATTATGCTAAGGGGAATAGGCTCAAGTCAGCAGGGCATGTGGTTGGGGAACTTGTAAAGCCTGCATGCGCTTAAGAGCTCTGTTTGTCTGACTTTAAATTCGAGCCCGTTCACAATTACCTGTGATCGGAGTGACAGGATGTAGACAAGTGAAAATGAACTCTACCTAATTTCCTGACTTTGAAAATGCCTTCCTCACATCCACCTACTTGGATATTTCTAACGGACACTTTCACAGCAGCTAGCTGGTTGGACCTCTGAGTTTGGAGTTGTGAGCCATCTAGTTAAGCAGAAAAATGTTATTGGTTTAGATTACATGAACTTGTGTATGTGGCCAATCCCTGTTGAACCAAGTGGAGTACATCTTGCCAGGTCCAAACTCTACTTCAAAATTTCCCAAATCCCGAGACCTCTTTATTCACTAGAGTGAAGAGGATATGGACTGTCTATAGTAGGGCTTCTTGATGCAACTTGGTTTAGCCACCATGACACTAGAATCTCATTTTTCTCCATTGTTCTCCATCTTTTCCTTGATTGATCTTTCTCGCACACTCACATCCTCTACCCTGTCCTAAGGTACGGAATTGATGGATTAGACATTTGCAGCTGCTCTTGTGATTCAGATGTGGAGTGTTCACAGTTAAGGCTCAAACTCTGAGACAATGACTGAGGTGCTTACTTAACATATCAAAGTGGACCTGACCACCAGGTTCTCCCAGCATCCCTCAGTCCCTATCTGTTGCAGGGTGTGCCTGAATACCCCACCCTCTTACCCTGAACTCCCGGAGCACAGGATCTGGGTTGTCCTTCCCCAAGAGGTTTTTCCTTATATAATCCAGACATTTAGGTTGCCCACCTCTCTCTTACCTTTTGCCCTCTGGGCTTCTGTGCTTTGTCCCCCTCCTTCCCCTCTTCCTTCTCTTCCCCCCTCTTCTCACATGGCTCAGGATCTCTGGATTCCCCCAGATGTCCCTGTCTCAGGCTCCGCCATGCTCTCCCTTCTGTCTACACTAAACCTTCTCCTCCACCATACATAGGAGCAGTATGGCTTGTCCCTTTCATTTCTTTCCATTCACACTCTTAGCCTTGATGTTGTCTCCCCTTGTCACCTGTGAGCTAGATGGCTCATAATCCTGTGGTTTACGCTGGTTGAATCTAAGAGTGGGGGATTTTCCTTGTCTAAAAGTAAATTTGACTTATATCAGTCCCAACATCTACCTTGCCCTCCAATGACAGAAGCACTTCCTCCAGAGGCACGCACAAAGCTGGAAGAAAGATGTGTAGGTGGATACTCACTGTGAGCATGCTGCTGACAGGAAGTGCACCATACTGATGGACACTCACTGTGAGCATGCTGCTGACAGGAAGTGCACCATACTGATGGACACTCACTGTGAGCATGCTGCTGACAGGAAGTGCATCATACTGATGGACACTCACTGTGAGCATGCTGCTGACAGGAAGTGCACCATACTGATGAACACTCACTGTGAGCATGCTGCTGACAGGAAGTGCATCATACTGATGGACACTCACTGTGAGCATGCTGCTGACAGGAAGTGCACCGGCCTTGGGCAACATGAAGCTGAAGGTCTACACAGATAGAAGACTAATATGACATTTTATTAAGACAGACAAACAAAATCCTGGGGCCCGAGAAGAGAAAAATATAGATTTAAATGTGGGGAAAGGAAATAACAGTTTAAAAATGCAAGAATGATTTAAGCAATCAAATAAAAATAAAGCAAAAGCTAAACATGAATTTCTGACCAGAAAGGTTCCTGAAGCATGCACTGTTTTTGTGCTGTCCGCTCCCCCTCCAGTCAGCCCCCAATGCTCCCACACCCACCCTCACCCCTGCTCTGAAACAATGAGTGCTCCCTGCGAATGGGTCTCGCCTGAACACATTTAGACCCTGGCTGGAGAGCAGGTGTGTTTCCTGGTGTGCTTTAGAATGCTCTGCCTTCAGGGCTTCAGGCTAATCAAGAGGGAAATATGGCAGGCACACAGGGCTGGGACTCCATTGCAGTTTGCTGCTCCCCACCTCCTGCAAATTTTTGAAGGACACTAAAATTTTCCTCAAAAGTCAGAACTGTTGACAGGACAGCGCCCTTGGAATTGTGTAGCGTGCAGCGTCCTCTGGCATCCACATGGGAGTGACTCACTGACACACTCCTGATGCCGCTTGCCTCTACCTGTAAAAGCGAAGGGAACAGAGACTGGAATCGTACTTTCTTGCATGGATGGTAGTATTTTTTCCATGGTTCTGTGTAAATTAATTTTGGAGATGAAGGGAATAGATACTCATCCAGTAGACAAGGAAAAAGGTGGGCAAAGGAAGGAAGGGAAAAGGCTCGTCAAGGCTCTCCGTGAGTCCTGGTTTCCAGATTCCTTTGGTTACTCATTACCTCATCCTTCGCTTCTTCCCCTAGAGACTGTTTTCAGTCATTCAATTCTCTTTAAATTGTGTTCTCCTCGTGGGTGCCCACGGGCTCTACTCTCTGAATAATTTGAACAAGCAAACGTCTTTCCTGAACTTGATCTGATGCCAGGTGGCCTTATAGGTTCTCACTCTCTTGGTCTCAGCTCCTGGTCATCTCAAGGCTAACCCAGGATGGCACGGTCATGTTCACATCTGTTGATTCCTGGACAGTGAACTAATTCTCAGAAAGAATAGACTCTTATGAGCTGTGGCCCAGAGAACACTGCAAATAAAGCATACCACCGGGAAGCTTGAGGAGGCAGGCTTCTGGGGTCTGGGGCTGAAATTAAAATGCGAGTTTAAGAAGCAAATGTAGAAAGATGTAAGTCTAGTAGATAGGTAGCTACTGCCTCTGAGGAAGCTACAGCTCCGGCCAGGACACTGTATTTCACACACTTTTAAGAGTCTGTATTTGAGTTAGTTCATTGCCTCACTGGATGAAGAAACACCTGTGCTTGGGCCTGTGGCTCCTATCTCTTCTCATGATGACCAGCAGAGTTAAATGGAAACCAGCCCTTTATGCTTATAAGAAACGTACCAGGTGTTGGTAGATGGTAGAGGCCCAAAATAGTCCTTTTCTTTTCAGTTTCTAATTTTGCCACTTCTTAATTTCATTCTTGACGTATCGGTGTTTTACTTACATGTGTATCGGTGTGCTGCTTGCATGCCTGGTGTCCGCAGAGGATAGAATACCACATCAGATCCCCGCAAACTGGAGTCAAAGATGGTTGGGAGCTGCCAGATGTGTGCTGTGAATGAAAGTCAGGTCTTCTCTAAGAGTATCCAGTGTTCCTAATGGCTGAACTGTCTCTCCAGTCCCTAATTTTTTTTTTACCACCTTCTTAATCACATCTGCAAGTGTAGGTGAAGAGCAAAATTGAACCTGGTTGTATGTGACCAGCATGATCCAGCCCACACACATGCCTCATGAAATACTGACCAGCTGTCTCAGGGTGATACCAAAACTTGGCATCAGTGACCAAACTCCAGGCCTCATGCATGCCAGTCACATTCTGAATTAGTGAGCTCCCACCTAGCACTTAAAATCTTGGTTTTATTCAGCTTCCTTTAACAAATTCAAAAGAAGCAAATACCTCCACACCTACCCTCTAACCTGTTTTAGTGTATGCTAAAAACATATTCAAAATATCAGTTCCTAAAATGATGCACTTTCCAGGTGTTCATCATTCAGAATGAAGTCCAGAAATGTTCGTCTTTTTCTCAAAATGACAGCAAGAAAATTGACCTTTACACTTTAAATAGATTATTGAAGAATTGTCACTCACGAGGGTTAGGGTTGTGTTCTCACAATTGTCTGCTCTATCTTCCCAATCATTATGTGACAGGCGTTATTTTATAAATCAAAAGTTTATGCTCAAGCTGCACACACTGAATTGTAATTTGTTTTAATATTCAAACTAAAAATAACCGTTGTGGTGGGCAAAACCCCAGCTGTGCTTTGTCAGCCTCTCTTTCATTTAATGTCTAAAACTTTATGTATTTAAGGAAAATTTTATCCATGTGTTTCTCATTTATTTACACTTAACTCATCAGTATGTTTAGTATGGGTTATTTGATGTCCAAGAAGTCTTTTTAACTATTTTATGTGCTTATTTTATGTGCCCATGAAATGGGAAGTCATTTTGTGCCAAAAGGAAAACTGTGTGAAGCCTATCACCATTGTTAAACAAATATTTACCCGTAAGATTTCATGTTTGATTTTAAAATCAGAGCAGTAAATTTCCTAGTCCATTCCAGATTGAGCAATATAAAACTGTGCACCTTTTCTCTGTAGACAGGCTTGAATACTGAGGGGTTCTCACAGTTACAAACAGCCCCAAAGAGGTTGGAGTTGGAGCCAGCATCCCCTAAGGTCAAGTGTTGATGCCAAGGAAGGTCTTGAGGTCATTGAGGGGTCTACCCTAGCAGTATTGTCTATGGGCAATAGTCAGACAAGAACCATCTGTTGAGGCATATAATTTTGTATCTGGAATTGCACCAAAAATCTCTCTTCCCAACAGGTGGCCTCTGCCTTTTTAGCCTTCCTGGGGTGGTAGGCTGCTTCAAGTAGTTATTCCAATATACTGTTATATTAGCGGTTTATCAATTCACTCACACATGTTGAGTAATGACTCTGCCCCAGAAATTCTGGTAAGTCCTCTGAATAGGAACATGGATAATACTTTTGCAGTTTAGGCCCTGGGGCAGTGTAGCTGGTGTCATTGGGTGCCTGCCTATTCTTGCCTTGATCCCTGAATTCATCTGTAGCTTGAGCATTTGCAAGAATAATTCGGAGTTCCTTGGAGTCCACAACTACACTCTGTGAACATGGGTTGACTGGTTCTGCTCTCAAACCTTAGGGTATAATAAGAGATATGTTCCACACAGGTTCTTGATGTTAGGGCAACTGAGATTTAAGCCATTTATTCATGAACACAGCCCTTATTGGATTTCGTGCCTTCCCTACCTCATTTGTATCATTTATTGATCCTCGTCTGACCACTTCTTTCTGGGATATACCTAAGACAAAGCACAAAGATAACCAACAGGTAAAATACAGTGCAGCAGAATCTTGGTCAATAGAAGAATACATTAACAGAACACTGAGTTATTTCATTTGATGGGGATTTATAGAGAACTTGCTTGTTAAAGTAGAAGCACCATCTCTCTGCTCAGTGTTGTTTCCTTGGAGTCCAGCACAGAGGCTGACATATAAGAGCTGCCAGGGCCCACAGATGTGAGTCCATTCTACCTTGACTAAATGTCAGAGAGTCTGAGCTTATTCTTGCTCTCTCAAAGTTGTTGACAACAGGTGCAGCTACAAACAAGGGATCCTGACCTGAGGTGTGGTTAATTAGTACTTTGAGTATAGAGGTGGTTCTGCTCCACCTTGACTAAAGGTCAGAGAATTCAAGTCTATTCCTGCTCCTTCAAAAGAGAGTGGCAGGAGGTTCCAGTGAGTGGCTGCCTGTAGGATACTTGGTATAAAGGTGTGGTTGTTACATGTCCAGTCCAAACAGCAGAGTTATTGATTAAGGATGCTCTGTTTATTCCTTTTATCATGTTAAGGAGGTCTGTTGCCTCTCCCTCCCCTTTTGGAATGGAGTATATAAGTATGTGCGAAATATAAACAGGTGATTTGGGTATTCACTGAATTTCCCTCCTGGTACTGTTCTGTGTTTCTGTCTTTTATTTTTCTTGTAATTCTGTTCCTACCCTGGAACATGTGAACCATTTTGAAGCTGGACTTTGACAAACAGTTTAATACAAATTTGACTAACAAGTACATGGAAACAGAACTGAAAGGAAATCATCACTTGTAAAGTTAGTTAACCAGCATTGGTAGGCATGATATAAGCCACAGTGTTTCAATACTTAGTGCAGTCCAGTCTTTCCCAATCTGATTTAAACAGAACAAAGAGCTAACTGGAATGAGCAAGAAGGTTTTGGAAACCTGGCGTGCCATAGTATGTAGCAATACTGTTTGTGTGAAAGTATGGTACCCTCAGCAAAACTAGTCTTTTGATATGGTAGTCAGATTATAAGGAAGGACACCTGAAAGTTGGATGGAAAAGGATAAGATTGTGGGCAATAACTGGGGCAATCAGGAAGGCAAGGCATAATAGGCATTTGGGTTCTCACTAAGTAATCAAAGTTATTGTGGGGGTTACAATTCAGGCACTTTTATGGGGGTTTGTACATCTACTTGCATCTTAGGAAGAAAACTGTGGCCATGGTGAGAAGTCTTGAAAGGACTAGGAAAGACTTGAGACATCAGGATAGAGTCTGAACTTCTTGAAACTAAGGTGGACAGGGCTGAAACTGATGTCTGTAGGTTGAGGCAGAACATGCAGCCGAGATCAGTTGCCTGGGGTGGGTGGCCAGGTGGTATCAGTTCTTGAAATACAGCAAGAATGAGAAAGTATTATGCGAAGTGCTAGATCATCCAGGTGACACTGTTCTATTAGTCATCTTTCTGTCACCATAGCAAGACATACAAAGAAATCAATTATAAAGAGAAAAATGTCATTGCATTTGGGCTAGTGGTTTTAGAGCTTTAAGCTCATGGTTGTGGTGGGGAGGGCATTGCTTTTAGGTCTCTATTTAGTGTGCTGGATTGGGATAGAGAGGGTGTGGTAGAAGGTATTAACACTATGCTGTGCTTAATGACCTGGCATTGTTACCCTGCATCATGGTAGCTCGCTGAGAGTAACATTCTACAGTGAGCTATGCTGCTCTTTGGGTAAATGTCCTCAGGAACATTTTCAGATTGTTTACGTGTTTTATGAAATTGAACTATAACAATTTAAATGGCATAGGAGTCTACAGGAATCCCCTTTACTAACTCTCCTTTAGCCCTTAAAATCAGTCAGTAATTAAACATACCATTGTATATACTCTTCTTTGTACTCTTTCTACATTTCATACACTTTATATTCAGTTTTATTTTTGAAAATGATTCAAACTTTTAACCAGAGAGGGAGAGAATGTGGTAAATCAAACTGATCACCTCATGGCAAGAGTTAAAAAGAGAAAAAAAAAAGGCCAGAGCTGTATAGTTCTTTGAGGACATGTCTGCAATAGAAGGACCTTCCACTAGGTTGCAACTCTGAAGATTTTCACTATTGCCCAACAATATCACTCTGAGCTGAGCCTTTTTCAACAAGTGGACCTTGAAGTATCATTTGATATCCAAACTACAGCAGATATGTAAGTTCTGGGGAGCTTTTGATTTAAAAAGTTGGATCTGTAAAATTATCACTTTGAAGGTATTCACTGAAGCCATTAGAGTGAACAAAATATTTATTGAATGCTGCTTTTGTTCTATGTTATCACTGTTCTGAGTTCTTGCTAACATTAACTGTGTTGCATCATCTTCATATTAATTATGTGCATATTACTGTAAATATGAATATATCTAAATTTATTTTAGCTATAAACCTCTGAGATACATGCCTTTGCTATGCTATGTAGATAGGGAAAGCAAGGCACAGAGACGCTAGCTTTCTGAAATTTGCAGTTCTAGCAGGTGGGTATGCTGAAATTTCTCCTCTGTGCAAACAGAATGAAAGTCAAACATAGCATCAAGGAATAGAATAGGAACTTGAGACAGATGAAAACCCAAAAGAAATGCGAACATGTGAGAGAAGGTCATTCAAAAAAGGTAGAATCTTAGGGTATCAAACACAAAATAAATTGACTCAGGACATGTGCCACTGTGAAGCATAGGAACTAGAACACTAAAATCTATCCATTGAATTTATGTTAAAACCATCATTTTGACAGCAATTTTGGGTTGGGCATTCAACATTCTTTCCCAGAATCAGGAAAGATAGCTATAGACACAAATACACACACCAAATACTAGAGTATGCAGAGAGATTGATTCTAGAAAATTGGTTTATTTTCAAGAAGTATGTGCTGAAGCTTTCTCTGTGGAGAATTTAAAAAGGGCCAACCTTTCTTCAGTCTATAGATAGAGAATCTGAGAGCAGAAGGGAGTAGACTTGGGGAACGATGATCCTAAAAGGAAAGCACAAGAGGGGGAGTCCTGATAAAGCCAGTATAGCATATGAATATCAAGGATTCCTTCAGGAAGCATTCTCTCAAAAAATTTTTGAGACTCTGGTGTTTTGGTTTTGATATTGTTTAAATATGAGGAAATAAGAGTGTCACATCAGATCCCAGAGTTCAAACTATCAAGCAGATAAAGAAAAAGGGAAGAATCCTGTTCAGTCCTTGCTGATATATAATGGCAGCCTGTGAGAGCCATATGAGAGCACCTTCTCCACCCTGAGTTTAAGATGAATGTATTTTACACAGATAGGGAAAGATGTCAAAGCCAGCACTAAAGGAAGAAGGGAATAAGGGAGTCAGAAACCAGTGGCCCCAGACCTGGAGAGACAAAGTTCTTCCTCTGTCATGTGTTACAGCAAATCAAGAGCATTTGATTATAAGCTGTCCTGGTCAACTTTCTATATAAAAGGCTTTTGATGCCACCTGCCTTGAATTCCTTAGTTGTCATTGATAATTGAATTATTCTGGGGTGTTTTCCAGAAAAGAGGTCTACTTTCATTCCAGATTGCCAGATTTTCGAAAACAAAACTTTAAATTGGTCAGCTGACATTGGCTTATGAATTTCTGGAAGTCCCTAGACAAATTTCCATCAATTCAAAACATCACAGACCATCCTGTATTTGCAGTGACTCTGAGTTATTTATGAAATTCTATTGAACATCTTTTTTGCATTAATTTAGTGATATTTCTCACTGACGTCAAGGTGATGAAAAATAACACTAAACCTTACTTGGCTGACCGTGGAGAGCTTGGAAGAGCACCAGGCATGCTGCAGGCAATTCTGGAAGGCAGGCAGGAGGACCCGGCATGCCTCAGAAACTACCTCAGAGACGAGCCTGAGAGAGAAGCCAGTCTATGTTATGGGAACAAAAGTCCAAGGCCACCACCAGCCCTTTCTGAAAAGTCATGAAAAATTGGGAAAACCATACAGTCATGGTAGGAAGAAGCAGAAGAAAAGGAGACTTGAAAAGAGAAGACAACAAAGGCAACAAAAAACCTCAGCATCTTATTTACTTACTAATGCTTCTAAAGGATCTACTCTGCGCCAGGTCCATTTCTAAACATTTCATGAATATTAACATGTTTTGTAGTCTTAGCCCTTCGTGCATACAACAATTGTCCTCATTTTTCAAAGAGGAGTGGTACGGTGCAGAAAAGGGCATGTGGCCCCAGAACTGATACCAAGCTGATGTTAAACCTGATTGAGTCTGGTTCCAGAGAGCCCATGCTTTGTGCCACCGATGTTCTCCCCCAAAGAAAGTAAAACAAATTGTACTTCCAGGAATTTGAGTTCATTATCTCTAATAACATACAGAATGGCTTCCCCATATGGTAGCTTTTCATTGATGCCAGTTAGCTTTACCGAATTGAACCTTAGGATGCTGTTTAGGAGGAGTTACTAGTTTCTGTTTGTTTTGATATGGTAGAAGCCACATTATGTACGTGTACTTAGTTATGCTGGCTCATCTAGGGAAAACAGAGATGCACACCACTGTTTATATTGCACAGTAAGAGGTGGTTGTGGGTTATTCTTCATGCCCTTGAGTCTTGTTCCTGGTGTATCTTGAAAGATTATGAGTAGGAACAGTGTTCACCGCGTAGACCACAGGCCTAGGTGCTTACAGACAGCTAATCTGCCATAGCGGTCTATAGATTGTGGCAGTAGTTTCAGGAACTTGACTCAGAAAGTGAAGGGGAGATGTATAAATAACCTTGACATAGTGTTTTGCTCTTAATATATACATTTCTGGGAACAAAACAAGTACCTTTTCAACAGTTAGCATTGATTATTTCAAATGAGATTTGTGTTCCAGACATAAAGGCTCCTGGTTACTCTGATTCTGCGTACACATGTGTCTATCTGACAGGTGGGCAGGTTGCTTAGAAGTAGTATTCCCACTATGTTATTGGGAACCCATTCCCTTTCTTCTCCTCCCCCAGCTAGCAGCTGCTCCCCCACAAGTCCACTCTCACCAAGGAGGGGTGTGTACTTCATATGGCAGCTATCGTTTCTGGTGGCCAAGGATTAGTTCATTTTTGTTAAAATGTCCTACCTCTAGTGCAAACTTCTGCTTTTAATTCTATTGCCCAGTTATTATCTTGTCACACATTTTTAAAATGCAGCACTATTTGATGAGCATTTCATGTACACACTACATTTTGATCACACTCACTTTCCACTTTTCCTTCTAACTCCTCTAAGATCCACCACCCAACTTCACTCCCTCTTACTTCTTTATGACCCACCCAGTCAAATTCTGATGCTCATTTATTCTTTTGTGAGGGTCATCCTCTGACATCTCTTCTCAGAACCTAAACAGTGCAAACAGCCATCTTTGTACATCTACAGATGCCTTCTACCTGAAGAGAACGAGAAATATCAGATTGCTACGTCTGCACATTGGGGTCATTTCGAGTCTTTTTCTTATTGATTTTTATTGAGCTCTACTTTTTTCTCTGCTCCCCTCCCTGACTCTTTATACTCTTCTTCTGTTCAGTCTGTAGCTTCAGAGCATGCTCAGAATTCCATTTGTCCAGTCAGGCAATGGGGGCACACGCCTTTAATCCCAGCACTCGGGAGGCAGAGACAGGAAGATCTCTATGAGTTTGAGGCCAGCCTGGTCTACAGAGGGAGTTCCAGGGCAGGCACCGAAGCTACACAGAGAAACTCTGTCTTGAAGAATTCCATTTGCCCTTATTCTGCTTCCTTCTCTCACCTGTTTTGCTCCACGTTCCATTCATACTTTGTTTCCTATAGAAGTTTATTTTTGTTTTTTAACTCTACAGCATGGTTTTTATTTTTTACATTTACTTTAAATTTTGAGAATGTCATACATGATTGCCATATTTGTATTATTTCCATCCCATCCATCTTCTCCCATGTCACTTTCATTCCCTCACAAATTCACTTTCTCTTCCTCATTTATTATTGTTACACACATTTATCTTACACACATGCCATTGAGTCCAGTTAGTGTTGATCATAAGTACATATCTTACTTGTTACTTGGATAACCTATTAGGGAACTCATCCCTAGAGAAGATTAATGCTCCCTCTTTTAGTAGTCATTGTTTGTACATCTTCATTTAGGGATGATTCCTTGTCCTCAATGTGGCTTCAACTCATGTTGTCATTGTGTAGGTCTTATTTAGGGGAACATAATATTAAGATTTCATGGGTATACATCTCATCAGAGAAGCTTCTTTTTACAGCAAAGTGAGACTACCACAGGAACATACCACTTGCCAAAATGCAGAGAGAGAACAACTTACTATGGAATGCCCATACCCAGTTGATACATCTACAGTATAACCTGAAGCATGAATTTCCTGTCTCAGAGCCACTTGGTCCCAAATAACCAGCAGGCACTTCCCAGATTGCAACATGGAGGCTTAATATTGCTTACAAATGCTTGTTCAAATACTCAGGCTTATTATTAACTAGTTCTCTCATTTCTAAGTTAACCCATATTCCTTATTCACACTCTGCCATGTGACGGTACCTTTTCTCAGTACGGCATGCACATCTTGCTCTCTCTATGTCTGACTTGTGTCTCCTGACTCTGCCCTTCTCCTCCCATCATCCTTAGTTTGGTTGCCCCACCTATACTTCCTGCCTGGCTACTGGTCAATCAGGGTTTTATTAAACCAATTCAAGAGACAAATCTTTACAGTGTACATGAGGAATGCTACAGCAATAACCACTACACTTAAGGCTCAGGGAACTTCAAAGAAGAGGGGACAGGACCATTGCACAGAGTCAGCCAAGATCATCTGCATATAAGATTTTTATATGACAATTCATAACAGTAGCAAAATTAGGAAGTAACAACAAAAATAATTTTATGTTTGTGATCACCACAACATGAAAAACTGTATTAAAGGGTCAAAATTGAGAACCTTTGAAATGGTTTCCCAAGATCCAAAAGGCCTCAATTTCCTCCTTGGCTTGCCCTTGATTTTATGGTTCAACTCTTCTAGCTCACTGCTGTTTCTCATCCAGAGCTGTAAGTTTGTCTTACCTGTTTCTACTCATTGGAAAGCTGTTTTTCCAGATACCCAGAACATTTTTCTACCTTCTTTGAATCTCATTTAAACTCATATTATTAATAATATGCTTTTACTATCTTATTCAAGTAAAACTTGTAGAACTCTCAAAATACCCCTCCATCTTTTCCTGTGGCACTCGCCACCTGGCATGTACTAGAATTCCCAATCATCCCACAGTATGCATGGGGGTTTCTTCTAGGACCTCTCAAAGATAGCAAAACCTAAGCTTTCCCAAATTCTTTAGATGAATGGCGAATATATGCATGTAACTTATGCACATCTCTGACATTAAATCATCTCTAGATTATTTATAACACACACAATGTAAATGCTATATAAACAGTCACTATTCTATATCATTTATGGAATGATGACAAGGAAAGCTAGTACATGCATGTAAAGTTCAGAGACTATTTAATGCATCTACTTGTTCAAAAGTGTGTTGAAACTCTGGATGCAGAGGACAACTCTACTTATTTATTGCATTTGCTATTTATTATCTACCTTCCTGTCTTCAGGGTTGTGAATCTTAGACTCCAAAACATCCCAAGAGTGTTGCAAATTTTAATAAATTTTTATTTTTCTTCAGTGCTTTATTATTTAAAGGCTTTCATTTCTAAAACTTCCTTTTAATAGATGTATTTGTAAGGTACACCTAAAGCTGGCCTTCATAATTGTACTGAAGCACACCTCAGATGAGAACTTACCTAAACACAAAAATTAGCTCCTGTAGCAGCATCTGATAAAATAGGATTGGGTTTGACAACAATTCACATGCCCATAAGCTGCCCTTCTATTTTGAAAACCAAAATGAGGCAATTGTATCCTGGTTTAACTGGAAAAGAGTTATTGCTTCTATCCAGAGATGAAATGGCAGGTGCCCATTCTGTTTCACACCCCAATTCATATTAAATAACAAACCCACTGCAGAAAGATGCCAACGTTGCCTAAGAAGATGTGTACTGGAACCAGAAAGCCCAGTGAGAAATTGCTTTCTATTTTTCATTTGAGATACTTGCAATAAACAGTCCTTGAAGCTCCCAGTATCCAAGGACACAGGTCTAGTGTTTTCCACCTTTGTTTGAACGTTCAGTTTAGGCAACCCGTGGCAGCTGGACTCAGTCCCGTTGTTAGGAACATCCCCGTGAAAGTACCCAGTCATTACTCATGATCCAACTGGTATGCTTAGAGGATTGGGCCAACCAGCTTTCAGTCTGAGATAGTCTTTTAATGGGTGAGAAAGAAAATGTTTGGAAGCAAGAAACAGAAAAATAAAGACAAACATAGAAACAGTGTAGACAAATGTTTGAATTAAAAGTGCAGAGAGAACAATTTTATCCTTCTATACTCAGCCGTCAGGATTAGGTGGGCCCTAAAATGCTCTCATGACAATCTAACACGGAGAAGGGCCAAAGGCTCACCAATCTCCTATGTCTTCGTTCAAAATGGTAGTAGCTCTAGTCCCCTGTACTTCTTAACTAAAAAAGGCAAATACAAGAGGAAAAATTTTGACACAATCTACTTCATGACTTTTGAATGTATATTATATTGGCATAGCAGCCATTGTTATACATAAGAAGTACAGTTGAATAGACCTGGAACCAGTGTGTTCCTATCATGGACTGACTGTAAGTCTTGAAGCAAGTTATATCACCAATGATTTCTTCATCAATAAAAGAGAAAAAAAATACTGAACCTGCTCTGAGAGCATGTGATAACTAACATAAAAAGGACAGCAACAGAAACTATAAAAGCCCCTGCCAGTATTATAATCATAAGATCTTGTTGTCAGCATACTCTTAGTCGGTGTAAGTTTGGCCTTGCCTTTCTGCATATCATTAACATGAAATTGTTTTCTTTGTTTGGCATGTATAATATATGAAGCATAGTGGTTTTTCCTATAACTTTAGTCACTGTTCAAAGCCTCTTGGTAGGGAGGTGGTTTATTTCAATTTCTACATTGTATTCCATCATTGAGGGAAGCCAAGGCAGTAGCTTGAAGCAGAAACCATGGAGGGATGCTGCTTATTATCTTGCCTTCAAACTCACATTTAGCTCCCCTTTTTTATATAGGCCAACCTGAATAAAGATGGTACAATGCACAGTGGGCTAGACCCTCCCACATCAATTAGCAATCAAGAGAAGACTCAGGCCAATATTATTGAGACAATTCTTTAGTTGAGCATCATTTTTCCCAGGTATGTCAGTTGACAACCAAGATTAGCCATCATATCTGGAAAGAAGGGATTTTGAGCAAAGATAATATTGACAAATATGAAATCTGAGGGTCCATATCTATAAGATATCTATGTTAGCTTGCGGTTCACTTTTTTTCCTAATACTACCATGAGTGACACAGACCAAAATTAATTCAAAAGCTTCCTAAAGTACAAATATAGACTTTGACCTATACATGAAAAAAATCTCACAGGCTCTAGGAACAGACTGATTTCCCTTGGGCACATTGCTCTTCCTGTTTATCTTTTCTGACCTTGTTCTTGATATTCTTTTCCATGTAAATACATAAATCACCAAATTAGTAATTGAAAACAATAAGCTTTTACAGAGTCATCAGTTGAAAGCCAACACTCTGACAGCAGCTTAGCTAAGTGACTGTGCATCTTGCTTCCCCTGTAGTTACAGACATGGGCAGGGTTGTGGTCATCTAGTGACTTGATGGGGCTGGATGACCCTACCCAAAGGCACTCATAGGTACAATGGCAGGGGGATTTGTATTCAGTGACCCTCTGAATCATCTATCAGCTGGCTTTGCCCAGAGAGGGTGACTGTAGAGAGTCTAAGTTGTAAGCCATTGTGCCTTTATCACACAGTTTGTGAAAAGACAGGGCTTTAGCATTGTCCCAGTCCTGCTGGTCGTACGTGATCCCCTGAGTAGTAAAAGACAGGACTAGAAGAGGATGTAAATCCTAGCTGTGAGGATTATTGGGTTTCATCTTGAAGTTTGGTTACCACAGCCATGTTTAACTTTTAGAGCAAGAATTTATGTGTCTGTTTTATATAAGACACAGGAGTAGTCTAAATTAAAAATAACATGATAAAACTTATATGCAGTACCATGCATTCTTCCTTAAATATGGTAATTTGTATATGCATAGCCTTATTAATGGGCATATACACACATTTATTAGGAATATGGACTCTTAATTCTTCATACACTGAGCTGGTATCCACATCTTAACCAGATACATTGGAAATTAACCTATAGAATTTACAAAGCACTGGACTCAGCAGATTATTAATTTTATTGAAAATATTATTTTCCCATAGAATATATCCTGATTATAGTTTCCCCTACCTCTAGGCTTATTTAGTTTCTCTCTTTGCATAGTATCTGGCTGTGCATCTCTACAGCAGTTCCTATCTGTTGCTGGAGGAAGCCTCTCTGACAATGACTGGATAAGGCACTGATTGAAGAGTATACTAAAATATGATTAGGACTAATTTTACTGAATTTTTTTCGACCAGTCATGTTTGGTTTTACCATAGGTCTCTGGGTTATTTAGTCTCTAGGTTGAGTTGGAGAGGGAAAAGAGATGTGATATTATCAAAATGTTCAGTTGTAAGATGAATGTATTCCAAAAATTAATGATGGAACAGAACTAATATCACACATCAATGTTTGATACCAAAATTCTCAATGCAAGCCCCTTCCCAGACTCCTTTCTAAATTCCTTTCATGCCCTGGTCTCATAGAAACAGTTTGGCCTTTCAGAATGTACAAGTCAAACCAAGGGCTTTTCTTTTCTCACAAAATACTAGGTGGAGTAGTGTGGTGATATTTCAAAAGCTGTATTCTGAGATAAAGTTTGTTTTTATTGATGGCAGATGGCAAGCAACTTCCAAAGGACACAACTGGCTTCAGAAAAGAAGAAATAGTTTAAAATCTTCAACTGGAATTAGCAAAATGTCACCAAGAACTTTTCTCCCACTTGCAGAAAGCAAACACAGACGCTTCTGCAGAGAGAGAAAGCCTGTGCACAAGACTCAACCATATGTTTGAAATGATTCCATTTTCTGGGACAACTTGAGCTCCCATGAAGACAAAAGCTCAGACTAATTTGTTACACGGTATTAACGAAGTTGTATTGGTCATGTTGGCCTGGAGCCTGAAAGGCCCACCCTCTATTTTATTTAAAAGGGATAGATCCTAAAAGAGAAACTTTGAAGTAAAGACAATTTCACAGCCTGTAGACTATTAAACAAATAATTAAAATGTGTTTCTCTAATTACAAAAGCAATATAAGCTCATTATAGAACATGTAGGAAACAGCAAAACTTATAACAAAAATAGAGTCATTTGAAGTCCTGCTGAATGATGAGTATTACAGAACAGTCTCCATTAATATTTTGTCCAATTTCCCAGTCTCTTCTTGTCGTGTGCCTGTGATATGTGCTACAGCAACAAAGGATGATTGTCAAGCAGGGAGAAAATATCCAGGACCCCTGCTGTAAGGGAAGAGAAACACAAATGCTGAAAGTAATAAATTCTGGTGCTCTTTGTGCTCTTTGTCTAGTATCGAGCTACCAAGTATTTCTAACCAACCATCCCCACTCTCAAGGCATGTTCTCACCTCCAAAGGAACCGCTGTAAAAGTGAGCTGTTAATCCCTGTGATTTCTTTTCCCTGTCCCTAGCAAACATGACCCAACATTCTGTTTGTGTGAATTTGCCTATTCTGAACAATTCATATAAAAACAATCACGTGATTATTTTTTGCCTTTGCTTTGGTTGTTTTGCTCTGTATACACACAGGCACACATACATAAATACATAGAGATAGCTAGGCACACACACACACGCACACACACACCAGAGATTAAGACCCTGCTTCCTTAGTAGCTTTCTACTTTATCATTTTAAATTTCTCATGTTGTCTCTTACCCCAGCACAACTTTTCCCTCTCAATTTTAATGTGCTGTGTTTTTTAGAAAGAAAGAAAGGAAAGAAGGAAGGAAGGAAACAAATGAACGAAAGAAAATGAAGAAAGAAAGAAAAAAAGAAAGGAAGGAAGGAAGGAAAGAAAGAAGAAAGGAAAGAAAGAAAGAAAGAAAGAAAGAAAGAAAGAAAGAAAGAAAGAAAGAAAGAAAGAAAGAAAAATCTAGCAAGTCACTTAGTACTGACTGCATGTACATACCTCTGTCCTCTGTACTGGAACACTTTTAGTTTCTCAGGGGTCTCATATCTGAAGAAAATGACTGTCCCTCCCCAGGCAGCCTTCAGTTCCAATAGCTCCTCTGTTAGGTGTGGGGCTTCATGAGCCCCTCCTGCAACCACAGGTGGGGTTTTTGCTGGCTTTATTTTGTGTAAGTCTCCTGCATCCAGTCCCAGCTGCTGGGGGTTTGTGCGTGCAAGTGCCCCGTCATTCCCAGCAAACACTATTTCACCACAGAAATCCACAACCTGTGGCTCTTAAAACCTTTCCATCTCTGCTTCCTCTATGATTCCTCAGCCTGGATAGGAGTGGATGTGGTAAAAATGTCGCATTTATGGCTGAATATTCTATAGCCTTTTGCTAGTTGTGGGTCTATGATTTTGTTGTCATCTATTACAAGAAGAGATTTCTTTGATGAGGGTTAAGAGATGCACTAACCTATAGGTATACAGATAAGAATTTAGGGAACAATTTTTTATTATGTCCACTTTGCAGAAAAATTGTACTAAGTTCCCTCCTAAGGCCTAAGACCTAACCAGTCACAAGTTTGGGCTCAGTTAACAGTACTAGGTATGAGCTGTGGAGCAGTCTTCCGATTCAATCATAAATTGGTTGGTTGCTCTTACATTTGTGCCCCTTTCATTACTCTTATAACAGTTCATGCAGGATTGCACCAGCGAGCATATCTTGCCAAGGCAATAGTTACTGTAAGTTTTGGGATTCATAGCTGGGAAGACAAACAACTGATTATTTTTTTCTATCCTGATAGCTTTTATAGAACCTTCCAACACTATGAAATAAAACTGGTAGGGTTGAAGATTCCAGGGGGGTACCAACTTGAGTTCTTTAAATTCTACTATTCAAACATGTACCATCTTGATGTGGTATCTTAACATGGCCTTTCCATCAAGTTCTGGAGTAAAACCAGTTTGAAACAAGGTTTAATCACTAACCTGGGGCTCCCTGGTTTGGAGATATGGAGGGTGGAAGTGTGCCCTGAGGATATGCATAGCTCTACCTCTTCAGTATTGGGGTTCGGGGCATGTGCATCTGCGTTTTAGAAAAGACAAAATACTGTCTCTTATGTGGGTTTTAGGGGTATGAATTCAGGTTTTCAAGCTTGTATGAAAAGCACTTTATCAAACTGAGTTTTATCTCTCAACCCCTGGGATCTTTCACTCTTGAGATAACGTTTTGAAGGTTCATCTTTGTTTTGCCTTGTATCACTATGATACTTCTTTTTATGGTTGAATAATATATCATGGTATAGATATGCTAAGCTGTATATCTATTCATAAGTTCATAAACATATAGGTTGTTTCTACTTTGGGATTTTTTTTACAAATAATAGTGCTTTAAACATTAATTGCAAGGTTGTGCTTGGTTTTGTTTAATTATTTAAAAACATAATCTTACTATATAGTGCAGGCTGACCTCAACTCATGATCATCCTGCATTAGCCTCCCAAATGATGAGATTTCAGGATTTTGCAACTCCTGGCCATATAGGTTTTGAAAGGACATAGGATATCGGTGCTATTTTTTTATTATTATAATCCTGTAAGTGGAAAGGGCTCTGTTACATTAAATGCCATTCTTAAGTAGGCTCCATGTTAAACTCCATACTCACCTTGTGAAAAAAAACAACCATGGCAATATGTGTCCTAGAATGTCCCTTAAAAACCCCTTCCCTAAAAAGGCTGACAGTTCCTTTAGGATTGGATTTCCGTCCTGCCTTCCTCTTGCCATCCTTCTTCAGACTCCCTTTTAAGGTTCAGTATTTGTCCACGTGCTTCTGAAGACCCTTTGGCCCAGCCTTTACTGCAGCCATCTGCTTTCTTGGCTATTTCCAACTTTCTTTGCACCCTGCACTCCTAGCAGAGTGCCTACACTTATAATAGGCAGGCGATAAATGAATTTTAAACCTCGTTTCAAACTCTTGGGAATAAAAACAGCGGTTGCCATTGAGAACACATAGGGACAATAGCAGTTTAATTTGAAACATTGTTTTATTACTTTAGAAATCCCACAGCAATGGTAGTTTGGTACACTAGCATAGAAATGGAGGAAAGCTGAAGAAACTCATAATTAGGGCAAAAAAGAACACTGTTTATGTAAACAACGCTGTGTGTCTTAGGTATCTTTGAATTTTTGATAAACATGCCTCTGCCTGTGTGTCTGGATGCAAAAACTATTGAAAATGCACATTGCCATAAATACTTATGGTGTGAGAAGATGGAAGGAGTGGCTTATAAAAGTTATTTAACCTGAACCTCTGCACCGGCTGCCAACCTGGGTGGAGGAAGTGACAAGGGAGATCTTCCAATAATGACTCTGTCAAGATGTGATAAAGCCATCTAGGATGTGTAAAGATGGCCCTTGAATTGTAACTGCATGTGATACATAGCATCACAGTGTATCATTTCTGAGAACGTGAATGCCTGGGGCAGCTGCCTGGCTATTGAGAAAGCTGAGGGAGGCTGGCTGGCTGCTAGCATGGAGGAAACGGGGAAGCAGTACATTTTCCTTCCCAGCCTAAGAAAATACCTTCTGTGGTTCAAGGTCTACACTGCCAGATTTACTGCACCATGTGACATCCAGAGAGATCATTTTCTGATGTAAGAGTCATGGAGAATGGGTGTGGACATGGGTGTTTGTAAATGGAGTGGATTTGGTGAAAAATTGAAGGTAATTTTAAACAAATGGTGTGTGGTCATGTATTACACAGTCACGCACATGTTTGTACACACACACACACACACACACACCAGGAGAATACAAACATTTTCACCAGTGCCAAAGTGTTCCTCTAGCTTGGTGGGCTCAAAAAGTGACACATTCAGTTGAGATGTTGGCAAGCGGCATGTGGAACGTTCTCACATTTTGTCATCCTCGTTTTAAGGAGTCTTCCCTGTCAGCACAGAGCAGGTCAGTGACCTCAGAGCTGGGTGGGGAGAGAGAAGAGATGTGCATCAATTTGGCAGCCCACAGATACTGAGAAATGCTCACCAAGCTAGCCATGGCCTTGAGGCCCCATTTAAGGCAAAGCCTGCACCTTCATTTTGTTTCCTGTAACAGTAGTCTTCCAGATTCTCTTTCCATGTGTCTGTGCATGAGGTGACAATGCCACACAAGTTAGGATGGGATGTTTGACTTCTTTAGATTACACATTTGCAAATAAATGACTGTCAACTTGTTGGAGTCACTATGGAGACAAACTTTTGAGAGTGTTTATCTGGGTGCTTTGTGAAGTATTTCACTGAGCAGGGAAGACTCACTGTTAATTTGGGCATCAGTATCCAATGGGCTGGGCCCCATAAACTGAAAACCTATTGCAGAACTCAATTCTTTGTGCTTCCTGATGACAGATGCAATGCGACCAGCTGCCTCTAGCTCTAATGGCCATGTCTTCCCTGCCATAACAGGCTCTATCATTGAACTGTAAACCAAAATAAACCCTTCCTTAAGTGGTCTTTGCCAAGTATCTTATCACAACAGAGAAAACTAACAAATGAAGTAATGATCATTTTGTGTATTTTTTTTTTATTCAAAGGTGGTTACTCTGCTGACTTTTATGGTGGGCTACATAAAGTTGTCAAGTACTTTGTGTTATTCTGCCATCAGAGCGTTTTAAGAAGAAAGACATCTGGGGATACATGGTCTCTAATCCAGGAGAAGCTCAGGGAGAATTATATTAGATTATAGATTTCCTGTGCTATGATAATAGAAAATCAGAAAATGGTCATGATTTCTTTCAAACTGAGTGGATTGGCAAGGAGATAAGTTTTGTCTTTACAGATATCACAGCTGATGGCATTTCTGCATATTTCAGACCTGGTACAGGCAGCAAGTTCCTTAATGTGAATCAGGGCATTAACACCACATCTAAAACGGAGGCTCCCTGGGGTTCCAGTACTTCACCTGGGAAGCAAAGAGGGAGCTTTCTCCTTCTCTGTCTTTTACCCATCTTCCCCCTCTCTCCCTTCCATCTTCCTTCAGAGTCTCCCCTCAGTCTCCCTCCCAAGTTCCCTTCTCTCTTCCTTATGATGTCCTGAATAAAAGGTAGGGAGTTGGTCTAGAAGACACAGTCCTTAGAAACAATATACAAGGATGTTAACTCAAGAAGACTTTTGTGGATCTCATTTGAAAAAGAGCAAGTTAGAGAACAGTTTCCTTCTGGAGAGAATGAATTGTGTTCTGGATGCATTTATAATAAAAACATAGAGACAACCTATAAAATTTTCTATAAACCATGCCAGGATACATTAATATTGTAAGTATATCTCTCTCCTATTTTTACTAAATAATTTGAAGGAATTTCTCATTTTAATAACACATTATTTTACCAGTGGCAGACTCTGTTTCATATCTATGTCTGGTAAAGTGTAAACGTTGGTCGGCTTAGCATAATATTATGATTAAATGAGACAAAAGACCCACCTGCTAAATATATCCTTCCTTCAGAACATAATTCTTAGCAGTGTTAGACTATGAAATCTTAAAATCTCTGAGTGCAGAGATTCTTATCAAGAATGCATATTACCTGACTGAGGTTAAGAAGTGTGGCCCTATTGGAGATTGCAAAGAATTTTAAGAATACTTGTACTGCATTCCTATTAAAGGCAAGTCCTGTGTAGTCCAAAGGATAGCAATGGCTTTTTCCAGGACATATGGTTTATTGGTGTCCAGCTGGTCTGGACACAATGCTCCTGAATGAAGTAAAAGTATCCCTGGAGAACTGATTGTCTCACCTCAGTTCTCCTCGTTATGTTTGTGGCTTCATCTCTTCTCTGTGAGCCTGGTCTCTCTGTTGTGTCAATTTACAGGTTCTACATAAACCTATATGTAATGATACAGGAGAATTCATGACCTTTAAAATAACTGTAATTTATTAATTTAATATTAAGATAATTGGATACTGTGAACTCTAACTTTATAGAAACTCATTGATGAATTACTGATAGGATGGTGAGATCTAGTTGAAGGAAGTAGGTTCCTGGAGGCACGACCTTGTGAAGGGGATCTCTTACCCTTGAGCCTTGCTGCTCCCTCCTTCTTCATTCTCTCTCCCTGTCTCTCTCTCTGTCTCTCTCTCTCTCTTTCTCCCCCTCATTTATCCATTCCCCACTCCACCTCTGACCATGAGGTAGCATCTTTCTTCTGCTACACATTCCCCATTGTGGTGATGTCATACTATATGGCCTAGGAACATAGGACCAAAGTGGCTTTGGAATAATTAATCTGAAACCAAACACCAAAATAAACATTTCCTCTTTTAAGTTGACTCTCCCATGTATTTGCCATCACAATCAAAAGTGGCTAATGCAGACAGCATCTAGGGGGTACTTCATAGCCAACAGGAAGTGATCTGAGATTGAGGAATGATCCCTGTTCCCTAAGGAGATGGGAGAGGAAGGGGAAATGTGGTTGTTAGTGTAACCTAGATGGACAGAGACCTGTGGGGAAATTATCTTAATTGCACTCATTGAAGTGGGAAGGCCTGCCTACTGTGAGTGGCACTGTCTCTGATGGGAACTCTAGACTGTACAAGTAGAGAACGGGAACTAACTGGTCAGTAGCATGTGTTTCTCACTCTTTGCTTCTGGACTGTGGTGTGATGTGACCAACAGTTCCAAGCTCCTGCTAACTGAGTTGTCCATCACCTCAAATCATAGTACAGAATGACCTCTTCTTCTCTTCGGTTGCTCTGTTGGAGACCTTTTCTTACAGCAACAGGGGGGAAAGCTAAGACTGGAAGATTACATTGAAGACATTTCAAATAAGTAGTCCCTGTCAACAATGTGCTCCTCCAGTTGTCCACCGCTGGCCCACAGCTTCACATGTGTAGGAGCCGTGGTGAGATGCTATCCTGAGTTCAAAGAGCACTACCTCAGGACACTGGCTCAGAGAAAGGGATGGTGGGTGAGGGATCAATTTCTGTGGAACCCTTGGGCCTCTAATGATGGGGTCATCACAGTGACACAAATGTCATTCTAGCCTCAGTGGGCCACTCTCTGTTTTTTGCCTGTAGCTTTATCTTGTATTTCCTCTTCTGAACAATATAGAAAGTGATGTGCTCATCAAACAGTGTTTGATTTCAGGCATGTAGGAAGCTAAGAAGACTCATAGACAGCCATCTGTTTTGTTTTGTTTTTCGAGGATAGCCATCTTCTTAAATGGAAGAAAGGAAATGTTTGATGGAGAAAACAATAAAGTAATATTTACTACACACGGCTAGCACAGTCTCTCATTTCAGCTTATGTGTGCCTGATCCTATTAATGCATCACCATGCTGACATTTCCTGCATGACCAGCCATGTACGCCCATTTGTCATGCCTTCCGAGGCAGAGTAAGGCTGGCTTCAGCTGGGATGGAGCGTCACGCAACTGTCAAGTTGGGGTGAAGCCTTTCATAGCGCTGAGGATAGAACTTCCTTTTTTCCTGGTTTGCCCACAGAGAAGAATTAAAACGTTATCTAAAATATACAAATTAAGTATCTCCAATGTTCAGGAAAACACATTATTGAAGTTTTAGAGCATCTTAGAAATCTGTGGTTGCAGGGTGCTGGGGATCCTGAAACAGGGATGTAGTCACTGTTACAGACTTCTTAGAGGTCTGTCTTGTATGAAGGACATATGAAGTGGCTCTATGGGGTCAATTAAAAATGAGGCTGGAGGTCCCAGTGCCAGCTGTCATCTTGAGTTTCCAGCACCGCTCTTCCCAAAGTCATTCCTCCTAGACTCCCACAGACCTCAGGGGCCTCACATCACTTCTGATGTCTCAGTGGACTGTCTGCAGTGTGGCCATACTGTAGAGCAACTTGTCACCTTTCCCATAGTTTTCATCACTTTTCTGAAGACTCTGTGTGTGTACAGGTGTGCACAGTTTGTGTGTCAGTAAAAGGTGTATGCTATGTGGAGGTCAAAGTACAACTTAGAATGTTGGTCCTTACTTTACACATGGTTTGCCATAGGGTCTCCTTGTTGTCTCTCTGCTGCTTATGCCATGCTAGTTGGCCTGCGACCTTCTGAGAATTCTCCCATCTCAACTTCCGTCTTCTGCAGACTTGCTGGGATTGCAGACCTGTGTGCCACTTTTCCAGCTTCATCGTTAGGTCTGGCGATTTGCACTTCGGTCTGCTGTTTATGTAGAAAATAATTTTAACCACTGAGTCATCTGCTCAGCTCCCGCCATAGGACTATCATGTTTACCAATCTAGGTAGTGGCTGCAAATAAAACAAAACTCAATAAGGTGAAATACAAAGAGCCACAGAGCTGGGTTTCAAGAGTCCTGGTTTACACAGTGACTGACTTTGTAGTTATATTGAGATGATTTCTTCATTGATTTAAAATAAAAAGCCTAGGAGAGAACAGATGACCATATTTCAGGCTGTGAATTTACCTGTCAGCTGTGTATCTACATGTGCGTTAAGTGATGCACAGCACAGAGTTTATAACTTTGATGGTTGAAGTGACTACTTCATTATTGTTAATGTCTTTTACATTATGCACCGTTATCATCATGTCCCACCTCCAGAACTTCCCACCATCAAACATAAGCTCCCCCAATTAAGCAATGCCTGCTCCCCTGTCTACTGACTCTTTGAGATCATATGCCTTATGATATTGATCTGATTTATGACAGATATTTCCTTTAGCAATGATTTCTGATTTGAAAGGTCAACAGCCATAGCCTGGATGGGTTAACACAGGTAACTTACCAGGAATTCTTTAATGACCGCTAGATGTGTGTGTGTGTGTGTGAATGTGTGTGTGCGTTTGTGTGTGTGTGTGTTTGTGTGTGTGTGTGTAATTCTTACATGCTTCTTCATCTCTCTCTCTTCCAATCTCCAGTTGTTTACATATATTGCTTTGAAATTTATCTTCCTAATAAAAATTTCATATACTTGGAAAATTAGAGGTCTCCCACTGAACCTTAAGTTCCAAATCTATTTTTGCTGCTCTTGATGAACAGTGGGAGCCCAGGATCTGCCTCTCTACCCCCTCCAGCACTAGAGTTTCAGGTATGACAGGCACTGATGTGTTCTGCCTTTACATGGGTGCTGAGGATCAGAACTCTGGTCCTCTTGCTTGCACAATAAGTCATCGTTTCATATTCTTACTGAGTTATTTTCCCAGTTCTAGACAAAGTGTTTCTGACTGCAGATTAAAACTATTGGGTGTTATTATTAATTACTTGATGTCTATTCAGTCCTTAGCTGCTGATTTTTGGGTTGGTTCATCTGGAATAAGACCTAGATTAATAGAATTCACCCAACTTCAGATAGCCAGGAATTGGTATAGTCTACATCCAAATCTAGGTCACTGCAGTTTATACATTTGAACTCAAGACCCAGGGATTATCTGTGAATCTGTTCCTAAAAGTGTGTGGTTATTACGGGAAACCTATATGTTCTTTTTTTTTTTTTTTGGTTTTTTGAGACAGGGTTGCTCTGTAGCTTTGGAGCTTGTCCTGGAACTAGCTCTTGTAGACCAGGCTGGTCTCGAACTCATAGAGATCTGCGTGCCTCTGCCTCCCGAGTGCTGGGATTAAAGGTGTGTGCCACCACCGCCTGCGAAACCTATATGTTCTTTAAAATAAGATAAAGGCAAGTCTTTGGGTTACTTCAAACAACTAGAATTAGGAGGATTACCCCAGTCATGTTGCAGTTTATATCCTTGGACTTTACTTAACAAATAGATGACTCCTTATATAATAATGAATTGTAAGAAGGGAGGCACATGGGGAAGTGTTGGGAGAAGGTAGACTATCTACAACAATGGTGTGTTGTTGCAGCCTAGGAATGAAAATGGAACTTGTAATGCTTTTAGGAACGTACATTTGTAAGCCATTACTTCAAATACACTCTCATTAAATTAGACTAACTTGGAATGATGCAGTCTGGCCATTTACTGGGAACTTCACATATGGAAATAAGTAGAACTATGTACTGAAAAGTTTTAGAGTAAAGCCTTGTGCATACTGTGAATGAATAAGCTGGACAAGGACATTCTGCTACTTGCTTAAATTTCTGCAGAGGGCGGTTTGTTATTGGCACATGCCTTTGATATCACTTGACTTTCATACCATCAATCTGCCATCTTAGGTGCATAGTTGTAATTATGTTTTGGCTGAAACTTCAGTTATGGTTATTGATAAGTGGAGGTGTGGGCCCAGGGGTGGCTCGCTGTAAGGATAGTACAGAATGCCTAAAGATTCCATAAAAAGGGCAGTTATATATAATCTGTTGAGAAAACTTAAATGGCAATAATTCTAGCTTTTGACATTTACAAATGCTTCCCATCATACCTGAAGACTAACTTAAGCATACATTTAATACTGAAGCACAATTCTATGTAATATACTCCAAACTTGCCAGGTTGTGTGCATGTGTGTGGTGGTGGGGGTGTCCTTTAAGCAACTGTAGATTCACTAATCATTACATAATATAGGGAGGCATTCCATGGAGAAATGAAACCCAGGCATCTGAAATGATACTCTGATCTTTAAAATAAGAAACAGAATGGCAAGGTTGGCTGTGGAGACACATATTTCCTTTAGCAATGACATCAGCCAGTGTTGAAGACTTGTTGAGGACAACCAAGAGGCTAGGCATGCCACTACCACAGGGCTGTAATGGAGACAGGTCAATACTATGTCACACCAGCTTCTCTCTAGGGAGTTGGGCAAAATTCTTCATTCGGGGAAAAACACAGACCCTGGGAGAAGCTGTTCACCTTGCCCTTCCCTTTCCTCATTACAAATACTGGTAATATTTGTTTTCACCTGCAACACATTCTATTCCTCTTGATTGTCTAGCTAAATGTGATATTTCAATGTTGTTGACTCAAAACATCTGTCTCAAAGTCATTCTGCATATATAACTCCAGAATATTCTCTAGTTAAGTGAGAAAAATAAATTGTTGCAATAGGCAAATCGTCACTCAATTTGTAGTTATAATTGATTTCTCCATACAGAAGACATAGGGATCTGGCTCTTGAGGGCAAACAAACCCAACACCAGTACCCAATTAAGGTAATGGGAGTATCAGAACAACTAGGATAGAATATGAGCACAGAGGCTCAGATTGCGCAATCCTATAAACAGTATTTGCTAGGAGTTTTCTTACTGCAGAGGAAGAGGATGTCTCCCACTAGTCAGAAGTAGTGAAAAGCCATATCTAGTTTCTTAGCACACGAAGAACATAGATCTTAGAATTTTTTTCCTTCTTTTTTGGGTGGGGGATTGATCTTCGGGCCTCACACAAGCTGGGCAAGTATACTACCTATCACTTAGTTAAAATTCAGTTTTAGAGTCTTCATATACATTTAAATGTAGTATATATGGATGTGTATCATATGCAACACAAGTATTCATCTGTGTATGATAATATGTCATAGGTACACACACAAACTCTATTTATGACACTTTTGAGAACTGCCTTGTTGTTATAATAAGCTGCTAGTTCATTTCCCAACCACCTGGCAGCTCAGACTTGAAATAAAGACACAGAAACTGTATTAATTAAATTACTGCTGGGCTCATTAGCTCTGGCTTCTTATTGGCTAACTCTTACATCTTAGTTTAATCCATTTCTATTAATCAGTGTATCACCACGTGACTGTGGCTTACCGGCAAGGTTCCCACACATCTGTTCCTGGCAGCGGCTACATGGCATCTCTTTGATTCCATTTTCTTTCTCCCAACATTCAGTTTAGTTTTCTCCACCTAGCTCTACTCTGCCCTATCAGGCCAAGTCAGTTTCTTTATTAATTAACCAATAAAAGCAACACATATACAGGAGGACTTCCTATAACACCTTGTTACTAATTATAGAAAAGCCTGAGATACTCAGTAGGAAAAGATGACCTAGTGGCAACCAACAAGCAAAGTTTTTTTTTCCCCCACTAGATAAGTGAATTCCAAATATGGGGGTTATTGGTTTTGTTTTTCTGCAAAGTGTATGCTATAAAACACTGCAAAGTGTTCACTAAGCTTTCCATTCAGATGTCCATGAGATACTGTTTGGTCCATTGGGGTCTTGAGGTACTGTCTCCTCATGTTGAACCAATTTGTTCTCAGGGCTCACAGTGAAGTCACACCCTCTTGTTACTCTACTAGGGAATTTATATAAGGTCCCCCACTCCATATTTATTACAGTCCCTGAGACAAAGAACATTTTTCTCACTTAGAACAAGAAATCCAAGGTGAGGATTCATTCATCTATTTCCCCAGCATCATCTATCTAGGGTACACATTCAGGATTCAGACCTCCCATTCTGTAGTCCATAGCTCTCACTGACTTCAAGAGCACTGACAAAACTTAATAAGTTAAGCTGCATATTGTTTCCAAACTCAGCTACATAGTTGAATCACTTCGGGGAGCTCATTCAAAAATAAGTATCTGCAACAAATCCTTTAGAATGCCTAAGAAGGTCAGAGGTCTGCTTTAGGGGTCATTGTAATTCCTCCCAGATAATTAACGTAGGCCGGTTTTTCCGCCAGGGGTTTGGTTAACCTGGACCGGTTACGAAACATGCTGAGTTCATAATGTACAGGTATTAGACTACACAATTAAGAAACCAAAGTATGAAAACAATACCAAAATACACCTGGAAAGTGCTTTAATAGAGGAAAAGGTAAAAATCAGCCTTACCCGTGTGGAACAAGAAAAAGAAGTACTATCTTCATTGGAGGAGTCAGCTCAAACCTTTCACAAGGAATGGTAGCTGCAGAGAAATTGGAATTGTCTCTTTAATATGAGATAAGAGGAATCGCATTCCAAGCAGGGGAACAGTGAGCTGGAGGCTGTAAAGCTGGAATGAGGGCAGATGTTTAGGTAAGCCCTTCAGTTTGCAGTGTTAGCAACCATGTGAGCTGCAGTGAGGGCTGAGAACCTGCAGACATAAGTACCAAACACCGGCATGCTTAAACAAAGTAGTGCATTAGGAGCTGCATGTTGAACTGTAAGAGTGTAACACTGTAAGAGTGACTTAAAGGAGATAAGATTGAATAGAAATACACAAACACACCGCTAGGACATAGAGGTGCAGAGAATGTGGAAATGCAGAAGGACTGAACTGGGGGAGTTTCTGAATGGAAGGAGGGCAGGGGTGGAGAGAGGCTGGACAGTATTTCAGAAAACATCAGTGGGAGATGGTTGCAGATTACACAGAGGAGAAGGAGGCAAGTGGAGACAGAGGAGGCAGGGAAGACTCTGGAAACTTCTAGACTGAGTCATGCATTGGAGGTGCTGTTCACAGATCTCCTTCCTATTTTATTTGTGTGTTTTAGTTCACTCTAAATAGGGTAAACTGTCAGTTTGGAAAGAAAGATGCCAATGACTATTTTAAAATAATTATTTGTAGGAAAGGATTTATAGTTCTTTAGGATTTTATCTAGCTAAATTAGGGCTGAACTGAGCCTTGAATTTTCAGTGTTCATCTCTGGAAAACACAACGATTTTTAAAAAATATTAAAAATAATTCTGATGCACTAATATTGCAAGTCCAGGCTCCACTAATCTCAGTACCCGAGTTGAAATCTCTTAGCATGTGTGTCTTTCTGGAGTTGCTTCCAGCTATAAAATGGGTGATGGAATTTTTTTATAAAAACATTTTATGGCTCTGTGATGGATGGATTTTTCCAGGGGGATTTATATAATGACTTGGGGAGAAAGTTAGAACAATGTGTAAAAGAAACCCCATGGAAGAAAAATAATTAGAAAGAATTCCCACCTGAAATGCTGGAATGCCTATAGTGGTAGAGGTCTGTGTTCTGTTTCACTATCTATCTAGCTATTAAATTTATTTTTAATAACCAGAAAATTCACTTTAAAGTACTGGTTTTCACGGGTGCTAAGCATTCCATTGGTGGAGATGAACAACTGTCCCAAATGGGAGAAGAGAAACATGCCTTTGAGAGAATGCCCTTGACCTGAGTCTCATGGGCAGGGAGGAGGGTGCATGCTGGGTAGCATCTCTTAAGCTAGAATCACTTAGGGGACAGCAGAACCAAGAATCAGGAAGCTCAAAGCAAAAAAAAAAAAAAAAAAAGCTATCATTGTATGTTTTGAGATGTTATAGTGTCGGGCTTGAGCCTCTGCTTGGCCACTTGCCGTCCATGAGCTCTTGTGCTTAGACCTTCTAGATCCACTTTTAACTCTTATAAGGTAAGGCTGAAGAAACTTACTAAAGGAAATATTGTAAAAGGTATTAAATGAAATGATATGTTTCAATTACTTTATTATTGATTTTACTGAGTTCTATGTTTTTCTCTGCTCCCCTTCCTGCCCCTCTCCTCCCCGTCAACCCTCTCCTATGGTCCCATGCTCCCAATTTACTCAGGAGATTTTGTCTTTTTCTATTTTCCAAGTAGATTAGATCCATGTATGTCTCTCTGAGTGTCCTCATTGTTGTCTATGCTCTCTGTGATTGTGATTACAGGCTGGTTTTTTTGTTTTATGTTTAAAAACCATTTATGAGTGAGTAAATATGATATATGTCTTTCTGGGTCTGGGTTACCTCACTCAAAATGATGTTTTCTAGTTCCATCCACTTGCCTGCAAATTTCAAGAGATCGTTATTTTTTCTGCTGTATAGTACTCCATTATGTAAATGTACCACATTTTCCTTATCAATTCTTTGGTCAAGGGGCATTTAGGTTGTTTCCAGGTTCTGGCTATGACAAACAATGCTGCTATGAACATAGTTGAGCACATGTCCTTGTGGTATGATTGAGCATCCTTTGGATATATACCCCCAAAGTGGTATTGCTGGGTCTTGAGGAAGGTTGGTTCCTAATTTTCTGAGAAATCTCCACACTGACATCCAAAGGAGCTTATCAGCTTTTTTCCCACCAACAATGCAGAAGTGTTCCTTTTTCCCCACATCCTCTCGAGCATAAGTTGTCATCAGTGTTTTTGATCTTGGCCATTCTTACAGGTGTAAGATGGAATCTCAGAGTTGTTTTGATTTGAATTTCTCTGATGGCTAAGGTTGTTGAGCATTTCCTTAAGTGTCTTTCAGCCATTTTAGATTCCTCTGTTGAGAGGTCTCTGTTTAGGTCTGTACTCCATATTTTATTGGATTATTTGTTCTTTTGATGACCAATTTTTTTGAGTTCTTTGTATATTTTGGAGATCAAACCTCTTTCTGATGTGGGGTTGCTGAAGTTCTTTTCCCATTCTGTAGGCTGTCATTTTGTCTTGTTGGTTGTGTCCTTTGCTTTACAGAAGTTTTTCAGTTTCAGAAGGTCCTGTTTATTAACTTTTTCTCTCAGTGTCTGTGCTACTGGGGTTATTTTTAGGAACTGGTCTCCTGTGTCAATGCGTTTAAGTGTACTTCCCACTTTCTCTTCTATGAGGTTCAGTGTGGCTGGCTTTATGCTGAGGTCTTTGATCCATTTGGACTTGAGATTTGTGTATGGTGATAGATATGGATCTATTTTCATTTTTATATATGTTGATATCAGTTATGCCAGTACCATTTGTTAAATATGTTTTCTTTTTTACATTTGAAATGTTTTGCTTCTTTGTCAAAAATCAGGTGTTTAAAATGTATGGATTAATATCCGGGTCTTCAATTCAGTTCCATTTCCTCCTGCCTGTTCTTTTGCCAATACCAGACTGTTTTCAGTACTGTAGCTCTGTAGTAGGGTTTGAAGTCAGGGATTATGATGCCTCCAGAAGTTCTTTTATTGCCCAGGATTGTTTTGGCTATCCTGGGTTTTTTGCTTTTCCATATGAAGTTGAGTACCGTTCTGTGAAGATTTTGCTAGGATTTTGATGGGTATCGCATTGAATCTGTAGATTGCCTTTGGTAAGATTGCTATTTTTACTATGTTAATTCTACCTATCCAAGAACATGGGAGATCTTTCCACTTTCTGGTGTCTTCTTCAATTTCCTTCTTCAAAGATTTAAAGTTCTTGTCATACAAGTCTTCCACTTATTTGTTTAGAGTTACTCCAAGATATTTTAAGCCATTTGTGGCTATTGTGAAGCATGATGTTCTTCTGATTTCTTTCTCAGTCCATTTATCATCTGTGTAAAGGAGGGCTAATGATTTTTTTTTAGTTAATCTTGTATCCTGCTACATTACTGAAAGTCTTTATGATTTGCAGAAGCTCCTTGGTAAATTTTTTGGGGTCACTTATATAAACTATCATATCATCAGCAAACAATGAGAGTTTGACATCTTCTTTTCTGTATTTTTTGTATTCCCTTGATTTCCTTTTGGTGTCTTATTGCCCTAGCTAGGACCTCAAGAACTATATTGAACAGATATATAGAGAGTGGACAATCTTGTCTTATTCCTGATTTCAGTGGGATTGCTGAGAGTTTCTCTCCATTTAGTTTGATGTTGGCTGTTGGCTTGCTGTATGTTGCCTTTATTATGTTTAGGTATGTTCCTTATATCCCTGCTCTCTCCAAGACCTTTATCATGAAGGGATGTTGTATTTTGTCAAAAGCTTTTTCAGCATCTAATGAGATGAACATGTGGTTTTATTTTTCTGTTTGTTTGTATGGTGGATTACGTTGACAGATTTTTGTATGTGGAAACATTTCTGCACGGACTTGATCATGGTGGATGATGGTTCTGATGTGTTTTTGGATTCAATTTGCCAGTATTTTATTTACTATTTTTGCATCAATGTTCATGAAGGAGATTGGTCTGTAATTCTCTTTCTTAGTAATGTCTTTATGTGGTTTCTGTATCAGGGTAATTGTACCCTCATAAAAAGAGTTTGGCAATGTTC
>JAQHUG010000238.1:739710-799661 GCA_028555095.1 Dicrostonyx torquatus | reverse complement strand
TGCTTTAGATTGCGAAAATTTTCTTCTATGATTTTGTTAAATATATTTTCTGTGCTTTTGAGTTGAACTTCTTCCCCTTCTTCTATACCTATTATTCTTAGGTTTGGTCTTTTCATGGTGTTCCATATTTCCTGGATATTTTGTGTTAATCTTTTGTTATATTTAATATTTTCTTGGATAATGAATCTATTTCCTCTATTGTATCTTCAGTGCTTGAGATTCTCTCTTCCATCTCTGCTGTTTTCTGCTGGTTTTGCTTGCATTTGTGGTTCCTGATTATTTTTTCATGATTTCTGTTTCTATAATTCCCTCAGCTTATGTTTTCTTTATTGTCTCTATTTCAATTTTTGAGAGTTGAATAGTTTCTTTAGTAAGTTTGATTGTTTTTTCTTGGTTTTCTTTAAGGGATTTGTTAATGTCTTCCAATTTTTTGTTTGTCTTTTCCTCCATTTATTTGAGGGAATCTCTCACTTCCTTTTTAAGAGTTTCAAACATTCTCCTGAAGTTATTTTTTAGGTCATTTTCTTCTTCTTCATGTATATTTAGTTGTTCAAATCTTGCTGTTATAGGGGTCACTAGATTTTACTGGTATCATGTTGCTCTTTGTGGTGTTGCATGTGTTCTTACCTTGTCTACCCATCTTTTCCTCAAATTGGTGTAGTTGGGGCTCTTCATCCTGGGAACATGTCCACCCATGGCCAGGGAACCTTGAGAGAAAAAGAAGGTTCTGAGTAAAGAACTCCAGACTCTCTCTGTCAACCATCGTCCCTCTGAGGCACACAGCCAGAATTTCGAGGGTACAGTCATTGGCCTGGATATTAAAGTAGTTAAAATAAGCTTTAGCCCACAGTTAGAGATCTGACAGCAAGCTAAAGGCAGCATAGTGGGACCCAGCAGTCAAATTTGCACAGGGTAGCCAGAATGACCTCCTGGTGGCCTTTTGTCTGGAGAGACACATTGCCTTTTCCTAGGGGAGATCTTATTGAATGATAGGAATACACCTTAACAATACCACTTTTGACAAATTCTTCACAATATTTACCCAGTAGCACCTCCTCCAGGACAGGCATCCTGCTTGATTTCCATCATAGATGATTTCAAAGCAACTTTACCAAGAAAGGAATTACTATTACAAACTGGTAGAATTAGCCAGATCTTAACATCCACACAAGTCGGGTACAATCACAAGCAAGAGATTTAACTTTTCCAAGTAAACATTTCCTCATTGAGACAAAGATACAACAGTGCTTCCCAAAGCTGTGCCAGGTCCACATAGAACTTTAAACTCCTACCGCTTGGCATGATTTCTGATAGAGGAGTCAAACACATTAAGTGGGCATTCTCCATTTCTCTTTCAGTAGCTTTCTGTGAATGTTTAAAATGATAACAATGTTTTTATGGTTCTAAAACTATGGGCTCTATGACTACTCAAACCCTTCCCTTTCTTGGGATTAAAATGTGTTTTTTAATGACATTATAGACAGATCTATAGAGAATTTTTCCTGTTTTGCTTGTCTGGTTCCATTCTATACACACACACACACACACACACACACACTCTAAGTATGGATTAGGAAGTTGATGCTCTTTGATCATAATCTTTCTTCCCCGCTGCTATTTCTTTCACTCCAATTTGTCTTGTCCAGTGACCGAAGCCAGGATAACTCTTAAAAGTCTTACACCTTAGATTCGGTTTGCATTCTTACTTTATACTCTAGAACCATATGGTGGGTTGGGCAAACAAGTTAGGTTTTACAGAAGCATATGTGGCAGCCAGCAGGTTGTTAAAGGCAACAACCCATTGTTATAGCTATTTCTCAAGGTCATTCTGTTTCAGGTAGAAAAAGAAGTCAGGCTTGGCAAATAGGCAGTGCAAGAGGTGCTTTTAAGTAAATCACTAGACAAACCAGTATATAATAATTGTGTTTTTTTCTATCTTATTGTAATTAACTATTACAAGATTTAGTTACAATAGGTGTGTTATATACTGGCAATTTCACCACTGTGGGAGGTAGGAAAAGAGAATCATGCATTTAAAACCAGCATGGACTACACCGATGCTCTGTCTCTAAAATACAAGGACTGGGGATGTAGGCCAGTGATAACTTTACCTAGCATTTACAAAGGCTTAGGGAAAAGTAATTAGTTAATAAAGTGGTACTGATTCCTCCTTTCTCTCTGAAGCAATGGTAACTCTTATGTGGCTATTTTGCTCCCCCTTGATTTGAAGAGTAATGACGACGTTCAAACATAGCCAAGAATGTAGTCAAAAGAAGAATATGAGTCAAGGGGAAGAGAGGGTTGAGAATTGGGAATAATGGGTTGTGTTTAGTCTAACTATTGATTTAACCTCTAAGTGAATTACTTAACCTCTTGTTCTCAGACACTCTTCCCCACCTCCTATAAAATAATGCTTGACCGACAAATGCTTTTGCAACAACATAAAAAAAAAATTGGCAAGATGATTGACTGACTCCAAGTTTATTGGCTCTGTCCACAGCACAGTTTCAAACCCTTGTGACTTAACAGCAATGACAAAGAACTTATGCTCCCATCATCTACTTTCTCTATAAAACTTGTGCATAGTACATTGTGTGTGTCTCTCAAAAATCCATGAAGGATGGGTGTGATTTTGTATAATTTATTATGACACACTCATCTTTCATCAAATTGCTATAAGCTAAACAATATTAGTAAACACTCAGTGATTTATCTTCTAGAGACTAAGTGTTCCTCTAATGGCTTGACAGTTAATATCTACACCAGCCTCAAGAAACTCCTAAAGTAGATACAACTGAAAAAACTGAGACCCAAAGAAGTTACTAGACACATTTTCATATTCAAAATATAGTAATTCTATAGTCATGCACTTACTGAACATGCTATCCTATTGTCTACAAATGAAGATGGCCTCCCATGGGTCACATCATTAATTCATCTTCTTAGCAAATGACCCAGGGTATGGATGTGTGTCCACTCTCCTGTGAGTGAATCAGCTCTCACAGGATTTTGAAAAGTGGCTTGCTGCTTCCTTATCTGGACTGGTTTCCATTCCCACAGTCAGTGGCTTCCACTTTCCTCTTTTCCTGTGGCAGCTGAGAGGAGGGGTGAGGAAAGGGCAGGGCTGCTTAGCAGTGAGTCTCAGAGCTCCATGTGCTTTGTGTTTTGTTTTCACCCAGGGCTTTAGTTCCTCTGCCTGCTGGAATCATCCTGGCATCCTCTCTTGTCAGCACGCCGTGGGTCAAGTGTAGGCGTGTGTATGCTTTATAGATGGTTCCCCATTCCTGCCTACTGCCTGCTGCAGAGTGTGTTTGCTGCTGGTTTTTCTTAAGAGACACTTCATGCTGAAATTCTCAAGTGAAAATCACCTCTTGTTTCTTTTATCCATGTCAATAATGAAGGGCTGTACTGGAGCTTAAGTAATTCTTCCAATGAATACTTTAAACAGACCTTTTCATTATACATGGTAAAGGAATGAAAATAATTTGAACAAAGGCACATTTCCTTCTCAAACTTTGAAAAGGAGTGAGAGAACTGCCTTTGAAGGAACAATTAATTTTGTTTTGGGAAGAAAATGGGAAGGGGCAAATGAAATACATTTCAAGACTTCCAAAATAATTTCTGGTGGGAAGTTTTAACAACTGAGTTAAGCAGTTCTGCAAGAAATACTGTGCCATTTGGATCAATGATTTCATGGTAGTTTCTTACTATGTGAATAGTGGGTGATTCCAGATCCTCTCCTGATTTTCTGACGTAAAATGTGATATAAAGAAAAATAATTTTTATTTGAACATTGCTACGGGGCCAGGGAAGCAACTTAGCATGTCAGATGTCCTGGCTGTACTGACATGTAGGCAAAGTTGGCCTTTAGAATTGCCTTCTTCCATGTCAATGTTTCCCTCTTTCTTCCCTGTTTCCTAGATCATAGGATACTTTTCCACCATTTATCTTCACTTTTATTGACTTAAAACTAAGTGTTGTGCACATGTGAGATTTTTCAGAAGTACAGAATTTTAACAATTTATCTCCAGTAAAGAAATATTCATGTTGAAATAGAACACCCAGTGCTGAATCACCCAGCTCATATTGCTATCTCAGTTCCTTAAGCTAAGTCAATGCTCTTTCCATGGTACCAAGTGTAGGATGTTTCTTTGTGTCTCAGAAAACCAGGACTGTGGTGGAGTTACTAGGAAACAAGCAAAGTCTTCACAATGAACATGTGTTCTCCCTTATATTTGGTGTTATTAGGAGGTCAACAGGATGCCCCCCCAAAAAGCAGATTTATAAATAGTAGACGTCTCCAGTAGAGCCCATGCTCTCAGGCTGAAGAGAGGCCACATGCTAACCCCAGCTCTACAGTACTCTGACAGAGGTATAACCTAATAACTCTAGCTCAGATTCACGACTCCTGGAGAGTGACAAACAAATACTGTTTCATCACCATGCTAATTTCATTCATTAAGCCAACCAATAACTGAAAGTGGCCAACAAAGACGCTTGCCTTTCAGTACCATTAAAACTGCATACTAGGGGCTGGAGAGATGGCTCAGTGGTTAAGAGTATTGCCTGCTCTTCCAAAGGTCCTGAGTTCAATTCCCGGCAACCACATGGTGGCTCACAACCATCTGTAATGAGGTCTGGTGCCCTCTTCTGGCCTGCAGACATGCACACAGACAGAATATTGTATATGTAATTAATAAATAAAACTGCATACTATCATGCTGGAACACTTGGATGTTCACCTCATGTAACAACATAAACCCGCACACAGTTGTTAAAGCTTTCCCAACTGTTGACCCAAATGTGGATATAAATGTCAAGTGCAAAGCAAAAATCTTCTAGATTAAACCACTGAAGAACTAGATGACTTTGTATTTGGGGATGAGATCTAGGCAGACTGCCATCAAAGGAAAATGATAAGCTAGACTGCTCAAATCAAAACAATCTGATCTATAAAGCATGTTGTTAGGAGAAGGAAAAGTCAGTCTGGATGGGGAGAAAACATATATATGCTACATGTCTGATGCAAGAATTCAGCCCAGAGTATACAGGCAGGCCCTAGTACCACCAAGAAGCAAATGAATAAATGAACAGAAGTTTTAAATTGATATCAGCAAAGAGATCTATTAGTGGGAGGAAAGCATGTTAAATGTGCTTACATAAGCTTTCATTGGGGAATGAAAATTAAAACTAATGAAGATTCAAATTTAACCACTCAGTAGTTCAAACTTCATTAAAACTCCACACGCCTTTAAAATCTCCAAGTCTAGCAGTCATTTTTGCTGAGGAGGATTCAGAGTCCCAGAAACAACCATTCTTACTTGTGGCAATATAAAATTTCATGCTTCTTTGAAATAGCATTTTACAAGTTTTTTATAAGACAAAAACATAGCCTTACTATATGATACATAATCCCATTCCAAAATATTTGTCCTTAAATTTGAAAAACTATGTCTGTGATCAACTCTTATGCTTGCTTTCTTCATATTCACTGAAAACTGAAATTTGGGCTTGGAGAGATGGTCATAGTTGACAGCACATACTATTCTTGGATAGATCAGAGTATGTTACCCAGTACCCAAGTCAGGTGGCTCACAATAACCTCCAGCTCCAGGACATCTGACACCTTCTCCTGGACCCCAGGAAGAGCATCTACACATGTAGGCACAATAGCACCTCCATACACACATATTCATAATTACAAATAAATCTAAAACAAACTAGAGGCAACCAAGACTTCCTCCAGTATGTGACTGGATTATTCAGTAATGAACTATAGAATCATAAGACATATAATGACACTGATGGATTCTAAATTCATAATGACAAGCGAAAGAAGCCAGACTGAGAAAAAATGGTCTATTGTAAGCCAAAAAACCAGAAATACAAAGACAGTTAACAGATAATTAGCAGAGTTAACAGTGGGCTTGAGGGAAGGGTGGGGATTTGAATAGGTGAAACAGATGGGATTTGTAGAATGACTAAATTATTCTACATGACATAGCGTGTGAGTATGTTATTCACTAAAGAGCAGATATTTTGAGTACATTCTCAGTGTTAGATGTTTGCTTGAAAAGTATTTTTTGAAATTAGTTATTTTTAATTATTTCTTTTGCTTTTTGAGATTATAATAATATAAATCACTCCTCTCCTTTTATTCCTCCATACTTTCTCATAGACCCTCTTCTTGCTTTTTACAAATTCTTTTTTCATTAGTTGTTGTTATGCATGTGCATATATGTATGTGTGTGTGTGTGTGTGTTAATGACAACAGACATGCTAAAATGGATGAGGATAAAATCGACAAAGACAACTAAGGAATGCTGGGAGCAGTGAAATAGTCCTTCCCAGAGAAGAACATACCAATTAGTTTTCCAATACCAAATGATCAGCCCTAAAAAAATACATGTGATATCATTATACAGGCTGAGAAAGTTTTATTTATGTATTTATAAATATGTATATGTGTCTCTATACTCATTAATGTTTAATCACAATTCATAAAAATGCATTCTTTATTGAGTATGGGAGTGTGCCCTTAAAAAAGCAAGGCTATACTATGTACATGATTCTTGCATTTACTTATGCATTTATGTCTTAAAGTATGGAGCCCATTGTGTAGGCTTTGAAAGCATTAGTACAAATATAAGGCAAAGTTATTATTATTCCACATTTCTGAGCATCTACTACTCTTTCTTCCCTTCCCTGATTTGAGAACTCAAATTGTATCTTTTCATTTCTAATAACATGCATCACAGTGTTTTCATTTATTTAATTACTCAAGAATATTTATTTATATAATTTTGTGCCTTCATTCTAAAAAAAACATAGTCCTGACTTCAGACTCCTGTTCTCTCACTGGGCAGGATATGTAACTTTTCTGAATCTTAATTCTGTCAAGTGTAAGATTAAAGGCAGAATAAATTGAAATTGATTGATACTTGTGAGAATTTGGACTAAGATTTAGAAGACTTGGATAAATCTTGATAAATTAGGAATGTCATCATTTTGACAAGAGACATAAGATTTATAGCAAGAGGTGACATGATATTTTGATTAATCCAAAAAAAATTGACTCGTGCCTTAAATGAGACATCGTACCCTTTCTTCCCCTCACAAACCTCATAGAAGATGGGCTGGAGCAGTTTTGAAAGCACAAGGTAGTAGATGTCTATAGCAGAGTTTTCCTGAATAAGAAAAAGTTATGGCTCACGTGAACTCATGGTAACTTGATTGCATGCATAAGACCTTGCACAAGATCAACCCGGACAGAGAAGCTGCGGTACATCCAGTAGATGGTCCTGCATCACTCACCTACTGGCAGCACCATGTGGATTCAGTAGCTTTAAAAATGAGGGGACATATGGAGTTGGGAGGAACCGCAGGTGATGGGGGGAACTAGAAAGCAGGTAATGGGATATGAAGTAGATTTGATAATTTACTTTTTTAAATATAAAAATTTTAAATAATACATTTTGTTTAGATGAAGAATGGCATAGAGCATGCACGTGGCATCTGTTTACTCTATAATTAGGAAAAATGCCTTCTTTTGAGGAATACTATTGGAAATCATCAGAATTTTTTTTAAAAAAAGATTTATTTATTTATTATGTACACAGTGTTTAGCCTCCATGTATGCCTGCAGGCCAGAAGAGGGCACCAGATCACATTACAGATGGTTATGAGCCACAATGTTGTTACTGGGATATGAACTCAGGACCTCCAGAAGAACAGTCAATGCTCTTAACCTCTGAGCCATCTCTCCAGCCCAAATCATCAGAATTTAATATGTCATGGGATATTATGAATGATGAGTCTTCAAGTAGTTTTTTTTTTTTTTTTTGGTTTTTCGAGACAGGGTTTCTCTGTATTTTTTTTTAAGAGAGAAGTAAAAAGTTTCAGCAGCTAGACAGGAAAGGTATTGGTAGCACGGAAGTGGAGAGCATCTACTGAATGAACATAGTCTTGGTTTCCATCCACATTGTTGGGATGAAGTAACAGTCATATACTGGCTTTTTAAAGAATAAATGTGATTTGTAGACTGTGACTCTGTCTTGTTGCTCTTAGCATTGGTGATGGAAGTGAAGGAGTGGCTATCTTATAAGTTATATTTTCACAGACATTGTGTAGCCAGACTAGAAACCTCAAAGAGCCTTGCACACATAGCAAAGGCTCAATTACAAGGCAACTGTATTAGTTATAATGTACAGATTCCCTTTACATTTGATTTGACTCCCTCTGAAGTGCTCATAAGAAGCTATAAAAATAAACATGGGTAGTTTGATTCCCAATTTTCTGTGAAACTGCCCCCACTGATTTCTAAAGTGTCTGTACAAGTTTGCACTCCCACCAGCAATAGAGGAGTGTTCCCTTTACCCCATATCCTCTCCAGCATAAGCTGTCATCAGTGGTTTTGATCTTGGCCATATTCACAGGTGTAAGATGGTATCTCAGAGTTGTTTTGATTTGCATTTCCCTGATGGCTAAGGATGTGGAGCAATTCCTTAAGTGTCTTTCACCCATTTGCAATTCTTCTGTTGAGAATTCTCTGATGAGATCTGTACCCCATTTTTGACTAGATTATTTGGCAATTTAATGTCTAGTTTCTTGAGTTCTTTATCTATTTTGGAGATCAGTCCTCTGTTCGATGTGGGGTTAGTGAAGATCTTGTCCCATTCAGTAAGCTGCCATTTTGTCTTAGTTAATGTATTCTTTGCCTTACAGAAGCTTTTCAGTTTTAGAAGATCCCATTTATCAATTGTTGCTTTCAGTGTCTGTGCTACTGTTGTTATATTTAGGAAGTGGAGTTTTTGTTTGTTTGTTTGTTTGTTTTTTATTTATTTATTTTTTTTTTGGTTTTTCGAGACAGGGTTTCTCTTTAGCTTTGGAGCCTGTCCTGGAACTAGCTCTTGTAGACCAGGCTGGTCTCGAACTCACAGAGATCCGCCTGCCTCTGCCTCCCGAGTGCTGGGATTAAAGGTGTGTGCCACCACCGCCCGGCGAAAGTGTTCTTTTGTGCCAACGCGTTCAAGACTACTCCTCACTTTCTCTTCAGTGAAGTTCAGTGTGGCTGGATTTTTATTGAGGACTCTGACCCATTTGGACTTAAGTTTTGTGCATGGAGATAGATATAAATCTATTTGCATTCTTCTACATGTTGACATCCAGTTATGCCAGCACCATTTGTTGAAGATCCTTTCTTTTTTCCATTGTATAATTTTTGCTTCTTTGTCAAAAATCAGGTGTTCATAGGTGTGTTGATTAGTATCAGGATCTTTGTTTCAATTCTATTAGTCCACCTATCTGTTTTTAAACCAAGCTGTTTTCATTGCTGTAGCTCTATAATAGGGCTTGATGTCAGGGATGGTGATGTCTCTGGAAGTTCCTTCATTGTAGAGGATTGTAGAACCCAGCAATACCACTCTTGGACATATACTCAAAGGATGCAAACTCATACCATTAGGACATTTGCTCTATTGTGTTCATAACAGCACTTTTTTGTAATAACCAGAATCTGGAAATAGACTAGATGCTCCTCAACTGGAGAATAGATAAAGAAAATGTAGTACCTTTATATAATTGAGTACTACTCAACAGAAAAAACAAAAACAAAAAATAAATGACATCTTGAAATTTGCATGCAAATGGATGGAACCAGAAAAAAACATGCTAGTGAAGTAACCCAGACCCAGATAGACAAACATGGTATGCACTCACTCATAAGTGGATATTAGATGTAAAATAAAGGATAACAAGCCTATAGTCCACAATCCCAGAGAGGCTAGGAAACAAGGAGAAACCTAAGAGAGACATACATGGATCTCCTGGGAAGGGGAAATAGACAACATTTCCTGAGAAAATTGAGGGGGTAGAAGGGAGTGTGAAAGGGGAGGGGGAGGTGTGAAGAGGAGGGAGAAGGAGACCATGAGGAAACAGGATGCTTAGAGGGGGAAGGACAGCAAGGGAGAGAAAGGAAAGAGATAACTTGATTGAGGGAGCAATTAAAGGGCTAGTGAGAAACATGGCACTAGGGAAATTCCCAGGAATCCACACGGATGAGCCCAGCTAAGACCCTAAGCAACAGTGGAGAGGACACCTAAACTGCCCTTCCCCTGTAATCAAATTGATGACTGCCTTAATTGTCATCATAGAACCGTCATCTAGAAAATGATGGAAGCAGATACAGAGCTCCACAGTGAAGCACTGATCCTAGCTACCAAAGAGAAGGAGGGGCAAAGAGGTCAATACCATCATGGTGACACCCACAGAAGCAGCTAACCTGAGCTGGTGAGAGCTCACTGACTCTGGACTGGTAGTAGGGAGCCTGCATAGGCCACTGAATGTGGAGGACAACTGTGAGGCTTGGGTAGTCTGTGAGGCCACTGGCAGTGGGGCCAGAACTTATTCCTAGTGCTTCAACTGGCATCCAGGAGTCAATTCTATTTGTAGGAATACCTTGTTCAGCCTATGATATGAGTTTTGTCCTGGAAACATGTCTGCCATGGCACACACATGTGTGAATGCAACACACACACATACACCACACATACCACATGTAAAAATATTAAAATAAATAGAATTTTGTATGTGAAAGAAAAGATCTTTTGGGAATCTAAAAAAAAAACAAGAAAATAAAAAAGAAACATTTTTCATGTCTACATCGTAAAAACAAATGAAACATCCTAACTTGTGAGTTTGAAAAAGAATGTTTAACATCCAGTCACCTACACTTCACTGACCATCAAAAGGAAATGATTGACAGAGTACAGGAATTTATTTGGTAACTATAAAACAGAAATGTCTCTCAAAGATCAGAAACCAAAGTCAAGCACCAAAGGAGTCTGTAAATTATAAAGACAAGACGGCCGCATCTTTGAAGACTGTTCAGCGCTGGCAGTGCCCGGGACTTCTGTGAGGAGAAGAGCTGAGTCCTGCAGAAATAAGAAATAGTACCTTTAAGAATGAGGGCTCTTTTCATTTCTCCCAGGGTATTGATAACAGTTGATGATTAGGCTCCAAGCAATGAGGCTGTAAAAATTAATAAGCAGGACCTTCAAATGACTCATTAGCTAACCCTTCACGATTATCCATTTTGTAATGGGTGACACATTTAACACATTTAGTAATATACTCAGGGGTGCTTTTAAGTTAAAGGAGTGTAGTGAAGCAATTTGAAAAACATGCAAATATTTTATGAGTTTTAAATTTGCCTAAACTGCCGTTGATTAAACATAAGATAAGCTCTCACTCTATATGTAATTAGTGACTACGTTAACAATCTAACATAGAAAAGTTAATAAAAATCTCCAAGGTTTATCTCACTGCAGCTTTTGTTTTATGACTATTAGTCAGCACATCCTCCAGGAGACGGTGTTTATGGAGAGCTGGGAATTTTGAAAGGGCTTATGCTGCAGTGGAGCTGATTAGGTACCAATTCTTCAAGCTTTACCAGATGGCTGCTCAGGCCAGAGAACCCTGATAGACTTAGAACTTTGGAGATAAAAGAATTAGACTTCCCTCCCTTGGAGCTCAGGCTCCTGTAGAGAAAAATTTGAACTGGATAGGAATTAAGCCAATAGGACTTCTTTAGATGGTTAACCAGGCCAGGTTGACTTAAAGTGCAAAGTCATGAAGAACAGATAACCATGCACAAGGAAAGAATGGCTAAAAGGGGTGTGGGAGGCTGCAGTGACAAATCATGGCCACCAATAGTACTTTAGAGGCTTTTAAAAACAGGTTAATTTATGATCAATAGAGCCTTATTACTTAAATGTGACTGCTAGACTACATGTCAGTAGAAACACATTCACAAGAAACAATACAGACTTCATAAATCAATAATGATAATATGAAGAACAATTTCCACTTGACTCTTAGACACATTAAAATTGGAAGAACACTGCATGTGAAAGATGATGTATTGTTGAAGAGTCATGTCAGAACAAGAAGTGATTGAGATCGCTGTTTTACAGTACTCATTTAGAAACTAGGTGTTAGACTTAAATGGGGTAATTAAGAAGAGAAAGACTATTAACTAGAAGGGTACTGGAGTCCACGAGAATGATGAACAAACCTAGAACTGAACAGTCAGGTAGGAAGGACTTGGGCGAGTTAGCAGTGCCAGCATTTGGCAATAATTTAATGCAAAGAGAGAGAAGGCCGATTCTTGGCCGACTAACAAGTGTCTGGCTCAGGTTGCCAGGGAAGGTATGGTGACAGGATAGAGTGTGCCAAGGAAAGAACGTATTTGTCAGAGGTGAGCAAAATGAAGCCTTGTTCAACTTGGGTTATCTACTTGGAAGTACCCGTGAGATACTTGGCAATGCTGACAAGACAATTGGGAGACATGTATCTGGAATTTTGGACAGAGGCACATATATTTAAGAGTCATTCTCTTACCAACTCTGAATCCATGGTCTTGGAAAAGTATTCCAGGAATAGCTTATAGAATAATATAGAAGTGAATTAAGAATGAAGCACTAAAGAACATTAGCCTCTTAGGGATGAATAGAGTAATATCAAACTGTGGGGAATAGTGTAGGGAATCGGAAGGGTGTGGGGTCATGGGAAAGAAGGGAGAAAATATTTTCAAGCAAAAGGGTGTAGCCAGCTGGGCCATGAGTCATCTGTACAAAATAAAGACTGACAAATGCCTCTTAGATTTGATACCTAACTTTTGGTTAGGTATCATGTCATTTGGTAATTAGCCAGAAAAATTTCAGTTCAATGGTGATATCAAAGGTCAAAGGTGCTGAGTTCTGAACTTGTGGAGTCTTTAACTAAAGAATTCTTTCTAGAAAAGTTGCTATGAATGGAAGGTAAATGTTGGCTCCCACACAACAGAGAAAATTCATTCTCTATCTCTCTCTCTCTTTCTCTCATACACACAAACCCACAGACACACACAAACACACACACACACACACACACACACACCTCTGTCTTTCTAATATGAAGAAATAAACACAGGAGAAAATCAATGAAGGGAACTGGCAGTGGGGGAGGAATAGATTATGGGACAAGATTTCTTTATGGCAGCATGACTGGGATGCAACATGCAGGTGAAATTTGTGTGTGTGTGTGTGTGTGTGTGTTGCTTAAGTAAAGAGGAATTCGTAGTCAGCTGTGAGACACCTACAGAAGCACGATGAGTGAGGCATATAAGCTTAGGGACATAAAAAACAATGTTCTCACATGACTCTTAATTTTCGCCTGTGTAATAAGTGATTTGACACTCACAGCGTGAGGAAACTGAGTAGGATAACATTCAATCCCAGAGGAAAATAACTGAAGAAACTTGTTAAGAAGTACACTGTGTCTGGGCAACTTTGAAAGCCATTCGGTTCATATTTTCAATTATAGGCAATATATTGTGGTATTGTGGTCCTTTCTGTATGTTGCATGACTTTTCCTGAAGATACATCAACAAATGTATAGTTACCCCAGAAAGGGGACCAATAGAGACCAAAGCCACAATTTAACAAGAGCCTAGCAAGATGAACCAATGAGTTTTTGGACGCAAAAGCCTATGGCAGACAATTCATGAACTTGAGGCAACTCAACTGATTGAAGACTCCCCCAACCATAAATTGTAACTGTTTACATAACCATGAAAGGACATTGTGAATTTGCATCTTTCAAGATTCCTATGCTTTATAAATTGCATGAGCTTCTTAAGACTTTTAAATTAAATGAGTTTTTTCATCCCTCCAAAAGGCATTATTTCAATTCTGGAAAAGAAAGGTGAGGAGGAGAAAAAGAAGTCACACAATACTTCATTACCTACTGTGATAAACAGAATGAATGTATTTGCTTACCCATCATTTGTGCTTTTAATATGTTGTCAAAGAGGCTATTACTCAAATCTTAAAAGGTAGACAGAGATCCAGAAATGGTAAACACAAGCAAGAAGTCTTTTTTGCATAACCACTGTATCCAGTATCCAGAAAGTATTCAGTTATATTTGGGGAAAATGGTGACAATTTTGACTGATTCACAGATTTTTAAAGTTGAATGGACTAATTCCAGGGGAATACTTTATTCAGCTAGAGGGTGGATGCTTCATAATCTGGCCTTTGTTACCTGCTAAGTAGCTGATTTCATACCCAAGACATCATCGGAAGGATCTATTTTTATCAGGATTAGGAGCTTAACTTGAGACTCAATGTGCTATTTTTCTTAAGATTTATTTTTATTATTTTTAATTGTATGTGTATGCATCTGTATGTTTAATTGTATGTGTATGTGTTTGTATGTTTAATGGTATGTGTATGTGTCTGCACATGCATGCAAGTGCCCTTAAAGGCAATAAGGCATAAGAACGCTGTGGAGTTTGGAGCTACAGCAGTTGTGAGCTGCTTAACTTGGCTTCTGGGAACTGCATTCAGAGTCCAGCAAGAGCAGTACACACATTGAACCACTGAACCATCTCTCTAGCTCCTAAATTTGTTTCCATCCAATGAATGAGTGAAAATTCTTGCACTAGGTTTAAAATATTGTTCTTGGGTTTGCACTATAGTCAGAAGATTGGCTTCTTGACCTCACTAACTTACAGCCTTGTGTGGGGGATAAAACAAGTTCCTAAATGACCACAGGAGAAATGAAATACATGTCATTAGAGAAGTAATAATATTCTGTGCTTTTTGTTTAAAGATGAGGAGCCAAGAATCATTTCTCAACAAATTAAGACATTTGTCTCCTACACCCTCTCTCAAAGCTGTTTACATTGGAACAGCTACACATTTTTTCTAGCCAAGTAAGTCAGTCAAGATGACAATACTAATTAATTTGAATGGACATTCTCTGTTAGTTCATAATGTAAGAAAGAATCCCGCTGTTAATAATAATATGAAACTGTATTTTACTTCCTTATTATAAATCACTTCTTATAATTATCAGAACATCCTATTATTTTCTCCCTCATTCATACATGAACGATTTAATGTTCACTTTAAGCAGTTGTGCCCATGTTACACCTCAAGGATGGGCTGAACCAGGACTCTTGTGTAGCTCGGGTCTTATGAATGGATTGCATTGCAGGACAGGGTCTCTGTGGATTTGGTGGAGGGGAAATCATAAATCTTCTGAGGGTTAAGAAGAATGGAGAGAAGAGACAGCTTCCAAGTAGCAGTGAAATTTCAATATGAGAAGATGGAGTGATGGCATGCCAGTCAGAGGGCAGAGAAAAATTCACACTGGATATAGGATATGCTCAGACAAGACTCATGATGTATCTGGATCATGATTTGCAAAGTCTGTCCATAGGAAATAGTTAATTCTCTTCATATCAAACAGGATTGCATTTCAAGGGACAATAGCGAGGAAGATACCCATCAGTAGGGCCTTGAGATCCCTGTGGTTAGAGGGCAGGAGGTACAAGAAGAGTCTACAGAAGAGAAAGTAAAAAGATGGCCAGAGATCTAGATTCTTCTAAGTTATTATAGAGAATCAGGAGAGGGGAAATCTCGAAATAGGATATGGCCAGCAAAGGATTGTGACTGGGGACACAAAGGTGGGTTACAATTCTTGATGAACTTGATGAAAACTTCTCTCTCTCTCTCTCTCTCTCTCTCTCTCCCTTCTTCTCCCTCCTTCATCCTCTCTCCCTCTCTCCTTCTCTTTCTTCTCTCTCCCTCATGTTCCTGCTTAACACAGCATTCTTTAGGAATTGTTAGTTTGTCCGTTATACTTCTTAAAGTTTACCCTCTAAAGCTGAACTTCCTATCCCGTGTTTGTGATCCGCAGAGCATGGAACAGGAAAGCAAAGCTCTCCCACTTTCCTAGGGAATGACAGCCCACATTTACAGTCACCACACTTCAGTCTGCACTCACTGAGCTCAGTGACTCCATGTCATCCATATTCTAGACTTGCCATCAGTTTGGGAAGAAAACCCAAACAGAGCAGGGGACACTGAAGCCTTGAGGTGGAGGGGCACAGGACTGAAATCAGGAAGGCTATGTTCTGGTCTGAACATTGATACTTTATAGAAATTTATTCTTGGGAATATCAGTCTACTCTACTTGGTCTCCAGAGGGAATTAACTGTATACATTTTAAGCCTCTGTCTAACTGTGAAATGTTCTGAAATGAGTAACTAATGACACATGCCTTTATTAATTCATGACTAAGAAGTCCATAGACCTCAACCCTCTGCCTTTAAATATGGTGGTCTTAATCCATAGGCCTTGATCGCAACAGCTTCAATGTGTCATTTTCATGTTGAGAACTACTCAGCTAAATACAGGGAGACAAGTTAAAGACCACATAGATATGGGGTATCATAGAGTGCCCCCAAATGATTTCCTGCTAAATAATTTGTAGGAAAGCAGTACTTCTATGAACTTTTCAAATACTGAATGAAGATGAGTTTTTAAATTTTGAGTTCTACCAAGAAGTATTCATGTTATATTGTTCACATTTAGTATTTTTAATGTATTTTTATTCAAGTTTATGTTTGGAACAGGACACCGAACAAAAAATAGAAGGACTCTTAATTTGTAATTCCTATAAGGAATTATAATTATGTTCATATATATTTGTTACATATTTATATACTATATATTATATGTATACATATATATTATCCCAAAGTGTTAATAACTATGTCATCCATGATATAATAACATGAGCACCTAACTTGAATATTATCTACCTGAAACAGAAACCCAGAGAAGCCTAGCATGGGACAATCTGAAGCATGAGACAGAAATCAGAGGGACTTACCAAAAGGTTACTCTTCTTCCTCACAGTATCAGCTGAAAGACAGTGTCTATGGTGGTTTTAAAATCCCATTACTCAACAGAAACGGACAGAAAGAAATGAAATGCCCTCCAAGATCTGTGTTTCTCAGAGTTGATGTGACCATGAAAATGTATTTTTTTCTTTCTTCCATCAGCATACAATACCATGGTGTATGAGTTGTTCTTGCTAAATAGCAAACCAACTCTAAACCAAGGGTCTTAAAGCCGCCATAGCTGTATGATTATCACCTCATAGAACTTTGTGCCAAGCCTAGGATGGAGCTGGAAGATTCTACTCTAGGTGACAATAGTCTCAGTCCTGTCACACTCATTCCGGAGCCCAGTTGGATTAGAGTTCCTGAGATGATTTGATCAAATGCCTCATGCTTAACTGGGCCCAGCTCTGACGCTAAAATATCTGCGCTTTGGAATGGACAGTCTTTGGATATGTATTAGTCTACTGTTGTCTCCACTGTAGTGATTCATTTATGCGCATGTGTACCTGAAAGTGTTGTTTTCTTTTCCATGCAAGCATGTTTCACTAACAGAAGCCAAGCATTAGTCCAGTGAGAGAGGAAAAAGTATTAAAACATAATTATATTTCAAATGACTCTTCCCTTTTCCCAAAGAAATATGGAGGCAAGTCTTAAAAGTAGCCTTGAAAGTGAGAGATGATGATTGGAAGACAAAAGCTACCGACTGTGTGAAGTGCACACGAATGGTGGAAATAGGTGTGGACTAAGAGCAGAGCTTTAAGAATGTGTGCTATGCATTAAGTAGTTGCTAATGCCCCTTTCTTAGGTACTTTCAAATCTTGAGGTGCTGAGCAAATATTTAAAATTCTTATACATATGTTTGTGTGTGTGCAGAAAACACCCTGATATACATTTCTTTTCCATTTTGTGTTTGCTTATATTTATGATTTTTTTTTAGAGACACACATTTGTGGGGTGGTAAAGGTAGGGGTGAGTTCATATAAATCTGAGTTACAGTATTATTATCTCTAAAGCACATAATCTTGTGCCTTGAACATTTTTTAAAATGTAAAGTAAATCTGCCTGAGGCCAAACTGCTCTGTTCTATATTTAACTCTGAAAATACTGGCTCTTGCTAGTGATGCTCTAGGTAGAAGCAGAGAAATTTCTAGAATGGAAAAACCAATACAAGTTAACTTCTCCCCCAAATAATTTAAATTAGTATGTGGACTCTTTTGCAAGTAGTTAACACCTTTAAGCTAGTTGATTGCAGTGTCTTGTGTAAATCTGAATTTCAGTGATAGCATAAAGAAAAACGTTAGAGTTAACTGAGCTTAGAGGAGGGCTAAATGAGAAAAGATCGTGGAGAAGGAATCATCTACCACATTTCAAAAACACTATAGAAAATTCCAATTGCCGTCAGTGTGAAGAGAATAGAGAGAACTCCTGTGTTCTTGCCATCGGTTGGCAATGTGGAGACTGATTTGGTAGACTTCTTGATATCGGTAGGAAGGTAGGATGAAAACATTGCATCTGATCCAGTAGTTTTTGGGTAAAAGAATAAAATAAGCTGTTACTTATGGTCCTCCCAGAAGTTAACAGGAGGACAGGATTAATAATGCAGGAGAATCATTTGGGTGGGGTGGGAGAAAGCAGGACTGGAAGAGTCACCAGACTGCAATGCAGTATCCTTCGTAGAAGAGAGAAGGGAGACAAAAGCATTGGAGACAAGGAGTCTCAAGCTGAAGTACAGTCCTAAGGAAGTTTTGACAAAACAATGGAGACTCCTTAAGAAGAAATAAATTTGCTCTCTCAGGAATGGATCCACATTGGTAAGTCTGTGGTGTTAGTCATTGTCACAACCTATGAGAAACAAGGGCATTCTTGTAGAACACAGCATTCAGGAAAGTATTGAGGAAGTGCTCTGTGATAGGAGCCATAGGTGGAGAGGGGACATCCTTGCTTAGTTGATCCTCTCCTTAGTCCAGCATACGAGCAGTCCACTGACTTCTAACTTACTGGGTGAGTGACTGACTTTATTACAGAAGCCTCAATAACAGTGCTGATCTATATAGATACATTCCGAATATACAATCAAAGATTGCTTTCTACATCTGTTAGCGTATACAGATATTTCTGTGCTCTGCCAGGTTTTCTTTGTCTTAACATCCTCCTTCAACATCTAAACTTTCTTGGTTCCTGGAATAGTTTGAGTGCTTTGTTTTACATCTCACCTCAGCAAGCAGGTCAGCATACACCTCGATACGATTTCAAGGCCATGTCTGTTTCTCCTTCTCTTAATTAATGTGACAAAACTGTGCCCATTCTCTTGCAAGACTACCTTCTCAGTGTCACGTCTCTTTTGTTGTCCAAGTGGGAAGTTGCATCTGCACCGTCCTCAGCAATGTTTTGTGAATCAGAACTCCTCAGAATTCTGTGTGAGCTGCACCATTTCCTTCTTGATGCACATGGGCGATAGTATGGGTCTGAGTGACCAAGAAAGATGAGGAAGAAGGGATTTCTATACGTGGAGAAGGGAATGTGGTTCTGGCCTGGTCATTTTTCCATCATATATAGGTTTTAAGTTATCGTGAAACCCCAGTTTCCCATACCCCACACTCAAGGAGGAAGGACGGTGTCTCAGAATGTCTTCCCAACACTTTTATTTCAGTGTTGGTATTAATTTAAAATAAGTCACAAAAGTACCATATCTTACATGTGATCAGCCTCCATCATACCTGATGCATATGCTCTGGTAGGGTCCCCTTTCTGTTTGACCATTTCTACTGTTCAGAATAACTTTCTTGCCGAAGTAAATATCTGTCTAGGATAAAGGCATGGTAGATATTCCTTTAACGTTTGTTTCCTGTATGTAAAGGTTATTGTGCTAGGGAAGTGGAGTCTTTTCATTGACATTCTGGGATAGGTCTTAAATTCAGCTACATCTGGTCACCTTGCCTCCAACTACACTACAGCTGTTCCTTTAAATCAGGCCTGAACTAAGCAAGAACATCTGTAGCAAGAATTATGAGGCCCAGCTGAGCATTTTGGACCAGCATGTTCCATCTCAATTCTTTCAGTTCTAACCTTTTAGCAATTATCTTTACAATCCTTAGAAATGGTAATTAAAGTTGGTAGGAGAACAAACAGAATACTCAAGATGTTTTTTTTTTACGTTCCAAACACCAGGTATATAAATGTCAGTGGCTTAAATATTGTTACAAGAATGCTTTTATTAACTCCCCCTCTGACCTTCTTGGGGATCATATTCAGCTTTTGCTCCAGGGAGTGTAACACTGATAATCAGCTTGCATAGTTGGCAGCCATTGCAATGCTGGAGTTACCTGAAGCTAGCTCAGGCATCATTCTCCCCTGACTTCAGACAAACCTGCTGGATCAGAAGGCATGGGTAGGTGTATTATTACCACAGTCGCTGTCTAAGAATCCTTGTTTTACAACAGCAGCAACAAATATGTCCAAAGCTAAGCACTTGTTTTTCAAGTGGACCCTCTCTCACTATTGAAAGCAGATATTTAAAGACTCTGTTCCCTGCTCTGTAGAAAAGGCTTGTCTACCACAGAGCTTCCTAGAACCTCCTGTGACATTGAGTCTACACAGAACACAATTGCTGACATTTGATGATGCAATTGAACCTCTCTGGTGACAATGAGTGTGGAGACGTCTCTAGTGACTTTATGAACTTCTGAATTACTTTTCCTCCTATGTTATAATAAGACAATTTCTTTACTACAGTTATGTGCTTGTGATATTTCCTAGCATTTACTGTACCCCTGGAATTACTGTACAATAACTTCCATGTCTTGTTACACTAGAATATACAAACAAGGAATAAAGTTACCTGGATTAATGAAGGGGAATCACTGAAAATAGTCTTGACTATTCTTCATGGCATTTTGGCCCATAAGAATAGTCCTAACAGAAAAAAAGGGGCTGCCACAGATGAAAAAACAAGAGACACTTGTTTATGTACAAGTGGAATTTACTAAAACCAGCATTTGGTACTAAATGGCAGGATTTGTAATACAGTTAAAAATAGCAAGATGTATTGCTATTGAGAATAAGCTTGTTAGAAAGTTTAGATGATTTTTTTAAAAAAATTTCATTTCGACCATCCCCATTTGTAGCTTTGCACAGCCATACTATAATCCTTGATCTCTGTTTCTTCCAAACCAGATGTTTCTTATGCTCTCACATTGGATCAGATTCTCTCCCTTCTCTTGGTATCTGAATCATTTGGCTTTAAAGACCAATGGAAAAGGCATGAGGTGGCAGCACTGAATTGGGCTCCCATCATTCCCTTCTATTTAGCAGTCATTCCCAGAGCTGGAACTGAAGATCATTTAGGTCCCAAGAACATTTTTGTTGAGTTATTTGTTCAATAAATATTTCATTGTCCTTACTATGCCAAGAGCTCATAACCCTGACATCATTTTCCTACCCACTGAAATTTAAATATAGGTACATATTCAGATAACACAGTGGCCAGTTTTTAAAGTTGTTTAACATATTATTCTAATTCACTGAGAATTTATAGCGTCACTATCTTAATTCTTAGTAAACTGTGAACCAAATATGAGCATAAAACTTACTTTATAAAATCCTTTTGGTAGGAAAAACAGTTAATAGTTTTGTGGTTTTCAGTGCTATACTTCATAAGTAAAGTTGAAACCTGAATCTTTCCCAAGGGATATAAGCTTGGCTACCTTTCAATTTTCACAGAAAAGCTACATGAAGAAAGAAGGACAATAAACTGATAATTTGAGGGCATATTTGTATGTTTAAGCTTCAATTATTTCTACAGCCTATAAGGAAATAGCAACTTCCCCCAGAATTATAAGAAAATTACAGCCGCATGAAAATTCCAGATATACCCATCCAATTATTAGAGGAATTATGGCTCTTCTTTATTTAATGATGTAGTTTCAAAAATCCAAACCAGTTGCTTTGGCTATCAGCTTTCCAAATGCTAACCACAGACCTTACAGAAAACACGTTACAAGTAGGAAAATATGAAGGGGGTTTATCTTTCATTTTACCAAACATGTTAATTATGAGCAGATGAGTCATAATCCTAATCAGTATTCCCTGGAGACACTGAAAGCCAGGTCAGGCTGGAGACTGCTTGGTGCCAGGTTATGATGGGAGCAAGTGTGAAAGAGAAGACAAAAGAATGTTCTGGAACTCGCTCTGATCTCTGCTCTCATATCTCAGAGCTAGACACAAGAGATGTTGTGTTAGTCAAAGGCTTTGCTTTAATTTTTTAAAGTCTTTTAAAATTGTTTTTAAAGAGAAAACAAGGTGTCTTTTTTTTATTATACATACCAATCCAAGTTCTCACTCCCTCTCCTCCTCCCATCCACTCCACAGACAGGGTAAGGCACATTGATTTGGGGAAAGTCCAAGGCCCTTCCTAGAATATCAAGGTTGAGCAAGGTATCCATTCAAAGAGAATAGGTTCCCAAATAGCCAGAACAAGCAGTAGGGATAAATCCTGGTGCCACTGTCAGTGGCTCCTCAGTCTGACCCAGCCATGCAACTGTCAACCACATTCAGAGGGACTAGTTTGGACGTATGTTTATTCCTTCCCTGCCCATCTGGAGCTGGTGAGCTCCCATTAGCTCTGGTACACTGTTTCAGTGGGTGTGCCCATCATGGTCTTGACATCTTTGCTCATATCCTCACTTCTCCAACTCTTTAACTGGACTTTGAGAGCTCACTCCAGTGCTCCGATGCTCTGTTTCCAACAGTTGCTAGATGAAAAGATGCTCAATAATACTACAAAGACATTTGTCCAACTGTGTTCATAGCAGCATTATTTGTAATAGCCAGAGCCTAGACACAACCTAGATGCCCCTCAACTTAAGAATGGATTTATTTAAAAAAAAAAAAATTTAAAATTTTAAAATTTAAATTATTATTAATTGTTTAAAAAAAACATTTTGAACTTTGCATGCAAATGGATGGAACTAGAAAACATTATTCAAAGTGAGGTAACCCAGACCCCAAAATATGAATAGCATATAGCATTTGTACTCACTCATAAGTGGATACAAGCTATAAACAAAGGATATTGAGCCTGTAGTTCATGATCCTAAAGAAGCTAAATAACAAGGTGAACCCTAAGAAAAACATATAAATCCACCTGGAAAGTCAAAAGAGACAATATCACCTGATAAAATTGGAAACATACAGGTCAGGGGAGAAGGGAGAGCAGAAGGGGAGAAGGAGAGAAGAAGGGGAGGGGTGAGGAGATTGAGGAAACAGGATAATCGCGATGTAAGAAGGACAGAGATGAGAGCAAGGAAAGAGATAACTTCATTGACTGAGCCATTATGGGGTTAGCAAGAAACCTGGCTCTAGAGAAATTCCCAGAAATCCACAAGGATGAACCCAGCTAAGACCCTAGGCAATAGAGAAGAGGGTGCCCACACTGGCCTTGCCCTGTAGTTAAACTGATAAATAATTTTTAACTCTTTATTGAATCGTTGTGAATTTCACATCATATGCTCCAGTCTCACTCACCTCCTCATCCCTCCATATTTTCCCTCTGGCTTTGTAACAGCCCCCACCCAAGAAAAGGAAAAAGAAAAACCTTGCAGTGTGTCACAGAGTGTCACCTTGTCTACCCTTTCACCCAAACAGCTTTAATTGCAAATGTTTATTGTAATGATTCAGTGGTCTGCTTCAAGGCCTCTGGTTTCTTCTACACTATCAATGCTGGCTCCTCACCAAGACTCCTCTGGGATATCTGATATTGCCCTGCATCATGGAGATCCAGGAACTTTGATTCTTCAGGATTTGGACCCTTCACTTGTTATAGCAGATTTTACTTAGATGGGTTAGATGTTAGAGTGCTCCAACTCAACATTCTGGATCAGTGGTAACTGAATTGGTAAACCCACCTGCTTTCCCACACCCATACCACCAGGGCCAGTTCTCCAGCACTGTCCTGGCAAGGGACAGAGCCAGTTTACAAGAGTGCCAAAGACAGCAAGGGGTGGTGAGCTCTTCTGCTCTCATGCCCTCGGGGACAGCTCATCTGCCCATGCCACTAGGTCCTGCTCTACTGTGCTGCCCAAGCCAGGTGCAGGGCCTGCTCTCCACTGGTGCAGGGTGGGACAAGCTCTGCATAGCCCTGAGACAACAATAAGGCAGGAGGCCACCTAGATCAGGGACATTTGTACTGCCTTTGGGAAAAACATGGGCCACAGACATAAACCCAGACCCCTAATCCAGGAACCAACATGGCCCCAGTGACATCATGGGCTGGGGCATCTTTATGGCCTCTGACTAGATCCTCCTCAGCATCACATCTGCAGTTCTACCTCCCTACATGGTGCACAAACTTCTGCTTCTCTTTCTCTCCACCACAGACTTGCTCATGGTAGTGGCTCCCACTCCATCTGTGCAGCATGACTTCCACCCCATCTACACCACACAGAGGAAGGCAGAGACCTCTCAGCTGTTCTATGCCCTACCTGCCAGCTTTGTTTTAGTTTTAAGTCGCCTTTTCCTCCTCTTCCTTTCCTAAGGTGTAGGGTGGAGAGTTGCTGAAAGAGCCCCCCAGTTTCCCGTTTTTACCTATGTCCTTTGAAAAATGTCTCTAGTGTGGTTCATTGCTTGGTCCCATTAAAGAGAAAACACAGTCCAACAATAAATTGCTTCCATGACTTGCTGGATGCAATAAGATGCTCTTCTGGAAGCTACTAATTTTCATCCCAGGCATCTTTAAGAAATGCTTTGGCAGTCCAATTGTCAGGAAGACAGAAGGCAATGCTTGAAGCAGGGAATTGAGTCTTCAGTAGGAGCAGGGGTCTTCTTTAGCGGGTAGATGTGTGAGCATGAGCAATTTTCCTTCTGTTCGAGAATAGTGCATAGGACTCTGGAAATCCTATAAGAACATATATGTGCTTCAGGCATAATTCTGTGTTCCTCACAGGTGAACCATGGGGCTTAAACCCAGTAATGACTTCCATTTTGTAAGCCACCATCTCTGGTCCCTCCTCCCAACTTAGTCCTTGATCATATACACAATCCCCCCCACACACCTCACATTTCTGTCATTTTATCCTTAAAACTAAACCTGTGAAACCTAAAGCCAATGAGTGATAATGTTGGCTAGTTTTAGTACCTGTTAATTACCTTATAACTCCGAAGGATTTCTTGACATATCAAATAAAGCAGCCACAAAGTCCTGGTAATATGGGCTGATAATAAAACAGTGGATCTTAAAATTTGAGTTAAAGTTAAAGCCTGACTCATATTGAGTTGAACTCAGGGTCTAGGAATTGGTAATCTAATCATCCATGGCCTCTACCCTCAAAGAACCTACAGTCTTCAACAGTTTGTCAGTTGTGCTGATATAAGGCATTTTCATAGCTAGCCAATAGGAAGAAGTCTAAAATGAAAAGTGCAAACAAATTGCATTCTTCTTCTTAACAGTTTCCTCTGTTAGGAATGAACCACTAGAGGTGGATCCACGGTATGTGGGAAGTACCAGTGTGCCTTGGCTTTTATGTCTCTCACCCGCCATGCTTGGCTTTGGTTGCTCATTAATGCCAAGCATCACACTGGCCTCCTATGATATCATCACAAAGCTCTCCACCCTAGCCCAGTCTGTCCTGCGCACTATCCCCATAGTTCCTTCCCAAGACTTTTAGAGTCTGCTTCTTCCCACAGCTCTCACTGAACTCAAATACTTAACCCATTAGAGTTTCCCATTTGTCCATATCTACTCTCTGTTCTCGTGTTTAAATCCAGAAAGGAAATGAAGTTGTGACTCGCAGCGTATCTTCTGGATTATGTGATTAGCTGCTGGATCAGATCATCTTTTCCTTCCTCGGCAACTTCTCAGGTCTTCACACGTTCTCATCGGATGAATTCCAATTCTCTAAACAGCCCTTACCTCCAAGTTGACTTCCTGACAGCCATCAGAATACTCTTCCAGCAAGCCAGTTCAAGCAAGATTCTGGGTCCGTCATTCATAATCTGACCTGGCTTACTGTACTAATTCAGTCACAGTACTTGTTCCTGTGAACTCATGTGCATGCCTTCTGGCCCCCTTCATGCCCCATTTTACCCAGACTGAATCTTCTTCCTGGCTAAGAATGTTTCTCCAGCACACACCTTTCCCTTGACCAGTTAGCTTGAAATTGGTGTAGAAAATGCATATATTGGTAACATTTGCTCTCTCTCTTTTATTCCATTCTACTAGATTTGTTTGAATATCTAAAAATTAATTATAATTCCTAGGAATGTCAGCATAACTAATAACCTTTGCCAGGATGGTCAAATCATGAGTCATTTCTATAAGACACTAAATTAAATTTAACCCCAAGAATAGATAACAATATACAAGTTCAATGTATTCTTATTATAAATATACACAAATACCACCTATTCTTCAGTTTAATTGTGTTTTGTGAATACTATTTCTATTTATGTAATTTAAAGCCCTACATTTTTGCTTAATTTTATTAGTTTTGAATAGTTATGTCTGTTATTCATAATTGTAATTTCTTTCCTAAAGTTATTATCTGCATATATCTCTGTATTCCATATGCATGCAGTGCCCTCAAAAGTCAGGAGTATGGGTCAGATCTCCTGCATTGGACTTACAAACAGTTGTGAGCACCCTGTGGGTGCTAGGAACTGAATCCAGGTCCCCTCAAAAAGCAATAAGCAGGTTTAATCTCTAAGCCACTTCTCTGGCCCTCCAGACACTCTTTCCTAAACACAAAATTATGATTAAGAATTCTAGGAAAATGGACAAAAGTACCATTTAAAAGCTTTTAGTGTTTTTAGCAACAGTTCAACATCTCTATATCTACTTTGGATTATATGTTATTTTTGTTCATATTTCCTTAATCATCTGAACAAAGAAAAGCAAGTTTGACATAGGTACAAAAGTTTCCCCAAGGAAATGTACGACGTTTGTTGGCTTTCTTTTAAGAACCGTGGCAATGAACGGCTGGAAAACATGAATGTTTTGGATGATAGACGTAGAAATTCAAACTATTATAGATGGATGAGGGAGACGCAATTCATTAAATGTAGCATTTAGGAGTCCTCGATGTGCTTTCGCCCTTTAGGAAACAAACAAGTTAGAGCAGATTTGAGGATGGGCATCGTGTACATTGTGGACAATTTTTGTACTTCTGCAGAGAGAGATATGCAAGCATTGGTTTTCCTTGCCTAGAATCTTCCTTGCCTGAAACCAAAAGAGCTGAACATGGTCCTGAACGTGGTCATGTCTATGACCTTGAAACTCAGCCAGGAAGGGAATCAGGAAGGCTTTGGGTCAAGGAAGTTAGATGATCAAGACGAGTTTTGAGATGTATTTAACTACATACTCATGGGAGGGTTGAATGATTGATCCTGATGAGAAAATAATTGGGTAAAACCGAATTTTAAACACACACTTAGTTTAGCTTAAGGACATATTTCCCAGAATGACTTTTTGCAATCCCTATCCTTCTTCATGATTAGTATTACTTGGTTCTTAGTAAGCTAACACAGAAGAAACAAGATAGCCTTTTATTGGGCCTTTCCAACTGCCATAACAAATTACCATGGATATAGTGTCTTCACATGACACAAAAATAGTATTTCACAATTGCCGTAAGATAGGAATCTGACAAGGCACAGCCGAATTCCTGGGTTCTCACATGGTTAAAATCAAGGTATTGGCCGAGGATACATGTCTTGTAGGGATTTGGTTGTTCTTCTAAGTTCACTGACTGGAAGATCTTACTTCATTATTAAGTGTGTCCTGTGTGTCCTCTACATGTTCAATATCCTGGCAGCTCAAGTCCATGTGACATTTTGAGTTACCTTTCTGCCATGCTTTTAAATTTTCTTTTAGCAAAGAAAAATTCATTGGTTCCCAAACAAGGCAAGCAATGCTGTTAGCAAAATCCTATTTAGTTTCAAACAAAATTCTAAGTACAAACCTAAGGAAGCTCATAGGCTTTCTTATCTATTATTGTAATATTTTGAATATGTGCTCTGTGACCTTTAGCTGAGCATGCTCAGAAATCGAGCCTACTAACCATCTCTTCTTGTTTACTCTAATCTGGAACTGACTGTACTCCGGAATGTACTACTTAAACAGTGTGCTGAGTTTTTATTTGGTTCCTATAGTTTTTCCTATATGAATATTTATGCATGATTAAAATTAGATAGATTGTGTTCCAAGATGGCATTGCTTTGAAGGTAATCTCCTTGTCTGCTACAGGTCATAAACCACTCTCTCCATTTTTTAATGTCTTCATTATGTTCTTATTTTTTTGTACTCAAGATATGAACGCATTGCATTTAAATCAGTTACATCCTGCTGTTAATGTCTCATGATTGTACTGACCTTACTTAAACATTTCAATACTGACTGTGGCAAGGTCTACTCCTTAGAATCTCTGATTCCAACTGCAAAGTTCTTTCTGTTGTGTGAAGTAACATATTCACAAAGGTGACACCAGGGAGGGAAGACATTAGAAGTGAGGTGCTGTCTACCATGATGAAACTGTCCTGACTATTTAACCACAGAGAACAGTAACACATATAAATTATGAAAATTACTCTTCTTCCCCAAAGACATTGGGTTTAAAATACCTTTAATTCACTATGAGTTATTGCAGACATTCAAAAAGGCATGAATTAGCACAGACCTTCACATGTTCATTACTAATTTCAATGTTGTGGCAAAGTCATAAAATTAAAATAGAAGTTAGGAAGCTAAAGACACTTGGATAGATATGCACGTGTCCTTGTTAAAAACTGTAACGAACCTCAAAGATAGATTTGTCCTTATTTCTTAAGTAGAACATGTTTCTCATAGCAATGCTGCATTTACTGAATGCTTATGGTGTACAAGGCATTGCCCTAAACTTTGGTGATGCATACTCTGTCTTCCGAGCAATCCAAAATGCTGCAATCACTCATTCTTGATTGTGTGAAAGGTCATAGAGACATTAGGAAGCTTGGGCAAAGTAACCATTCCTTGACTTCATAGGCATTGCATAATAGTTTGTCGCTGAAGATGGGAAGGCTCAAGCAGCTCAGGAGGAAGCGATGTAAGGGAAGACAGAGGGTTTCAGATCTGTGCTTGAATGTGGATTTCAACACTTGCTCATTTGGCAAAGTCCTGAAACCTTTCGTGCCTCTGGTTCCTAATTTGTCAAGTGTGGCTGCTGAGAGACACCCCATGAGGCCAGTGCAAGATAACATGTGTGAAGAACCTGCGATGTGATAAGCTCCAGCGAAGTGTTCTCCAGCACCTCCTTCTGGAGCAGCCAATGTGCATCGCAGTCTGTCTACAGCTGTTACAGGCCAGGGCTTCTGTATCTGGGGGACATTTAACGGGACATCAGGACCTGGCCCTTCCTCCGTGTTGAGATCTGTTGGCCTTGGCATGGATCCTTTAGAGTGGATAGCCTCTCTCTATGTGGTACCCACATAAGGCAAGTCCAATGGCATACGGGCCCAGCCATGGCCACAAAAATAACCTATAATCTCTGAAATTCAACATCACGAGCAATCAGTTAAGAGACTCCAGCCTAGTAGGGGACTTTCCTGGCATCTGTCAGAGAGGCCACATGCCAGAATGTTCTCGTGGCTCTCACATTAATATGTATTTGTGTGCGTTGTTTTTGATTGCTGTAATCAGCCTTGGAATGAATCCAAGAGGATTTACAACTAAGAGACATTAATCCCTCATGCCCTCTCTCTCCCTCTAGGCTCTGTCTGAAGGCTTAATTCAGCTACCTTATCTCTCTAGGTATGTGGAGACCAAAGCCAAGGGGCTGTTTTCCTGCGGGAATTCACACTGATTCGAAGAGAGAGCCTTCATGAAGATTTCCTGTCTGACTTTTTGCACAGTCACAGGCCTGAAGACCCGGTACAGTGTCTCTTCCACTTATTCGTTGAAACACACGGTTCCGTGGCTGGTTCTGACTCATGGTGATTGTTTCTGGCAAACATGAAGCTATAGGATGATAGCTGTTGTGTTCATGAGAAGAGGGGGAGGCATAACGATAAGGCAACACATAGACTCCGTGCATTGTATAGGGTGACTTTCAACTGCTTCCGGCATCTGGCAAGTTTTAAACCTTTTACTTGAGTGTTAAACTCTGTTTGAAGCAGCATGTGGAGGATTCACTTTCAAAAATATCTGATGCTTTGCCAGCGAATCTGAACATGCAACAGTAATAACTTCAAATGAGTAAAGGAAAAGGAGGTCGTTTCATAGGTTGATGGGAATTCCACCATCCTTCATTCCTGGCATCATTGCAGATGCTTTTACTTCAAAGTATTACTTACATTTATTATACAGAATTTCTCCTGCTAGGATTTTTGCTTTGCTTTGTATTTTGGTTTGTGGTTGGTTTGTTTGCTTTAGAAGGTCTATCAAATGAGTTCTTGACCGACAGCATCCAGTCTGTGAACCCTCCCTTCTATCATTCAGACTCTGATGAGTGTGTAATTGGGCCTAGAGTGTGAGAACTGCACCATGAGCTTCTCAGACCCGACTGTGCCACTGAATTATAAGAAACTCTCATTCAGAAGACTTGATGACTAAAGGCTGCTGTCTACACAAGCCAGTGGGCTTAAAATAGCAGAATCACAGAAAACAGCACCCCAAAATAGACACAAAGTTGTCTTTGTTTCTACTTTTTTTTTTTTGCCTGTTCTCTTATCTCCCTTTCTCAGGGTATTTCCTGCATATTTAAGTCTTTCTCTTATAGATACTACGTAATGGGCTCCTTCTGCAGTAATTCCCAACCTTCACTGTCTGTGTCATTTACATCTTCTCCATGGTAGACATTGGTACCCTTTCAATGTGGGCAATGGGCATTTGTATACCTCTCAAGGTGGGCGCTCAGGCGTGGGCAGGTACAGTAGCAGTGGTTCCTAGGAATCCTATCCTTAACTTCCAAGTGTATCACTTTTCACCAATGAGTCGGAAAATGTACTGACTAACATTTTGTATTTTCATTGCCTACACCAAGCTTTCATTGTGACCCAGTAGGTACGTTATCATCTAAATTTATGATTTTTTCTTAAGAACAATATCTTGCAACCATATCTTAATTTTGTTCCATTTGAGGTCATTCTAAGTCTGAAATGTGAGCTATCTGAAGGGCTTCTATGTGGGCACTATACGAAAATATCGTAAGTGAATCTAGCTATATCACCTTATAACATAAAGAAGTTTAATAATGTGAATGAATTCTGAGCATAATGGGGTCAGTTATATTGTAGCCCTACTGAAAACAGGTATTGACATTGTGAAGCTTTAAAGGTTGTCTGTCACAACCAGTGGTGATATATAATATTATATTAATTTCTGTCTTAAGAAAACGGTATGCTTCTTGAAGTCTTCACTTAAACTAAGGTCAAACATAAACAGTGAATAGATATATGTAACCTAAAAAAAGAATTGCCTACAAAAACAAGTAATTAAAGCAATGGCTCTTTCAGAGAGCAGATGGGAAAAGAAAAGATCAAAGATTCATAAATGCCAGAATCAAATTCAGCTTTCTCGTAACCTTATGAAATTCTAGCAATTTCCTAGGGAGGGTCTTCTCTATTGAGGACTTGATTTGGCCGCAGAGGTATAAAACTTAACTAACGAGTAACTGCATATTCTAAGTAGATATTACAAGATGAATCACGTGATTGCTGTGTCTGCTGTAGAGAAGAAGTCAAACAAGCTCTGCCACTTAAATAAAGTAGTCAGGGAAGCAGATATGCCTTTCGTCCTCCTGGCTATGGAGAAGCTACTTAGGGGAATGAGGGTCAGTAAGCATTCACTCGGGGGTAGACATACAATTCATTGGCAAAGACAGTGAACGAGGGAAGACTGACACTGTCTGTGTGATGCTGTAGGCTTCCATTCAAGCCTCTTCAGTAGCCCAAAGGTTTCCTAATACATGTTTAACCTCCCCTGCTTTGCTTCCAAAGCACAGGGCTGTGCTGACTCAGGAGTCACCAGGAGTATCTGGCCAGCCCTCTGCGGTGTGGGCTCAGTTGGGTGCAGTTTTGCTGAAGTCCCCTTCAGCACAATGGCTGATCTCTTTTGTCTTGATCCTAGAATTTCATCTTGAAAACAAACAAACAAAAATTCCATAAAAGAATATGCAGGAAAAGCCAGGCAGTGGCAGCACATACCTTTAATCCCAAAACTTGGGAGCCAAAAACAGGCGAATCTCTATGAATTCAAAGTCAGCCTGGTCTGCAGAGTAAGTTCCAGGACAGCCAGGACTATACAGAGAAACACTGTATCCAAAAGCAAACAAACAAAAGAAAGTATATGCAGGTGAAAGACCCTGTCAGCAACACGAAAATCCAAGTGCACACACACACATGCTTGTAAAATAGTTTAATGGTTTTCAGTTCTGATGAGGAGGTAAAAGAGCATTTGGGGTTATCTGTCATAATGCATACAGATTTATCACAAAAAGTGTGAAGTCAGGGATATTAGCCTACTGGAAATCCACAGTTGTGGAAGTAAACTTATGGCCAGTATGGAGAACATTTGACAGAAGTAGCATTAGCTACAGATGTGAAATATGTTGTCACTCTTCTGACTAAACGACATTGCTAGCTTTTTTTTTTAAAGGATAGTATTTTTGTTGTTGTTGTTTTATTTTGTTTTAAGATAGGATTTCTCTGTAGCATTAGAGCCTGTCCTGGAGCTAGTTCTTGTAGACCACTCTGGCCTCGAACTCATAGAGATCTGCCTACCTCTGCCTCCAGGGTGCTGGGATTAAAGGAATGCACCACCACCACCTGACTAAGGATAGTAATTTTTATTTAGACTTTTCTTTTCTCAAACCTTTCTTTCAAAGCTTCAAATAACTTTTTAAAGCCATTATTATTTTTAAAAAATTAAAGTGCTGGTTCTGGAGAGATGACTCAGCAGTTAAGAGCACTGGCTGCTCTTCCTGTGGCCCCATGGGTTCAATATCCAGCACCCACACAGATAGCTCACAACCTTTAATCACTCCAGATCCAGGTGATTTAATGCCCTCTTCTGGCTGCCTCGGGTACTGCATGCAGAGGGTGCACAGTACAAGCAGGCAAAACACCGTTTGCATTAAGTAAAACTAAAGGGAAAGACAAACAGCCTTATTTACCTTATTTCGGGAACGCTTTCACCTAAAAGCTGCTTGATTTATTTTAGTCTAAATAAATAAAGTTCATTTTGACCTTCAGAGAACAGTCTCTACTTTTCCCAACTACAGCCAGCCACCTGGCAAGGATCTGAACATTGTGTTAGAGAAGCGTTCTGGGTTGCTTTCTTCTGTTTCCAGCTAGCTTCCTCTAGGAGGGCAGAGTCTATTCTCTGTGCTTTGGAAGAAGGGCCTCAGCAACCGCTTGTCTCAAGGCACAGCGGGCAACGTGTAATTGTAGCCTGCACCGCCCCTGTTTGGGGTTTGCATCGTTGGTGGAGAAGAAACTGTTGGTCAAAAGCTGTTACTCATTACCGGCGCAGCAGAGATGCAGGTCACGTGTTGGCACATTGGTTTGGGTTGCCAGCCGGATACAACATCAGGATAATAATTAACATGAAATTCATTACTGAATGGGATTTTCTTCGGTATGTAATTAGTGCAGACCTCATTTGCCTGCAGCTCTGTGGTTCCCTACGTGGTTATTTAAGGCAGTGTTGTGTGTCGGTAGAAAGAAAAAGTATTTAAATATTTACCAGTTGAGGGTAGAATGCTCCTTCGGATGACTGGTAACACAGAGATGCCTTTTGTGGAAGAGGGATGAGCTGGGGGTGTACGTGTTCAGAAATTTCTGTATTTGTATATTTGTGTAAATAATGTATATCCTTTGCCTGGGCACAGAGGGATAGAGGATAGGAGGTCACCAATTCACCGATTCTCAACTGAAAGGAAAAATGTAGTTTAATAAAATAAAAAAAAAAAGGTCTGAAGTAAGTTATTTTTTTACCTCCCTTGGTAGATACAGGGCAGAGAATTAGTGAGGGTCAGGGTATTTCTATGACCTGTGAAATCAGTTCAAGCAATACATACAAACTCACATAAAATGGAATAAAACGACTTCCATGTGTTCTGGAGGTTTTGAGCAACCTCGCCCCCATTCCTGACAAAGAGAAAAGGTAAACAATTTAAGTGCTAACACCTGGAGATAACCTAATTTGCTTAATTATACTTTTAACCTGACTCCTATGCTAGAAATGTGGGGGCATCAGTACCAGCAAGGTAAAAGTATATCAAGAACATAAGTGCCTTCAGCCACAGCCCACAGTGACGCTTGAAGCGACTGTCCCTTCAACGGACATTCCAAAGCTAATGTGCACAGACTGAAGGCAATTTACAAGTTCACGGACCCTTTATTGATCAGTTAGTGAGTTGATTGGTCCTTAAAGGGGCCTCTGTATTTTTTAAATAATTGTGCCCCAAAGAAAGGCATGCAGCAAAGAGGCCCACTGTTCTAGATGTAAAAATCCACTCCAATTCAGTCTTAAACTTTGTGGAAAATACACAGGTATAACTCGAGTTGACTACCAAAATTCCTTCTTTTGGGAGGAATTAGTGGCATCGCCACACTGGACTACTGGGTGGGTGGAAAAGGAAAAGTTTATTCCTTTTAGGATTTAGCCCATTTAGGGCAGCAGGGCAGGGGGTTTTCAGGTCCGGAGAGCTGGGTGGCTTTGATATGCAGTTACAGGTCTGAGTTAGCATACACTGAAGAAGGCTGATGGTTAGCATGGGGCTTTGACATGCGGTACAGGTCCGTGCTAATAGGGAGCTAGGTGCCCCATTTGCCATAGGTGACTGGAGGGAAAGATAAGAAATGGTAGCATTCTGAGGAATGCTGAGTGTAAGTTTTTATATTACCCCACCCCCCACCCCCATCCTCTCCCTCTCCCTCTTGCCACCCCACCCCCCACCAAGCCACACTTCTGTTTACTGTGTCAGAATTCAGCCTTTGTCCATCCTTTGGAGACATAGTAGCACTGGCTTTTTTTTTGGGGGGGGGGGGAGGGGACACACCTAACAATTACATGGGTTTGCTATCTGGAACAAATATTTCCAGCCTGAAGAACTGAACAGAAAAAAAGAGGAGCAAAGGTTTCTCTTCACAGGCAGAATGAAAGTCCGCCACAGCTTCCTTGCAAAACGCAGCAGCCCCTGAGCTGCCTCATTCTGCCTCAAGACTTTCTGTTATGGATCCAAGAGGAGGAGGAGGAGTTGACTGTTAATGGGTGAGGGCTGGGTGCCTTTCCTGGTTTGATTGACAGGCAGGGGGTATTGCATAAGCTTTTGTTCATTGAGTTTACCTTTACTATAATGCATCTGATTTTAATTAGATGCACATCTAATCATGCAGAGGCATAAGAACATGGTCAATAGGGATGTTTCCCTAGATGTTCAATAATGGGACACAGTTTGTCTTACTGAGCATCCACTCCAAACCAGCCCAAGAAAGATCATCCACTCGATAGATGTGATAGATATGTTCTTGTTTATTTGGCTACAAAAAGGAATGGCTAAGGATTTCTGAGGAGCTATAGGTTTGGAGCAGGGTCGGCAGGCAGTTCAACAGACTGGGGGTCCCGAGCTGCTAAATGCTTTGTAAGGAAATGGTTGAGTGAATGGAAAGTGGGGTCCTGGACTGCTAAGCATTTTCTGTGTTGGCCTGCCTCAGACAGGCATAACCAAAGACGACAGGGTTTGATGGATAGCATATAAATTACGTTGATATGGATCAAGTGTCTTTACTTGAATCAAGCGTCTCTTTGCCCCTGATAGGTTACTGATGACAGATGGGAGCAAAAACTCCCACCCCAGCCCAGCATTTATTAAAGTTACTTCCAAGAGCACAGGTAAGAGGGAACTCCGAGGTGGTTTCATCCTCCAGAGGTCCAGCCAGCATGGCTGAGGCTTCAGGAACATGATCTTTACAAATCTCAGGCAGCTCAGGTTTCCATGACATCGGGGAGGGCCCAGCAAATCCTGTGATTTTCTACATTCCCCGATTCTTGTAAATGCCATTAGCTTTCTGAGTCTTATAAACCTCCCTCCTCCCTCCAAGAAGACGTATTTCAGTTCGAAGAAAACTGCTAGACATAGTTGAGTTATAGATGACTTAATAAAGAAATATCAGAACACCCTGCAGAGTGAATAAAATGTTACCTTATTAAGTGTTATTAGCTACATGAATTTATAAAACTGGTGGCCATGAAAAACATGTATATTAGATAAAGACCTTTAAGTCTGGCCTATATTTTATATAACCTCATATTTCATTACCTTTTATTTTATATACTAATACTCTGCATTGTTTTTACATTTCTGTATGAAGGACAAAAGAAATTTACTGAGGAACTTACACTATTCCTCAGAATAACCTAAGAAATCAATAAATAGCTCCCTTTTGTGGTTGTAGCAACTAATGGGAGATGCTGTTTGCAAAAATACTACAAAAACAGTGGCAAAATTCAGAGACCTCAGCCTGAACATGGGGTCCATATGAGTGCAGACACACGATGAACGAGAGTGTGCTGCTGATGGCTTCAGATGAACCCAGCTTAATGAGTTTAAAGGGACTGAAGGGCCAGGGGGTATACCGTGATTATTTGAAAGGCCAAATTCTGTTTATTGGTTGAACTACTCATCCTGTGATTAGCTAGCTGCTGCCAAAGACGTCTGTCCCTGAAAGGGTGACTGGATCATCCTTGTATTCTCTGGGAGAACTGGGAAACTGACCTGTGATGCTCGTTTACTTTCTCTGTGCTATTGTAAGTGAAGTTTCCTTGCTAGTGCCTCCACGACCTCAGGCCATGAACATATCACTAACTTAAGATTTCTCAGAATAAACTTCTGTCCATGTTTCTTTACTGAAGGATTACAATATTAAAAGGAGCTATACCATGTTCATGAATGAGAAGTCTTCATGAGGGTGTCACTTTCCCTAAAAAACAATTTCGCTTTCTAGAATAGTTGGACACATAGTTCAAGAAGAGATAGGCCAGTCTTTCTTTGCCAATACTGATATTATAAATCCATGAAGATTGAGAAAATGTAATGGCAGAACCCAGAGACTAGTGTAGGTAAGTGAGGAATCTTTAAGTGGGAACAGACAATTGTAAATAATTGCTTAGGGCTATATTATTCAATAAATGTGCAGTCAAGATAAAACTAAACACCTAAATATGAAAATGTGGCTCAAGTGTACTAAACATGCTTGGTGTACAAGCCTGGATTTGATCCCAGGACTTGCGGAAAGGTACGAAAAGAGAATCAACTCCACAAAGTTGCCTTCTGACATCGATACATGTGCTGTGGCATGCAAGCTTACATTCTCTCTCTCTCTCTCTCTCTCTCTCTCTCTCTCTCTCTCTCTCTCTCTCACACACACACACACACACACACACACACACACTTACACACACACACACCTTTAATAAAGTGTAAGAATTCATTTATGACTTGTAGTTAAGCAGATTTTCATAATTAAGAAATAAATAGCTCCAAACAATACAAGCCCCAATCAATAAAATTAATGTTTTTACTGTCAGTAACAATTTTGTAGGTCTGAAAACTCCTCAAAGTAAGAAAGACAAGATAGATGCAAGGAGACATTAATTACAGCTGTATAATGATAAGGAGATAGCTATAGTATACCAGCAAGGCTTCTACGTTATTTCTAGAAAGATAGGCAGTATGCAGGAAAAAAAAAAAAGGATCATTAAAGCGAGACATGTATTTCATGCAGAGAGCTATCCAGCCCTACTAATCACCAGGTATCTGTAGGATGAAACAGCATTTATTCAAGGCCGTTTATTTTGATTAGCAAGATTAAAATAACTAATGAAGACAGATGTCGTTAGGAAGTAAGGTAATGAGAAACACCCCCAAAATGCCATTAAAAATAGAGATTGGTGCAGCCTTTTTAATGGAAACCCTGTCAGTATACACAAAGTTATATCTAATAATTTCTCAAATCCCATCAGTCTCTATTTAATAACTTATTTTAATATATTACACAAATATTCAACAAAATCTGCATGCTGCACACTCAAATTGCACAAGAAAAATCAAATATCAGTCAGAATGTAAATGCACTGAAACATAGTTATTCACACAATAAAATACTATAGAAATGATCTACAACACACATTTTAAAGTATAGATTGCAGAAAGGAAATGATACCATTTTGATAGTTTATATTAATTTTAATGTCATATAGATATCACTAGGCATTATTGAAAGAACACCCCTCTGTAAAAAATTGAGGAAAACATTTTTCACTCTGGAGAGGAAGGAAAAGAGGACTGACTTGGGTCATTATGCACGGCATACTTCAACTGCACTTACAGTGTCCTTAAAAAAGAAAATTCCCTGCACTTTTGTGATGGAGAGATTTTATAATACACAGACAATAAAGCCTTCAGGATGATGTCTGACAAACAGCATAAAACCAATGCCGTTTTTATTAGCCATGATGGAACTGAAACCTCGTGGAAGCACGGCGCGCTAAGGCTCGGTGCCCACATGTTTGCCTTCAGATACAATTAAGGAAGACTGAGCAGTGTGGCAGCTGGACACAAGGTCGCGCGGCTCCTATCAGTTCATGAACTGCAACTCTAGTAAACAGTGTCAGGATGATGAATCTCGGTATTTAAGGGAAGGGACTATTTTTTACAATTGACCTTTGGAATTAACTGAAAACCATTATCCTGAAAGGAAGAAAAACATTTTTCCCTCTTCCAAGTTCTAATTCCCACACAGCTTACACAGCCCCTATCTGCTGTTTATGAGATGTCTACCATTTGCTAAGTCTGTCCTTTTTTTCCCAAACAACAAATAGATATCAAGATTAATGATAAAAAGACACTAGAGGTAATAAAATTGAACTATTAAAAATGTCAGTGCAGATATAAACAGTTTTTAAGATCAAACATCTTAAATACAAAACAAAGTTTCATTTAGAATGTAATATCAACTTGAAATACATAATTAACACAATTGAATCGCCATTTTTAGCGTATTTCTATGCCATTTGGTAAGGCCTTTGCCCAAAAGAACTTTGCCAATAATGCTGGAATCTGAGTGTTAAATAACCCTACCAAATTCTGACTTCTTGTTTTCATTCAGTATGATGGTTAATTCCAACTGTTGACTTGATACCATCTAAAATTACCTGGGAAGAGAGTCTCAGTCAAGGATTATTTACATCAGATTGGCCCGTGGGCATGTCTGTGTGATCATTTTTAGTGAGTTAACTGGAGTAGGAGGACCCAGGCCAGTGTGGGCAGCACGATTCCCTACTCAGAGGGTCCTGGGATTATTTTTAGTGAATTAACTGGTGTAGGAGGACCCAGGCCAGTGTGGGCATCACCATTCCCTACTCAGAGAGTCCTGCGGAAGAGTGAAGCAACTGAGCTAAGCACACAGGGCAAGCAAATACATAAGCGTTCATTTCTCTTGGTCTATGACAGTGAATATGGTGTCGTGAGATGCATGAAATTCCTGCCTTGACTTCCCCATAACAACTGACTATAAACTGAAATTGTAAGCTTTCTCTATTAAAAATCTTTTTGTCAGGGTAATTTTATTTTTATTTTTTAGTCACAGAAGCAAACCTAAGACATTCAGTTTGTTTTCACATTATTTAGAGCACCCTATTTTTAGTTATTTTTAGAGAAACCAGTAATCTGAATCGATTCACAAATACATGAAGTTACAAAGAACTAAATGGTTCTTGAAACAGTCTTCAAAACACACATACACTAAATGTATAAACAATTTAAACTACAACTCAGAAAAATCACTTGGGATACTGTTTCTGTTTATTAAATGCCTGTCTTATAAAGAGATAATTTAGCTCGACAAACAGAATACATTTTAAAGTTTATTGCTCACTTGTAAGATTACACTGAAACTCCAACGTGTGTGGTGTTTAACTGCCTTACTATGGTAGGTCATTGAAGAGTTGACGGCGTGTAGAGGTGCTGTGACTAGCACCTAAAAACAGCTACGCTACAGTAGCTAGTGACTCCTGGAGTGGTTAGACAAGGTCGTATGACATCAGAGGTCTGACATGAAGGTCCTGAGTAAATCACACTGGGGTCAGGCAGTCTGGTGGGGGGCAAGATGCATTACCTGCATTTAAGAACTCTATCTTCAGAACCTGATGTTGCTGCTGCATTCCGCTCCTATAGCAACTGGACTCACTGGCACAGAACTAGACCTGTCAACATTCTGTCACTGTGGAAGAAGAGCCCTCGAAGCCCCCCTTTTAGGGGTATAGATGGGCAGACAATGGAAACTGGGATAGAAAGACTCATCATGCCCCCAGCGTTCCGCGTTTATCTATAGACATTTAATAGTCACTGGAGGAGGGAGAAATAATTTCTTTAGTGGTGTAGCCACTGGTAAAGAGCCTATGCTCCTGTAAATATCCCCTCATCCAGAATCCTGTAAGCATTCCTAATAAAACTCATAAAACCCTAATGAATTCTATTTTAAAAATATAGATGGGAAAGAAGGAAATGAAAGTAGAAGAAGGACTAGGCAAAGGGGAATGGGATCAAGAGGAGCGACGTAGTAGCAGAGGAAAATGGTAGCTGAATATGATAAATCTGTATTAAATGTATGATCATGTCACAGCGGGACCCATAATGCATAGTCAACATTTGATAATAAGTAACTTTTTAAAAGACTACAATATACAAGGATGCTTCGGGTCATGGGCTGTAGCAAATGTTCCTTTGGTATCATACACAGTTTATTTATCCCTCTGTCTTTATATGTTTAACTGAAACGGATTACATCCCTTTCCTGCCCCCGTCCTCCCTCCAGCCCTCTCACCCTCAAGCTGATAGCCTCTTTACTATTATTATTGTTACGTACATGTATGCATGTATGTCATGTATATATACATACACAAACAAGCTACCAACATGGGGTTTTGTAGCACTGTTTTGTTGTGAAGGCCCTAGGAGGAGCTGGTTTTTACAATTGACTAGGAGACTTGCTTTTCTGACCTCTAAAATAATGCATGTACCTCAATGACACCATGTTTTAAACTGGATATTAGATGAAAGTTTTACATTCCGTAGAGTTCCCAGTTAAATAAATTTTTTTATTTCAAATCAAAAATCATTGTTATACCCATTTTGCATGTCTGTAATCAGGTATTCATACCTGGAAGACACTCAACTACTTTCCCAGTTACCTGAAAACATCAGTGTTCCCCACATCCTGTCCACCTTGCCTTTTCCACCACAGCATTGCTAACAAGAACTATGCACTTTACAACAGATACTTGCATTTCAAAGTCAATTCTGTAATTCTGTAGATTCCCATAACTCAAACATCATTTGACATAAAAGAATCCTAGTCTGTTTTCCAGTCCTTTTTCTTTTGACAACATCATTGCAACTCCAGCTTGTTGGGGCTGCTCTCGGCTCCCAGATCTTTGCTCCTAAGACTGTTTCTGCCTAATGCCCTTCTTCGCTCCACTGTAGACTTTCCTTGATTATCCCAAGTCCCATGTGTCCAGAAAACCAGCCTTCTTCCTGGTCCTCAAAGTGGGTTACTCTGTCTGGTATGGCTCATGGTATCAGCTGTTCCCTTCTTGCTCAACCAGAGAATCTTCTAGCCTTCTACCCACAGGAACCCACACAGATGGGGAAGCCTTGACTGTGGTGTGACTAGTTATAGGATGTTCCAGCCCCAGGCTTTCAATCTGAGGTAACAGAAAAGCAAATATACAAAAGGGGTGATTAGAGCATACTGGTAATTCAGAGGATGGCATGTGATAAAGAGATAAGAGCAGATGAGACAAAAAAAAAGGTATAGATGTGTTTATTATAGGTGGTATTGGTCACAGACAATCAAAATTATTTGTCTCGTCTAAAACTATTTGTTAATTTTAGCCTCTAAGATGTTTTATCTTTTGCTTTGCTCTTCATGTACCTTATCTTTCCTTCACAAAGGCCACCTGCCCTGAAAAACATCTAAGCAAGAGCAGATCTTTGTAGAACCTTGTTTTTCCAGCATGCAGAACAGAATCTTACACAGAGTAATACTACTTATGTAATACCAATAATAATAATAATAATAATAATGGCAACAGTGGTGACAAGACCAGCATCTGTCATCACTGCCTCTGGTATATTCCATGCTGCTTTAAGCACTTTGTTTGCTTGTCTGGAAGGAGGAAGATTTCATTCCCTCTAGCAGACGAAGCAATGAGAATGTGACTCCCGAGAGTCTCAAAATAAACCTATATGTAGATGATTTAAGGAAGGATTTGACTCAACAATCGTTTACTGACCATCTACTGTATTCAACATACTTGGTGACACCAAAGTACCTGAGGGTGAGTTAAATCATCTGTTCTCTCTAGAAGTTAGAACAGTAACATCTTAGTTCTATTACAATGTATGGGTGTTTAGGAGGGTTTGTCATACATGCATGTGTACATAGTGATTTGCCTGCGTGTCTGTATGTGCAAACACCAAGAAAATATTATATTTTAGTATCTACAAATACAATTAAATGTAAAGTATAAAATAAAGTTTCTAAAATTGTTATAAAAGATAAAAAATGCACAGATTAAAAAGAAAGTGAAAAATATACAGATAGAAAGATATGCATGTTCATGGATTAGAAAATTAATATTGACCAAACATCACACACACACACACACACACACACACACACACGTGCTATTTCTGTCAAAATTATAATGACTTTTGCACAATAATAGAAAAAAATTCTAAAATTGATGAGGAATCAAAAGGGACCAGATCATCAAAGCATGCTTGGATAAACAGAACAAATTGGACACTCACTGACTTTGAAATGCGCACTGAAATGATAGTAATCAAAGCATTACGGTGCTGGCTTAAAACACATGCATGGGACACTGAGACAGAAATAATAGTCCATGCATTTATAACAATTTGCCCTGTATCAAACTTGTTGAGAGCACGCAATGTTAGGAAAGAGCAGGGCCTTTCATACATGATGCTAGGAAACTGGATGGTCAGGCAGCAGAATGAAATCCAACCCTAGCTCAGAGCAAATGGAAATCATCTTATCAAGATTAAGGCCTGAAACCAGGAAACAACTAGTGGAACACCTGGGCTAAAACCCCCATAACAATTAGCTAAGCAATGAATAGTCTAATATGATTCAAATCATAGGCAAGCAAAGCCAAAATAATAGAATTCTATCAAACTATTAAGCTTTTATATAGAGCATTAACCAGTTAGCAGAATGATTTTGTGTGTATATATATATATATATATAATCATTATATAAATAATCATTTTATATATATATAAAAATTTCTTGCCCTTGCAGGTGTTTCTCATATATATTCATGTTTGTAATAGTGAAATAGTATCTAATATGTATGTATATGTGTGATATTTAATTAATATCTAAAGTAGATAAATAACTCAAAACTTGCATACGTATATAGCACATATATTTTTTCCAATTAAATAAATAAAAATTTTTGAAGAGCTTTTCAAATTCTGCAGTAAAAAAAGCTAGGGACTCAGAATTGGTATTCCAACCAGCAAGGGACCAGAGTTCCCACAGCTCCCTGTTCCTGCCAGCATTTAGTGACCCTGGTGTTCCTGATTTTTGGTTTTGTTTCTCTGATGTGTGATGGGAAGCATCATTTTTACTGCCATTTTCCAGTTTATCATCCTTGGTGAGGTGCTTGTTAAATTCTATGAACATTTATTCAGATTCTTTTCTTTTATTCTTCTCTCATATAATAACACCAACCACAGCCTCCACTCCTTCTAAACCCCCCACCTCCCCTCTCACCAGGACTGTTCCTTCCATTTCCCTTCAGAAAAGAACAGGCCTCCCAGCGATATCTATTGACCATGGCATAAGATTCAATAAGACGAATTCATCCTCAGATGCAGGCTAGATGATAAGCCAGTAGGAGGAAAGGGGTTCCAGGAGCAGGCAAAGGAGTCCGAGGTACATTTCACTGTTCGGAATCCCACAAACACCTTACCTTAAACAACCACAGCATGTGTGCAGAGAACCTAGCACAGACCCCTGCAGGCTCCGGGATTGCTGCTTCAGACTCTGTGAGCCCTTATTAATCCACTTAGTTGATTCTGTGGGCCATTTTCTCCTGGGGTCCTTGGTTCTCTGGCTTCTACAGTCCTCCCTCCCTCTCACTTTTCCCAGATGTATTTGTGAGCTTGTCACAGGCACAGCCATACACAATGTGGACTTTGATTTCTTTTGTACACATATCTGTGTCCCAATGCCCCTGTCCTGATGCGTGAAGTTACTGTAGTTCCTTTTATAGAGTTTAGTCCACATTAGTAGCATGGGCTGAGAGCTGCTATCCTGCTCTCTGGGGAGCTTACACATATATGACTGTTGAGGGTGGGAAGGTACCTGGTTCAAACCTAATCTCCCAGAAACTACCTTATCACAAAGGTCTTCAACAGGGAAGTCTATCATCACTTCAAAGGTGACATTTAGCTGGGCTTACTAAATGTCCCAACGATTTGGAAGGCTCTAACAGGAAGAACACAAGTTCAGGACCTGTGAAGGACAAAGTAAGTTCAAGACCAGCCTAGGCAACTGAGTAAGAATCTGTCTCAATATACAACATGAAAAATGTGGTGGGAAATACAGCTTAGTGGTAGAATACTTGCCTAGCATGGACAAGGCCCTACTTCCTATTCCCAGTGTTTACAGAAAACAAACAAAAATCACTGTTGGACCTTCTGCCAGTGTTGGCAAGAACCAGAGTCTTGCTATCTTTCTCTAAGGAGCAGTCACCTCCAGAGGATACCTGGTACAGGCCATGTTGCCCTTATCATTCTCATGAAGCCATCCTCAGAAACAAGTAGTTCTGACGGAACAGGCCACCATTTTCCTCTGGTGGTCTTTGAATCCATTTGTGTTGTCAAGGCTGTTTCAGACACACAGCAGAGCCGAAGGAAAGCACAGCTGAGGGTGTGGATGAGTGAAACTTCTTAAGTATAGAGCCATATGTCACGAGACCAATTCTCCTGCATCCACCAGTGCCAAGGAACACATTCTCTGTGACTTTTAATCCTCTTTTACCAAGACCAAATAAGCAATGCCTTTTCTGGGATTCCCAAACTTGTATCTTAAGGTAAGTGATACTCTGCTCTCTTTCTCTGAGTTCTGGGGCAGGAAAGGAAATAGTCCCTGGCATTACCATTTCTTATCACTCCAGCTTTTATAGAAGATTCTTATCATGCTCTAGTAGAAAAATGCCATGCTAGATTCATCTACTGCCAAATATTCTTGAGCCGAACGCCTACTATGGGTTGCTTTGCTCTCTGTACCTGATCAGTAACCAACTTGGAGTTAATGGTGACTTCAATGCCTCATCAATCAAATAAAATTGTATTGGTTATCTGAAATATATTTTTCACAACAACTTAGGTACAAAACTCAGCCAAGTCTGAAAAATAGAAAAGAAAAAACAAAACCAAACATATTGTTAACTAGATGTAATTTTGTTTTCTAATGGTAGTTTGAATGCTCTTGCCCTTACATTTTTATTTCAAATTTGCACGATAGGATTAAACTTTACATAGTTGCAATAGCTGAAGCCATTTACACCCTGGGACTAGGAGGGAAGGGTTCACTTGTAATTTAAAACTTAAGACACTGATTTTCAGATAGGTTTTGGCTAAGAAATAAACTCTCCCTATTGCTTCAATTGTCAGAACTGTCTAAAGAAATGAGGAGATTATGTCACCGTCCAACAAATAATTCCTAAATGTAACAGATGTTGACAGAAGTGACAAGCATTTGATTGGCTTGGCAAGGGTTCCAAAGCTGATCTGCTTACTGGACACATCCTTTATTCTCCACTTGATTGCTCAAAGGTTTCAGAGACGGATAGCAATTTTGTAGTGTAATGGTTTTATCCACTAAATATTTTGCCTTTGATTTCTGCTTTATGGTACCAAAAAGGCATAGGAATTTGGTCTTTCAATAGGGAGAGGGGCATGAATTTAATCTGACTTCAGGCTTACAGGTAAAGCAAAGCAGATATTTCTTAAACATAAACTTTATAATAATTAAAAATATTTCATTTATCTATTTTGTGGGGGATGTTCAGATGGAGATTAGAGAACAGCTCGTGGGAGGAGTCAGTTTTCTCTTCCCATTGATGGGTTCTAGAAATAGAACTCACGCAGCCAGGGTTGGAGGCAAGCACCTTTACCTGCTTAGCCGTCTTACTAGCCTCATACAATGACCTTAAAAAATATTGCCAGAATCAAATATTTCAGAGATAATAGCACAGTATTTTCCTTAGGAGGAAGAGAAAAAAAAAAAAAAAGACCTCTTTCCCCACTTTGCTCTTTATCCTGGGAATCCCACCTATGACCTATGCTACTGAAATTTAAAAACCTGAGATTTAAATAGACAGCAAAGGGTGTATAAAATATATGACAAAGTCACTTATACATTCAGTAGAGACGTAAGTGAGGGGACAAAAGAACAAAATAACATCTCTACCTTAAAAGTAAGTTCAGGGGGAAAGCAGGATGGCAATAGCTTGCACACCTCTTGCCAACATTGCCCCAGTCACAAGGCTCTTTAATTGACCATGGCTCTCTTATTAAGAGCCCAGGTGTCCTTTAAGTCCCCTTTAGCCCCAGGCACCAGGAGTGAGAGGGCTTGAGTGGCAGTGGCACTGCTCTCTAACAGCGCGGAGAAACTCTTTTTTTTTTTTTTTTTTTTTTGGTACAGGGTTTCTCTGTGGCTTTGGAGCCTGTCCTGGAACTAGCTCTTGTAGACCAGGCTGGTCTNTTCGAGACAGGGTTTCTCTGTGGCTTTGGAGCCTGTCCTGGAACTAGCTCTTGTAGACCAGGCTGGTCTCGAACTCACAAAGATCCACCTGCCTCTGCCTCCCGAGTGCTGGGATTAAAGGCGTGCGCCACCACCGCCCTCTTGAGAGCTGAACTCAGCTGTCTGCTTGACTCTGCTACTTTCCTGTAGCATTGGAAAACGCATGCGGCGGACAAATCTTAGGAGTGCTGGCAGAGTCCGTCCTTGAGCACAAGCAGAAAGGTGTGGGAATGATCCCCATTCTCAGCTGAGGTCACTGTGCCTTGGGAATGTTAAATGACGTGCCTAGGTCACAAAGTTAGCACAGTTTCCCAAGACAATTAGTGGCTGTTCGATGCTTGGTTGAGAATGGCAATAGGCTCGAGTAAATGGGAAAGCTGTCTCTTAAGCAAATCATTTGTGTTTCCCACCAGCTAATTGGAGACAGGCGTTAAGAGGAAGGAATTAATTCCACTCCACAGTTGCCTGGCTGAGCTGTGTACTGCATCCGACAGAGGTGGGGGTGGGGTGGGATGGAGAACACTGTAGAGGGGAAACTATCTGAAAGTTGCTCTTGAAGTGTCTGGGAAGAGCCACACTGAAAATCATTCGATAAAACTTTATTAATTCACAAAGCATAATAATGATTATTTTGTGAAGTCCATTATCACATTTTACAAACTAGCAAACTTTCCAGCTGATCTGCTTCTCTAATAAGGTATGCAGTGTCTATACACGTTTTTTCTCAAGATAACTGGCAAATAAATACAAGTCTTTCAAAAGAAAAAAAAACTTAAGATGACTTTTTTTCTTTTTTAAATTATTCCAGAGGCCAGTATCAAATGCCTTCCCCTTCTCAATTTTATATAAATAAATAAACAAATAAATAAAATGAATAAAAATAGAAGAGTATGTGTGTGTCATAGGTTAACATACATGTGTACCTTTCATTCCTCATTTACACAGCTCACTGTCAGTGTGTGTGCACAGTAAAAACCGTATGTAAGGTATCTCCCTTAGGAATTAGCCCGTTTGGCTCTCTGGATCATTCCCTGTTTCCAGTCTGTTCTAGTTTAACTGCTTAACAAAACACAGTCTGTAAGCTTATGGAATTCCTTGCTTTGCTGCGGATGAGCTCTATAGGCTTTTAAAAACTCTGAAGGTAATATGTTCTTTCCCCAGCTTGTGTCAGTCAACAAATCATTCTCAACAAATAAGTCAAATAAGCGTGTTATTGTATGTGCTGTATGGAAACAAGGTTGTTAAAATGGCGACACATTGGCAGTTTGCCCTATTAAAGGTTATCACATTGAATCCATCGAGAACAGAAATGCTGGTCAGGTTTGGAATGCAAAGCATGTTTTTGTGCAGATAACCTCTAGGGGGACCCAGCTCTGCTAACTACATTACAGGATACAATGATCACAGGAGTTCAGAAATACAGGGGAATGGAGTGCAGCATAGTCCTCCAGCTATGTCATGCATTAATCAAAATGGTTTAGTGTCAGCCTTTGCTTTTAGATTCCAGGGACTAAGAAGACAGCTTATTTTCATAAGGATATCACGATGTGAATGTGTATTTGAAGTGGAATGTTCTATGAATGAGTTATGCTTGTCCAACCAACTCCTTTTAATCCTTCACCATTTAAATGGAAAATCCATCTAAGCTGACTTGATTCCTTGGAAGTCACTTTCCAGAGGTGGGGGATTAGGAGCTGTCACTGGGGAGGCGTGCTCGCTCTTAGGATGCCAATGCTTGTCTGGATTAGGGGCTTTATTTTGTTAATTATAGTGGCTGTTTTCAAGCAGATTTGAAGCCAGGCGTTTATTGAGTGTTCCCAAACAGGGAGAGAGTTCAGCTATTTACAAGATAAGCATGATTTCTGTCAGAGAGTCTAGTGGCAGCTTGCTCCGTGGTTAAATCCATTAGGTAAATCATGGAGATTCTGTTGAAGACTCACAAATGTTATTTGAAATTGGACTACCAGAATTTTTATGGCGTATACATTTTCCAAGTACTATATTTGCTTTATTCAATTTTCCCCGGCACATTCTATAACCAATCTCTTTGGTTTAACCCTACCTCCTTTTCTTTTAAATATTCTGAAATCCTGTCGCAAGACTGAAAACAGGTTCTGATCACCTACTGCCATTTACATGGCACTAAATCCCTGCCATTTTAGAATACAGGTTTGGGGTTATTTGTTTTGTTTTATTTTGTTTTGATTTCAGTTGGTTGATTAGTTTTTGGTGGGTTTTTTGTTTTGCTTTTGTTGGTGTTATTTGGAGGTTTCAGTTGTTTGTGTTTGTTTCTGGAAAGGGTCTGGTCTCGAATGGTTTCAAACTCATATAATTTCACCCTGCCTCTGCCTCTTGAATACTGGAATTACAGGCATCATGTGCCATCATGCCTAACCAGAATACAGAAAACACAGCCTTACCCTCAGAATTGATGGGTCTCTTTCCATGGCAGCCGAGGAGACCACAACGTTTGGATGTGCAAGCCTTTTCTAGAAAATGAATTCATATTTTCATATATCCTTCATATGTATACCTATATTTTAAGCCACCTCTAGATCATTTATGATAAACAAAATAATTTAAATGCCATATAAATAAATGTTATACCATCTGTCTGGAGCATGATGGGGGGACATATACATTCTTTATTACATTTAATATTTTTGATATATACTTGACTGGATCTGTGGATGCAGAACCAATAGATATGGAGATAATATTTTAATGGCTTTAGATTTAACCCACCCCTGAGGCAAACAAAGTTACCTGTTTTCTTGTTTGCCAACCGGAATGGGTCTAAACAATTCACATATGCACACGTGATCTAGGATAATTGTAATGATTCCTTGGCACTTTAAGAGAAAAGCCATGCCCACTCCCTCCCCCATCCACTGAGGCAGGCTGATCTTCAACTTCTGGCCTGAGAACTCCCTCTTTTCCATCTTCCTCTCAGAGAGGCAGCTTCTGCTGCTCTCCCCACTTCTTCCCTCCCCCCACTTCTGTCTCTCTCTATCCCCTCTCTTTCTCCTTCTCTCTCTCTCTGTCTCTCCTCTTCTTCTCTCCTTCCCCCTTTCCCCTCCATAACCCTAATAAATGTTCAACTTTACTCTACATGGCATGCCTATCCATGTCTCTGGCTCCTGCCTGCCCGCCACATGTCTCCCTGCCTGGGACCAGCCACTGCACTGGGACTGGCAGCCATCTCTGCCTGGGACTGGCTGCTCTCAGGGCCCGCTGCCTGCCGCCACATGGCCTGCTACCACTGCTTGGAGACCTACAGCATTTCTGTAGGTCTACTGCCACTGGGGATCCTGCAGCATTTTTAATTTTATCACAACAATAATGTTATAAATTATCCTATGATAATTTATAATAGCCATGTGAAAATTATCCTCTTGCCATGTGATGTGATGAGGAGTTTAGGGGAGGGGCTTTCAGAAAATGTTTAGATCATAAACAGTATCTTTTCTAGATGTACAACTTGAGGGGTTCGGTAAAGGAGGCTTATGAATGGAATTTGACTTTTTACCTCATAGCTGCCTGTCAGGCTGGTTTGGGCCTAATGGGTAGAAGCAAGGAAAAGAAGAAATGGGCTTGTGTGCTTGTCCCTAGCTCCATCGCACCCTCAGAAGAATTGATAGTCAGAGTCTCCATTGATGTCTCTTCACTTAGGAGCACACCCACACATTGAGGATGTGAAGAATCAGAGACAGCAAGCTACAGGAAACTGCAGTCATCACACGTAATGAGAAAGACTTCATTAAGCTGCTTATTCAACCACGTAGGTAAAACCTCAGTGACAGACACTGGCAAATTCCGTCCTAAGTCTAATTCGCAACTTCAAGTTTAGACTTGCCATCACGGGTACCAGTGAATCTGCAAGCCTGCTTATTAAGATGTCATTTAAGACTAGAAATAATTGTGGTAACTGATATCAGTTCTTAGAAGTCTTTGGTAGTTTATTAATCCAGAGACCTAAACTACTTATTTCCTTGAAATATTTGGCTATGCACATCTTCTCTATTTTTTGAAATCATCATACAACATTTAGAAAAGACTCTGAAAGAAGAGAATAATAAAGGTAATTCTCATTTAGTCTTACTTTCAAAATTGGCCAGATGATAAATGCCATTGTAATCTACTTGCAATAGTGTTAACTGGGAATTATATACATGATGCTATACATACACTAACAGTAAGTCCCATGAGAGGGGAGCATTTTATAGTCATTTTATTTTCTCATCTTGCAGCTGTCCATGTTGAAAGCTAAGTGCATTTAACTTTCCTAATTGAAATATTTAGATTTCCAAGTTCTTGAATCTTAGAGTGTCTTTATTACTTATTTTTTATCCTTTTGTTCCTCTCAATACACTGACAAATGATTGACACTTGGAGCATGTAAAAAAAAAGCTGAATTATAAATGGAATTGCTCCCTGAGCAAAAACTGTTTATATTTCAATTTCTTCTGATGCACTAAAGAAAAAATACACAATTGACTGTCCGGGTTATAGCTATAAACATAGCAAATATATGGCAACTTAAACACATCATGGAAGAACCGAGAAATTCTCCAGCTACAAGACCTGAAGTGGGGAAGCATACTTAGCTTGTTGAGTCCTTGTAGGATTTCATTTTCAAAATAGGGTTACTGAGAAGAACTACAGCTTTGTAAACTATTCACTAGTATTCTTCCCAAGTGAATGAAGTGACAGGGTGGGGACAGGCATTTCTAAATCCCTCTCACTGTATAATTTATGGGTCACCTAATGTATTCAGTACTGTATTTTTGCTAACCATAGGAAATATTTATAGTAGATACTGTCTTAAAGAAGGATTTATGCAGAATCATTTGAGGAAACAAATAAAAATAGCAGTTGTGGGTTTTAAAGAAGATAGGATCTGACCGACTTCCATGCTTTTTTCTCTGTTCTTAATTTTATTTATTCATGTATATTTATTGAATACCCTTTGCCTCAAGCATTGTAAACACTTCAAAGGAGATTATTGATTTTTTTCACATTCCACAAATTTACATTTTACTTTATATACGCTACATGCTTGCAAGATAGCTAGAGTACATAAAGAATATTTAGACAAAATGTACTAATGAATTCAATCAAAGGTGTGCTGATCCACTGCAGAATTGTACCAGACTGGGGTGCCTTTTACAGGCTTCCTGACTGGGTTAAATTAAGAAGGAAACAAAGCTCCTGTTGCTCAGGGTTTTCCTTTTCTCTCAACACTCATCACAGAACAACTAAACAACACCCATGACTGTCTTTAAAGCCAAGGAGTGAGCCACAGGATGGGTATGTTTGCCATCGTAAGAGGAGGACTTTTAGTAATTTTAGAAGACAATCCTGATATTTATGGAAGGAGAACCAGCTACAAGTGATGTCATTACAGACAAAGCAATGTGACATAGTGATGCCAGGCAGGATAAAGAGGATCTCCTAAAGGACAGACCAGCAGAGTGGAAGGGGTGAGGGCTTCTCTGGCAGTGGAGCTGTGGAAACTTCTTTGCCTTGGATGAAGGTCCCCTACCCGTTCCCACCCAACTCTTTGACTTTTTAAAAATCTATTAAAGACTTGATGTAACTACAGTGACCAGAGGCAGAGTATGAGAAACCAAAGAGGGACTACAAAATTAGGTAATGGAAGATGGGGAAAAAGAAAGAGAGAGAGAGCATTGCAATCTTGCCTGTGCATCACAAGAGGAGCGTCATGTCTGTCTGAACCCCATCTCCCTTAGCAACTCAGACCACAGCCGTTCCTCAGTCCTGGTTAGACCCCTCTGTGGGTATGGAAATGTAGCTGTCTCTTTGGGTGCCATGCCCCTATGCGGTTTTGGTTCTGGTAAAAGAAACTTATTCTTCTTTCTCTCACAGTGTTTTCACTGTTTGTAACCCTGTGTCTATTTGTTGGTATGTTCTACCATTTTTTATAGAAAAGGCATGATACCTCATAGTTCGTGCCACCTCAGCCTTATATACTATCTTCAGTGGTATTTACTTGCTTCTTGCTGCAATTGGTTATAGTAACACATAATTAAAATAGGTAAGATATCAGATTGTCTGGGGAAATGTGAATTTTAAAATCAGTGGTGAGGACAGCTGAATTGACGTTTAAATTGTGCAGATGCTCCTAACCTCTGATAAATTGACTCTGCATGTTTATTGGAAGCTAGGCTTTGATGAGGCTATTTTATCTTCACCCTGGTGACATGGAGCAATGTGATTAGCGAGGATGCTGTGCTGCTCACCTGTGAAGCTGAGTGTGTTAGCTGTGCTATGCACATCTTCAACTCACAATGCTTTCCACTTGTGGGATTACTTGGATTAGACCTTATGGTAAGTAGAGAAACATCAGTAATTGGAAAGAAGGCCCTAGGAAGTGGAGCATGGAGGAACTCAGTTATTGAAATGATGACCTAAGTTTTGCAGTTAAAACTGAGAGAAAAGCAAAATAAACACTAAGGAAAGTGTCAAAGTCAAGTGAATAATTTTTTGCATGGGTAGGTATGTATAATTGTGTGTGTGTGTGTGTGTGTGTGTGTGTGTTCACTGCTCACATTTAGAAGACAGAAATGGATGTAGGTATCTTCTTTGATCCACTTTCTCTTTACATACTAAGGCAGGATTTCTCACTTGAAACTAGAGCTCACTGGCTCACCTAGGCTAGATAGCTAGCTTGCTCCAGGGACCCTCCCTCTCTTCTTCCAAGTACTGAGATTATGGTGGGCCACCACCCCCACTCCACATTTATGTGGTTGCTGGGGACCTACACTCTAGTCCTCATGCTTCTAAATAAAGCCCTTTACCCACTGAAGTAGCTCTCAATAACAAGAAAAAATAATTAAAAGATGGAATACACACATGCACACATACACACACACATATATATATATATGTGTATATATATGTATATATACATATATATATACATACATATACATATATATATATATATATATATATATATATATAGAGAGAGAGAGAGAGAGAGAGAGAGAGAGAATCCAAAAAACTGACTGAGGAATGAAGTGCCCTTGTACTAGAAGATAAAAGAGACAAGAGATTTAACAAAGATAGCAAGTGAACCTTCACAAGATCCTGCTGGAGACCTCTGACCTCTATGTAACTCATGTCCCCCATGATGTTAGGGTCATGTCTAATATAGGCATGCCTCTTTCTCCTACCCTGATGAAGGGGCATAAGTATTTCGTTGGAGGGATTAGAATCTCGGACCTGGCTCCCTCTTTCCTGCTGCAAGGGTTATATGTTTCTATTGGCCTTCCTTCATCAGCCCAGGCAGAGCACGTTCCTTCCTCATCCCTCCAAGCCCATTCTACTGTCCACACAATCATGATCAAGTCTGAATGTTCTGGGTGAATCAGGGAACCCGAAGAATCGTCTGGTAAAAGTAAATGATGCCCAGTACTGTATGATATGTGAGGGTTTGGTTCGTTTGTTTTTTTTTTTTTTTTTTTTTTTATCAACTTGACAGAACTTAGAGTTGTCTGGGAAGAGGAACCCTAACTGAGAAATGGTCTCCATCAAGTTTCCCAGAAGCAAGTGTAAGGATCTTTTCTTCATTAATGATTGATGTGGAAGGTACTATACCACTGGGAACGATACAACCCTGGGCCCTATGATCCTGGGCAAGCCATGGGGAGCTAGGTAGTCAGCAGCCCTTCTCCATGGCCTCTGCATCAGCTTCTACCTCTACTTTATCCATTGCAAATTTCTACTTTGGCTTCTGTCAATGGATGGTAACCTGGGATGTATAAGTCAAATAAATTGTTTCCTCCCCAAGTTGTTTCTGATCGTGGTATTTTATCACAGCAATATAAACCCCAACTAAGACACCATCTTAGTGTCTTGGATAGTATTTCACCAAAAAGTAGTATTTCATAATGTCCAACTTAAGAATCTATGGAAGACTAGTAATCAGTTATTCCTTATTTAGTAATTATACACATCATTGAAATACTCAATTGATACATATAAACAAGCCATATAAACTTATATACCGTGTGCTGTCAGTGACTGTAGGCTGCTAGGCATATTTTCTTTGGTGTAAAGAATGTTCATAGCCATGTTTGTCCACTAAAGTCTAAAATATGTATGAACATATTTAAGCTCACAACTTTTACTGCTGAAGTAGTTGCAGCCTCCTGCAGCCTAAAGCTGCTCTTCTCTATAGTGGGCTCACAAATCCAAGTGTCATGGTGGCAGATCTTCCAGCCTCTGTCTGAACCGCCTTGAGAGATGACGTCCCAGGAATCAGGCTGTGTGCTAGATACTACTGTCCTGAGTTCCCATTCTCCTCTTGACAACTGGGAGGCCAACATGGTTCCCCTTAACAATGAGGAGTTAAGATGCACAGGCTAGGTTGCATGCTGTTAAGTAGGTCTCCACACACAGACACACACAGACACACACACACACACACACACACACACAGAGTTGTCTGACTCTAGGTCTCACTGTATCTAAGAGCTTGTGGGTAGTTCTAAAAACAAAAAGGGACTCTGAAGACAAATGAATGCATTTCAACAGAGAGACGGTGCCCTTCAGGGATTCTCAGAGAGCTGCTGTTTATTAAACTTTGATGCTTGAATTTATCACTGTAAGGCAGTATGTGTACAAACTAATACATGGGCTATGATCCTTATTGATAATGGATGTAAGCTGTTAACGTCACATTTGAAAACTTGTTTATTCCATTGTCTTCAAAGTTTTTCTAATTTATTTATTGATATTAAAATCATCATTCCCTCAGTAATGTGTTTAACAGATTTTTATCAAATGTCATTGCTGAGTGATTTTTTTCATAATTTTCCTTTTTTTTCTTAAGAATTATTGTAACTCATTTACAGTGTTCCATAATAAGTTGTAATGGGCTGGAGAGATAATTTGGTCTATAAAGTTTCTCCCTTACAAGCCCAAGAACCTGAGCTTAGATTCCTAGCACCCATATAAAAGTTAGACACAGTAGCTCACATCTATAACCACAGTGAGACACCCAGTCTCAAAAAAAAAAGGAAAAAAGTCAAGAAAGGCATATGATGTCAGCCTCTGTCTTCCCTTCACACATATGCACATATACACACATCTACCTGACTACCTGATGCACACATACATATACCCACCCAAACATCAAACATTCACCATATATGTGCGCTCATGCAGGCATACGTGTGTATGAACACACACACACACACACACACACACACACACACACACTCTCGTAAGAGGGTGTCAAAGCAATGTTTGTGACCTAAGAAATAATTTCTGTCACTTTCCATTAGTAACATTGTATATTTTCAACCTAGCTCAAATTCCCTCTGTGTCTGCTCTGCTTCAGCTTTATCATGTATGAAGTCGAGAGTCACCCTTACACAGCATTGTCTCATTGGAAAATCTGCAGTCACTTCCGCCAGTTAAACTAACAGGCAACATCCTAGTTCAGAAAAGCTTCCTAGTCAGGCAGATGCACAGAGGACCTGGACCTGGTCTCTTCCTAGGTGAAGGCATCCTCTCCAGCGACGCCCTCCACCCGTGATGACTCACACACACTTTTCAAGTCCCTAGTCCTCCAGCTCCTTTCCCCTGTCTCCAAGCTTTGTGGAGCTCCTTCTCTTCTCACACCTCGCACTCCGGGATCACTAAACTTTGTCCCAGATTACTCCTTGACCCACATTTTCTTGTCCCAGGTCTCTTTGTTACTCAGGCCCCCATTTCTGCACTCTAGCCCTCCTTGCTTTTGCTTCTTGCTCCCTAGCAAGTTCCTCTCCTCAAAAAAGCCTTCTAGATACATCTGACCCAAGGCAAACCTTCTCACCTGCACTGCTGCACACGCAGCCATGAAATGTGATTGCCTGTCTTCGCCTCCATCCCTCTTCCTGTCGAAGCGCTTCTAACACACTCTGTGATTGCATTCATTGAATTGTCTGCATACAGTGTCCTCTTTCTTCACTAGTCAGGGGCCAGGGAGACAGGGACTGGGATTATCTGTTTATGATAATGACTGAGTCAGGAAATGAGTGGCCAATCAAGAAATGGTTTCCCTGCTGCAGCGTTCAAGCTTTCCTTTGCAATGGAATTATGTAAATTGGGACAATGGCCTTCCAATGCCAAAGTGAATGCTGTGACAGTGGATCTATAAATGTATAACTGATCAGTCAATTTCTTTCTTGATCAGTAAGTGCAGCATGCCTTCTCCTCATATGACAATAAGAAGTGTTAGAATAAATGATATAGGTCAATTCAGAAAAGTGTAAAGCTGTATCAGGTGACTTACAACTATAAAATTATCCATATTTCTAAATTTTTATCCTTTTTGAATAAATGTTATTATCAATCCTATTCAAAATTTAAAAATTACCTACCCATGGCCAAAAGCCCACAGTTGAGTAAAGTCTTTAGTACTGGAAAAGTATGATATTAAATGTACTGGGCTTAATATTACTACTAAAGGTTGGTAGATACACCTCATTAGTTTATTTATTTGCTTAGAGTTTCAGTATATAAAGATGTATGCTTGACAGGGGCATGGGGCTGTAGTAGTCACTTGTCTGGCTGTTGTGATGAAACACGAAAGTAACCTAAGGATGGTGCTAGTTCCAGGGGTTCAGTACATCAGAACCGGGGAGGAATGGCACCAGAGTCGGGAGATAGCATATCACATTGTCTCCATATTCGGGAAGCAGGGAGTAAGAAGGTACTCAACTTGGCTTACTTCCTCCTGTTTATTTAATGAACATCTCAAGCCTTGGGATGCTGCTGCACACATTCAGAATGGGTCTCAGTAGATCATTTAACTCAGTTTAGAGAATCCCCCATAGACAACTAGACATGCCCAAAAATTTTGTTCCATTGTTATTCTAAATCTCATCAAGTTGACAATCAAAATGAGCCATCACAGGGCTAGAGCAATGGCTGAGTGTATAAGGTCATCTGCTGCAGAGGCATGAGGTCTTAGTTCTTATCCCAAAATCCATGGAAAAAGTTGGACACGGCTGTGCACACCTGTAACCCAGCACTGAGACTAAAAGATCACTGACTGTCAGCCTAGCTCCTAATTCAGAATAAAGTGGAATGAGATTGAGTGGGATACTAGTGTCTTCTTCTGGCCTCAGTGTATGTGCAGAGATGTCATAGGCACAACACAACACATACACACACACACACACACACACACACACAAATTAGCTACCACAATGAAACACACTTGTAATTCTAGAACTTGGAAAGTAGCAGCAGAAAGGTCAGAAGTTCAAGGTCAGCTACATAAGTTAGAAGCCCTCTTGAGCTACATATAACCATGTCTCCAAAAGCAAAGAGCATTTTCTTGGCTGGCAGGGTTGTTTGCAAAACTTGTGACTTTCATCATTTTTTATAACTGTATGTATAGACTGTAGTGTTTTGAAAGAAAATGTCTCCCAAAGGCAGTGGCACTATTAGGAGGTGTGGCTTTGTAGGAGGAAGTATGTGATGGCGGGGGCTGGATATTGAGATCTCATATCTACTCAGGCTACACTCAGTGTCAGAATTTACTTCCTGCTGTCTTTGGATCAAAATGTAAAATTGCATATGTCCCATAAATTTTCTAAGTGTTTCCATATTTAATTTATTATTTGCAGTTTGGTTTTTAGAATTATAGAAGTAAAATGCACAAACATTGCTCTAGCTGATCTCTATAAATAGACTGTGGTAAACCTCATCCTCTGTATCGACATCTATTCCCTGACTTCACAGATGGGCTGACTTGTGTCTTTGATAATTAGAACATGGAGAATGTTTGGGTTCTTGACTTCTGAGGCCTTACAGTTTCCCCCTTAGGCCATGAACAACCATCTTTTCTTTTAAATCTAGTTGGGATGTGCTCGTGTGTATGTGTGTGTGTGTGTGTGTGTGTGTGTGTGTGTGTGTGTGTGAGTGATAGGTATATGCTAGTCTTCAATCTCTGTGCACCTTATATGGTAGGTGGGGAGAATTTTTGTTTGTTTGAGGCAAGGTCTCTCAGAGAACTTGGAACTTACCCCTCCAGCTAGAGTGATTACCCACCAAGCTCCCAGGATCTTCCAGTTTCTACTTCTCTAAAACTGGGATGAATGCTAGCATACCTGGACTTTTTCTACATGGGTTCTGGAGGACTGAACTTAGATCCTCATGCTTAAACAGTCTCTTAATTAGGGTTTCTATTGCTGTGAAGAGACACCATGACCATGGTAACTCTTAAAAAGGAAAACATTTGTGGCAGCTCACTCACAGTTCAGAGGTTCAGTCGGTTCTCATTATGGTGAGACATGGTGGCATGCAGGTAGATACGGTGTTGGAGAGGTAGCTGCTACATGTGGATAGGCAGGCAACAGGAAGTAAACTGAAAACTTGGAGTAGCTTGAGCAAAGGAGTCCTCAAAGCCCACCCTTACAGTGACAGACTTCCTCCAACAAAGCTACACTTTCTCTAACAAAGCCATGCCTCCTAATAGTGCCACTCCCTTTGGGGCCATTTTTATTCAAACCACCACAGACAGCAGGCACTTTACCAATTGAGCCATGTCTCTCGTCCATATTTCTTCAGACCACCCCTCTCTAGGAACCAAGCTATCATACTGGGAGAAGCCCAGAGAGCATAGAGAGCCACAGCTGTGCTCAGAATGGAAGGACTGCCTTAGTCATGCCCACCAAGTTAACCAACCAGTCCACGTAGGCCTCTCCAGCACCGTGGAGAGCAGAGGGCCCTCCTTGTCAACCATAAGACGGAGAGAGGCTGTTGTTACAGCCAGTGTTCTGAGGTGCTTTTCAGAATAATAGAGACCCAGGAGTACCAGAGTTCAGGAATAGGAAATCTGAATCTTTGGATATGAGTGAGGGTTAGTTGCTTGTTTTTATCATGTTCATTTTCAAATTTTCTCTCGCTATGTTCCTTGAGGACTAAAGAGTTCTAGTTTTGTCTACAGATAGCGTGCTAAGTACAGGAGAAACATTTCTTTTTATTTGATGGATTCTGATGTACCTTGTTGTTCTACTGAATAGGCATCCCAGATGCCTTTAGAATGTGTCTTTCCATGAGTGACTATGATGTCACTCTATCCTTATTGTGGTTCTCAGAGTTTATGGATGAGACAAATTTGAGTATCAAAAGAAGACAAATTAGACATCTCAAAGTCTTAGTGTGCTAAGGACTATTTCTTAAAATTTTGTAATGTAAATATAAGTTTAAATTGCTCACTACATGTCCCCTCTCAGCTCTTATCTCTTTCTCACTCCTTGCCTGCTGAGAGGACTTGGTGAATAGAGGATGGAAGTCATGTGTTTCAGGCTGTCTACTAAGC
>JAQHUG010000238.1:651746-733421 GCA_028555095.1 Dicrostonyx torquatus | reverse complement strand
TCCATACCGGAGCCGCAAACTTAAATTCTGGGTATGCCTGGGCCTCCTATTAGGACTGTCTTCCAAGGAGAGATCAAACTCTTCCCTGTTTTGTTAATGCAACCTAACAGAATTATTGCCTAGAATGACATGCAGACATTGATTTTACTATTTGGAAGCAATTAAAAAGCCATCAAGACCGTTGTAACATCAAGTCTAGTCATACACACTGTAATGCTTCTAGAAATGCAGTTTACCTGTTTAACTGAACCAAGAACCGAGAAAAGTGAAAATTAAAACGCACAATAACTACTTAGGCTAATGTGGAGAAATTTCACTTTTCATCATATCTATTTTTATCTTTGTCATACCTTTCATTGAATATATATGTCTATATAAATAATGCTTAAGTTTTCCACAATGAACAATAAATTTTTCTGCAATAATCTTTGAAGTTTCCAGGAAAAAGATAGGGCCCCACAATAACTCCATCTGGCTATTAGAACATCATGATGCTGATAGCACTACTGCAAGATTTCTCAGAATTTATATTTCTAAAACAAGTTTAACTTGTATTTTTGTACTTGTATTTTTCTTATTAAAAAGAAGATTTTGATTTTTCCATTTTTGCATAAAGTAAGCTGTAAAACAAAAATAAAAAGATGAAAGAATTGTGGCTGGCGAGATGGTTCTGTGGTAAAGAGTGCACACTGCTCTTGCAATGTTTCCCTCCCAGTATCCATATTTGGAAGCTCACAATTGCCTCTAAGTCTAGCTCCAGGGGGACCAAAACTCTTCTGGAATCAAAGAGTTCTTACATTATGTACACATATATACTTCTCTCGCATACATAATTAAAATCATAGCATTATTTTTTTAAGAAGTCAAAAAGAAAAGGAAAGCATTGTCCAACACAAATGAACACTTATCTTCATTCCCCAGGTCTCAATTGCAAATAGCTTCTTGTTTGAGGAGGGATGTGGGCCTTTTGTGCCCCCTTTCCCTTCTCTGTATACTCCTCTATGTCCTTAAGAGTCATTTTATTGCTCTGTTCATTTAGCAGAGTAATAGTAGTAGATTTTCCCTATAGCCCATGACCTATCTATCATGGAATAGCCCTTTAGTCCAATAAGAAAACTGTTTGTTACTCCCAGAATATTTATGCTGCTCTTGTACTAATACATTTTGCAGGCAGGTTATAGGCCATAGTGTTCATAGCTGGATGAGGATGATGTTGAATATTATCCCATTTAGCATCCACAGTATCTTCCAGCACCGTGAACTCTCATCAGTAGGGGTGGTGCTTTTAGTTGGGTGCCAGCTTGTATTTGTTTTATGATGTAAGTAAGTGGTATCTTCAGCAAAAGGAACTTGCCATCGGTGTCTAGAGGGTAACCAATAGGATTGGTGATGGCCTGTAATGTTTAGGAGAATCTGTTGGAGCCCATTTGCCAATCAGTCAACAAGATGCAACTGACTCCGGGTACTGGAGGTTTTACTTGGTAACATATGATGTGTAGTTGGGGCATTGTCTCCACCATTACATGATAACTCAGCTTAGTTCCTGCTATATACTTTAAGAAGTTTCTAGAGTAGTAGATTTCGTTAGGGCTTTGGAAAAGGACTTTAGCATTTGTTTCCGTTGATTGCTGGCTGTCGACACCCTTTGCTTCATGACCATAGCCAAGAGATTTATCCTGTCTTTTACATTTCCTGAACTCACACACCATAAGATTTCTGCTAAATTCTCAAGATTCCCTCCTTTACCCTTCTTCTGAATCCCTCTCCCCATTTATTCCTCCTATTCTGGTTTCCCCTTTATCCCTTTGTAACTCTACACTCAGTTACCCTGCCTTAGTAGATCCCTTCCAGCACCTGGCCCCTTATTATCTACCTAACCTCTGTGGATATTCTAAGTGAAACACACACATCTAAAGCTAAAAATCTAATATCCACATAAATAAGAGAAAACATGCAATGTTTGTCTTTCTGGGCTGTATTATCTCACTCAGGATTTTTTTCCCCCTAGCTTCATCCTTTATCTGTGAATTTCACAGTTTCATTTTTCTCAATGACTGAATAATACTCTATTGTGTGAATGTGTCACATTTTTATTATTCACTTCTCTAGGCTTTTTCCAATTTCTAAATATTATGAAGAGAGCAGCGATGAACATGGGCGAGCAGGTATCTCTGTAGTAAGATGTAGAGTCCTTTGGATACATGCCCAAGGGTGAGATAGCTAGATCTTGTGGGAAAACTATTTTTTTTTTCTTTTTGAGGACCCCACACACTGATTTTCGTAGTTGCTGTACCGGTTTTCACTGCCACCAGCCAGGGATGAGTGTTCCCCCTTGCTTCACATACTTGCCAGAATAATGAGTCATTTGTTTTTACTAATCTTGGCCGTTCTGACAGTTGTAAGATGAAATCTCAAAGTAAGTTTTAAATTGCTTAACTCTGATGCCTAAGGATGTTGAACATGTATTTGTTTCTCACACACGCTAAGAGTTCTCTGTTTAGCTCTATGCCCCCTTTTAAATCGGATTATTTATTTTCTTGATGTTCAGTGTTCTAGTTATCTGCATATTGTAGATACTAACTCTCGGTCAGATATATACTTGGTAAAGATTTTTCCCATTCTGTTGCCTGTTACTTTGAAATGGCTTCCTTTACTGTGCACAGCCTTTTTAATTTAGTGATATGTCCCATTTATTAATTGTTGGTCTTAATGCCTGTGCTATCAGTGTCCTCTCCTGGACCAAGGAGTTCAAGTATATTCCTTACTTTTTCTCCTATCATATTCAGGATAGTGATCTTATGTTGAGGTACCTAACCCAGTGGAGGTGATAAGTGTAGATCTATTTACATTCTTCTACATGCAGCTATGTAGTTTGAGAGCACCATTTGTTAAAGATGCTGTCTTTTCTACAACTTATATTTTAGGCTTCTTTGTAAATATTCAGGTGTCTGTCTGTAGATGTGTAGAATTTTTCTCAGCCTTCCATTCAATCCATTGATCAATGTTTCCATTTTTATGCCAATACCATGATGTTCCCATTACTGTAGCCCTGTCATACAATTTGAAACCTGGGATGGGTATCTCTAGCAGTTCTTTTCTTAATCAGAATTATTTTAATTATAACATTTTTTGTTTATTTGTTTCAATATTAAGATTGAGTTTTAAATTTATGTAAGAGATGTGTAGAGTTTTAATGGGGGTTGCATTGAATCTGTTAATTGCTTCTGGTAGGATGGCCCTTTCCATGTAATAATCCTACAGGTCCATGGACACTTAGCTGTCTTCTGATATCTTCTTCAGTTTCTTCCTTTAATAGCTTTAAGTTTTTATTATACGATTCTTTTTCAATTGCTTGGTTCGAGTTAATACAAGATATTTCTAGGTTACTGTGGTCAGGACTCTTTCCCTTATTTCTTTCTCAGTATGTTTGCCATTTGTATTTAGGAAGGCTAACAATTTTTGTGTGTTAACCGTGAATCCTGCTAGCTTTTAGAGTCTGCATTTTCATTAGACTGTGAATGTATCATCATAATAACAATGTCTATTATTGAGCATTTCTATTGTCCAATTATGTGTCTAACAAAGCAGTGTCTCATTTAGTGCCCAGTGTAACACTTTGAGATGAGTACTTATTTTATAAGTTAAAAATTAAACATTAATTTAGACAATTGACCTAAGAATGAAGACACTCATGTATTTAGAAGTTTGGCATTTGTGGCTTTTATTTCATATTTCTGAATTTTCCTAAGATACTCCTTGAGTGTAAAGTTGATCTCTAAAATGAGGTCTCTTGAAACAGACAGAGTTGAAATGGATGCTGTAATGGACCTATTGGAAAGTCAAGTGGAAGGGAAGAAAGAAGAAAGAGTATGGGTGAGTGGGGAAGAAGAGTAGTGGGGAGGAGGGAAAAGGAACAGCAGGTGATAAGGCTGTGATCACAGTCAGTAGCTAACTGTGACTGAACATTTACATGATCAGTGCCTTTTAAAGTATTAAGCATTCACTTAATACTCTCAGCCTTCATGTGAGCTATGTATTTATTTCTTAAGTGAAAGAAAAACTAAAACTTAAACGCAGCAACTTCTGAAACCATCAACAGCCACAAAATATTTCCGTCCAAATAGTGACCAAATTGGTGTTACAAGTCATTGCAGCACCAACCTATTTTAAAAGTCTAGTGTTTGCTTAAGTGTGTGCGACACAGGGCTCAGAACCCTCTGGATAGTGACTAATCTGCAATAGAGGGCAAATAAACTTTTTAATGTCAATAAGATGTAGAATCAGCATGTGATGCTTGACATTTTATACTCTCTGAGAGCAGAGGAGTGTGGCCTTATCTCTATGTTCTATTTCTTATTCTGCATCCTTTTAGAAAAGGAATTATTTAATTCATACATTTGTACAAGGAATCTTGTGACCTTCTAAAATAGCATGAAGTTTTAAAAAAGAAACATGATAGAATAAATAAATACTGTACAATGTAGCTCTATGAGTATATAAAGAATGTTGTAGCCTTGGATGCCTGGATGGGACACGGTATTCTCTGATAAGAGTATTGTTTCTGGAGCCACACAGCATCTACAGTGTTGCTTTTCCAGCTTGCTGTATGTCTTCATAAAAATGGGTGAGATCCTCAGAGTTTTGGGTTCTTTTGCCTCTGCTATGGATATTAATGAGCTCAGTGTTGAACTGTGTTAAAGTGGCTGTCAAAAATTATCATGTCTTAGATGTCTCATATCAACCAAAAAATCCATAATTGTCATTTGTTGTTTAAAACAAACAAAAATATGAAAGTATATATTTTTGAATTCTACACTCATCACCTCAGGTGATAATGGTGTAAATACTCTTTTCTTTATATGGGTGGCTATGAAATTACTCATTAAATGTGCAGAGTCTATTTGACCCCTGATGACAGGATTCATGTGCCACATTGGGCTGCTGATATTGTGTAGCTCTGTCTTACTAAACAGGGGTTGCACCAGCAGCCCATGAATCTTTAGATCATGGCAATAGGAAAAGTTCAGAGTCAACTAGGTCTTTAGAACAAATATCTAACTTCGTAAAACTAAAATGAGAGGAACTAAAGTTCTATTTATCATATGCCACAGAGAGTGCTGTGTGGGTATATGATTTCTGATCACCATGCTATGAGATTGGTAATACTATGATTACTTCTCAATCTGTAGGTAATAAACCAGGTTTGGAGAAGTTAAATCATGTGGTTCTCTATGCAGTCAATGATGGAGCTGGTATTCTAACTCATGATGCAGGGTCTTTTTAATCATAATAATGAGTAAATTACTATAACAAGCTTTAGTTTACACAGATAAAGTATATTTTGGCTGAAACATGAAAATTGGAAAGACCAGACTTTGATATTTAACACTGTCTCTTCAGTTCTATAGGCATACACTAGCTTCCTATCCTTTACTTCCTCATCTGTAAAATTGTGTGATAGTGATGAGTGATTTTACAAGGATTTGAGGAAGATGAAATACTCAGATGTCTTTTGAACTGTGGCATGCTATTTTACACTTAGTACCCACGTTTAAAGATTGGAGATTCATATTATGTCAAGATGTGCACTTCTCCCTGACTGTAGAAATTGATAATTCAAGTCTGTGTCATGTGAATTGTCAAGAGCATTGTATAATGGCTTTTATTTTTGTCTTTCTGAGCTGTTTGCTATTTTGCTTATAGCCAAAATATTTGAGATAACTATGCACATAAAATTTATATCAGACAGGCTTAATTGTGCTAACTGGCAGGTCCACTTGGGCTTCTTACTACACCTTATGTCATCATGATAGACTTCACTGTTGTTTTGTTGTATATGGGACATGTAGTCATTTTGATGCTGCTCTGGAATGCATAGGATAATGTTTTCTTGTTAAAGAATCAGGACTTATTACGTGGAGTTCCGTGAAGACTCACTGGACACTAGCATAAGTATTTAGACTAAGAAAAAAGCCTGAACCATGCTCAGACTCTGTTCAGATTTAAAGTGAGCTGGAAAGATGTCTCAGTGATTAAGAGCAATGCCTGCTCTTCCAAAGGTCTGAGTTCAATTCCCAGCAACCACATAGTGGCTCACAACTATCTGTAAAGAGATCTGGTACCCTCTTGAGGAAGAGACTTGGTCAGTCATCTTCATCAACTTAGACAATGAAACCCAATATGGACAAATTCAACAGAACCACCATACACAGGCTGCCCATGTGTGCTTCAAAAATCACCAGGGCATAAATTTCAAATTTCATTTCATTCACTAATTTTTAAATTCATGGAGAATGCCTACTCAACTTAATTGTTCTATCAAGCAAACCACCTCTATTAAATTTATTTATCTTAGTCGCTTCCATGAATAAATTGGTGATTTTTTAAGAAGTATAAGTTTAACTTTGCTGATTTATTTTTTCTCACTAAAACGTTTTTATTCTGTAAAAGAATGCTTCTGATTCCATAATCAGCTTAAGTTTTCCATTGGCATGCCTTCCTCTTCGTCTTAGTTGGGTAACGTTTAGTGCATTCCATTAATGTGGCTTTCATGTATGGCAGCTTACCTGCAGACTGCAGACAACTAACTGTCACCCTCATCATTTGTGGCTTTCATGTATGGCAGCTCACCTGCAGACAGCAGACAACTGTCACCCTCAACATTTCTGCACACATCAGGATCTCTGAGCTTTGGGTCTATGAAATAGATGTGTTTTCCAGTAATTAACATGCAGAAGGAAGATGTTTGCCCATATAAAACAAGCTGAGGAATTCCTACGAGGGTGGACTATGGCAGGCATTTTTAAACTATTTAGGGTGAGTGGAAGCTGGCTAAGTACGGACAGGGGGAGAATACCCCATTTGTTTGAGTTAAACCACTCCCTAGACTGAATGTTTAAACCCTAGAATACAACGTGAGGTTGTCAAATCCCTCAGTAATCACCAATCATCTTTTCTCTCTTTCTACAAACCCATGATGTTTCTGTCACTTTATTCTTAGCACATCTTCAACTTTTTCACTGTATACCTCTTGTTAACTTCCACGTCAGAATTGTTGCTTTGGTCTTTTTATTTTGTGGCCATGACCATCAAAATGGTAGGAAATATGGACACCCCCTTAACACAATGCAGAAACAAAAAAGCCATTTTACAATAGAATACTCTTCGTACTGGGTTATTCGATGAATTAGATTGTTTGTTCCACTTTTCCTATTTTATTTACTTCTAAAGATTGTGTTCTCGATGGCCTACTAAAAACTCAGTGGCTTTCTTAAGCCAAATCAGAAGTCATGTTAGTGGAAAACCATACCACTTAACTAAAAGTTGTTCTCATTTAGCACCATTCAGTATCTCTGTTGTAGAGCATCTTATTTGAAAACAGCAAGAGAAAAAGGAAAATAGAGAAAGAGAAAGAAAGAAGCTTTCTGCAAACCTGTCCTAGTTCAGGGATTGAAAATCTCCTGGTGACAGACCACATCCCTACCCTCAGCCAAACTGACATTGGCAGGAAGTCCCTGAATGAATTCCTAAAGTGCCTTTGGCTGCAGAAGTGCCCAGTCCCTAGAAAGCATCCTTTCGGACAGAGGATGGTCCTACTATCCAGGGAGCATCTCATGCTGGTAACAGCCCCATGTGAGTTTGAGGTTAGTTTCTCTTTTCCTTTAGGCTTTGCAAGTGTGGCTTTAGATGATTCCTTAAAAGTCAGACAATGAAGCTTAGAACAAATGTCCCCAGAGCAACAATGTTGGAAACGAGTTTTACATTTATTTTACATTTCAAGGCCAGTTTTCAACTGCACGGTTAAGGCATGAAATTGAGAACAAATGCACCTGTTTCAGGACAGTGTTTCCAAGAGAGTAACTTTAGGTTTTGATTCAAACTGCCAGAAATGAGTCTCATTCAGGAACAGAAACCAAAAGCCTCCCAGGATTATTTGGCGGGGGGGATGTTTAAAAGGAAACAAAGCCATTGAGAACAAATTTTGAAGTAAAAAACAATTCTGGAACTAAATCAAAAGTATGTATACAGTCACATACATTTGAACCTTCAAACATTTTCTGATCTCCCAGGTCTTGGAAAGGAAGTGTTTGACCCGGGCTATCCCCATGTGTACTGAAACCTGACTTACCACTGGCCACAGAAGGAGAACACTGCTTAGGTTGACTGATGGCAAATGAAAGGTCACTATAGTTGGAAGGATATTCGGATGCCTGAGAAAAGATAGCAGACTGAATATTTGCAGTGTCTTATAGTTCATATAACATGGGCAAATACATTATCTTCATGTTCTCCATTTGCTATGAGCAATTAGTTTAGGTACAGCTTTCTCCCAAATACTAATAAGCAAAAACCTAGACTCAGAGCCGTTCAGTAGAAACCAAATCTTGGTCTGACATATGCCTACTGGATCCTCTCTGCCTGCCTTTCCACAAGATAAGCCTTTGCCCACACACTCCTCAATTCACATCTCAGGCTCTTTCCCAGAAGGACTTGGGGAATGATTGTTCTACTATGTTGTATTAAGTATGGTCCTGAGAGCTGCCTTAGTCTACTGACAGACCAATAGCGGCTAAAAATGAAGATTTCCAAGGGCACTGGCAAGATGGCTTGATGGTGAAGAGTACTTACTGCTCTTCTAGAAGATCCAAGTTCAATTTTAGTACCCATGTCATGTGGCCCACAACTGCCTATAAGTTCATTTCTAAGGGTCTGACACCCCCTTCTGGCCTCCTCAGTCACCCCAACACATCTCTCTCTCTCTCTCTCTCTCTCTCTCTCTCTCTCTCTCTCTCTCTCACACACACACACACACACACACACGATTTCATTTTGTATATTGTTTTGTTGTAGCCTGATTTTAAAAAGCAAACAATGAACATATACTTTCATGTCAACAATAGTTTTTCAAAACTGAATGTTAAACTGAGTATATTACATAAAGGCAAAAATCATGCCATACCTTAGCCAACCCCTAGTCATTCATTTTTCCTACTACTTGATACTTCATTTGAGGTTTTCTCTTTAGACAAAAAAGTAACTGTGTCTTAAAGTTTTTAAAATTAATTTTAATTAAATTTAATTTAATTTTAATTAATATTGTCTTTGCAGCTCCATGCAAACCATAAAGACATATGCATATCTGTTGGTGCTTTAAAATCTTTTTTACATACATAAATATCTATAATTTAAGCATACAGCAGGCTCATAATTGTACAACTTTTTATTGTTAGATTTAGCCATGTCTTCCACCTTCTTAGTGTGGTTGACCCCCAGAAAGACATGAACACAAGGTGAGATACTCTTCAACATCAAGATCTTCACATCAGTCACAGAACTGCAGATATTTGAAGAAGAAGAAGAAGAACATGAGATAAGTGTGTTTTGCCTTTTAAATACAATGTTTATTTAGTTCATGGCGCTAAATTGAAATTATCTGCAGTGAGGTCTGTGATATATAGTAGAATCTTTGATTTACATGGATAATATTTTTAAATGGTTAACTGAGTGGACTTCAAGTAATACACTACCTCCCACTTATATTTTGACAGAATCTCTGTTTCTGTCTCTCTCGCCTTGAAAGACACTATAAACCACGAGCTCAGTTGCTATCGCCAAGTTCTTCTCAAGTTCAGAAGAAACATATTTGTAAGTTAAGAACCTTGCCCTACTGAAGCAGTGATGGCAAGTGACAGTTCCAGGGGCTGAAATGGAGTTGGCATCTCACGAAAAACCACTGGCTGCATCTGGCTGGGGAGCCTGTGTGTTGCGAGCTGCCAGCGCCCTCTAGTGACGGTTTCGCAGCAGAAAGCATTCATCCCTGGCTAAAAACAGACTAAACTGGAGCCTGCTGCCCGGACAGGGAACTGACTTTAGGAAGGCCTGAGGATGCCTTCCTGTTTTCAGCTCTTTCTATCACGGGAAAATGGGATGACTTCTCTGCACAGTTTTGGCACTCTGGTGTGTAAAGCATTTTCCACAATGTTTCTGCAGGGTCTGGGAATTTTGCACAAGGCAAGATGGACCTGGGAAGCCTAAAAGGCCAAATTGTCTAAGGGCATATAATTCTAAGTTAAAAAAAAATTATTTAACATCTTTGAAGGTTCTTTGTGTCATATTGTTTTGTTAGGGTCTTTCCCATCGTTCCTTCTTCTTCATTTTTACTTTTTACCTTACGGGTCCCTTGCATACACACTACGACATCCAGTTTTTGTTTTCTTATGGAATTCCTTTGTATATGAACATGTGTGTCTGTTTCTACATGACTTTCTCATGATTTTTGTGTTTTGGCTCTTTCTCTTCTATTTGTATGCTTTGTCCTATTTCATTTTTGTTTTTCTTTTCTTCTTTTCTTATTATCCTTTAGATATCATTATCCACATCTTTTTAGATCCACATTTTTAGAAAGGGTATGGATTTAGGTGGGAGGGGAGGAGGATCTTGGAGGATTTGAGAATGGAAAACTATAAGAGCATATTATATGAAAAATTTCAATATAAGGAAAATAGAAAAAAGAAGTATAAATATAGACAAATTTTAAATGGACATTGTAATGAGTCTTTCTCTGTCTGACCAGCCAACTCCCAAAGAACAACACAGAGACTTCTTTTTAATTATGACAGTTCAGTCTTAGCTTAGGCTTGTTTCTAACTAGCACTCACAACTTAAATTAACCCATTTCTATTAATCTTCATATACTTCTTGCATCCAGCTGTCAACTCCTCCTTTCTTCTTCCTGGAGCTCTCCCTGTCCAGAAGTCCCACCTATACCTTCTGCCCAGCTATTGGGTGTTTGGCTTTTCATTAAACCAATCACAGTGGCATATCTTTACAAAGTGTAATCAAATACCTCACAACAGAACACATAAAAATGAAATTGTTATTGTCACTGTCCTGCAATGACAACAAATGCTATTCATATTTAAGTAATGGGAGAGAAAGTGAGAATAATAATAGCAATAAAACAGCTGGCAGCTCCCCCTTTCTTCTTCCTAGAACTCAATTTGAAAGGTGTTCAAGTTTGTTAATATGAGCTCCTCCTGCCCCCACTTCCAAAGTATGGGATTGCAGCAATGCTATAAACGAGGTGTGTGCTATGAGTCTTGTTTTTATATAGCACTAAACACTGAACCCAGGACTTAATGCATGGTGGACAAGCACTCTACTAATTGAAATAGGTACTCAGCCCCACATAGGAAAGATATTGATGAAACCCATCAAAATTGACACTTTCAGATACCCATTAGCATTATCAACTAAATACTATTAAAATATTTAGGTCAAATTGATAAAAGATTAAAAAACACTGAAACAGTAGTTAAGAATGGGTACTACTTTTTCTGTGAACCTAAGAGGTCAAATCCCAGCAACCATGTCAGTTGGCTCACAGACACCTGTACCTTCAGGTAGTGGGACTCCAACACCTTCTTCCAGACTCTACAGGCACCTGAATTTTTATGCACATATTCACACACACACACACACGCACACACACTTAAAAATAATAAAAGTTAACTCTGTTTTTGAAAGTTTTAAAAGAACATTTCTGTGTTATAGCAAATATGTGAATAATAGTCCCTCAAAGTTTAATTTGAATTTGTGCTACCTAAATTGTTGAGAATTCTTGTTTGCTATCAGTTATGCTTGTAGTGTTTTGTTTGATAATACATGCAAAATATGAATCTCTGGTTATTTTGATTGACATAAGTAAAACTATTTTATGGGAAAAAGTTTTCCTAAGTGGAAAAATGTATATAATGTAACAAAACCGGCATGGTAACCGTGAATAGTTATAAAAGTTATAAAAGTAGTATATATATATATAAAAGTGAATAGTTATAAAAGTAGTCATCATTTTCTGCCTTCTATCCATCTTGCAAAAGTATTATATAAATAATCTAGAGTTATGTGCAATATTATTTTATGTCTCATATTAACATTAATGGCCTAGCAAAAGAATTCTTAGGTCATAATAATAGTTAAAGTCAGTCAAACGTCTGTCAAATGAAGGTGTCCATGGAGTCCAGAGGCTTCAGATCTTGCTATAGCTGGAGTCATAGGCAGCTGTGAGCCACTGGACTTGGGTACAAACCACAGAATTCAGGTCCTCTTCAAGACCACTACAGTGTCAGACCTCTAAGCCATCTCCCAAGCCCCAGAGTCAGCCATCTTGGATGTTTTGCTTATTATCAGTCTTAAGAAAAATACTTTTTTCAGTGTTGCTGTCATGAAGGCATATTAATTAAGGCAGTCAGTATAATAGTTTGTTTAATGATTTATTAACTGACTGATGACCTTTTAACTTTATAGATTTGTGATGTGAGCCCCCCCCCACCATGTCCCTTGTCCTGGTCCTTCTGAATATAGGGATTGATCTGAAGGGGCCATCTCTCAATAAGACCCCAACACAGGGGACCTGAAACTCCTCCAGCCCACAGAGAATTCTCTGGGTCACTCTTACCTGTGGTGGAGAATAGCAGGACAGAGACCAGCAGGGCTCTTTCCCCAAATCATCCGTGTTCACCCCTGAAGCCATTCAAGATCTGGTTCTTTGCAGCCTTCATAAACACTAGCAAGGACTCTGCTAAAACCTGTGATGAAAACCCACTAACACTATCCCTGGTACCGGTGATGGACCCCAACACCAACATTGCTACCTGTGATGAACCCTCTGACACCAGCACTATTACCTGTGCTGAACCCCAACACAATCTCTGTTTCCTGTGATGAACTCCCCAAAACTATCACTGTTACCTGGATGACCTTCCAACATCATCTCTGCTTCCTGTGATGAATCCCCCAACATCATCACTGTTTGATGTTCTAAACCACCCAAATTCACTGTTGCTATCTGTAATGAACCACCCCCCAACACCATTACTGCTACCTGTGATGAACCACCCCCCAACACCATAACTGCTGCCTGTGATGAACCTCCCCCAACACCATTACTGCTGCCTGTGATGAACCTCCCCTCAACACCATTACTGCTGCCTGTGATGAACCTCCCCTCAACACCATTACTGCTACCTCTAATGAACCATCCCCCAACACCATAACTGCTGTGATGAACCTCCCCTCAACACCATTACTGCTACCTGTGATGAACCTCCCCTCAACACCACAACTGCTGCCTATGATGAATCTCCACTAACATCATTACTGCTACCTGTGATGAACCAACCCCCAACACCATAACTGCTGTGATGAACCTCCACTAACATCATCACTGCTGGAAAACGCGCACATTTACATTAAAAAACATTTCTCTACAAACTGTTGATTACATGAGCCAAGACATGGCTCAGTTTACTAAAGCAGTCCTCAGTGCAGCAGCATCCAATACGAGATAGCAAAGCACTGAGCTTGGACTATCAATGGTGTCAAACTCCTGTTGCCCTGTCTCAGAAGTTCCCAGTCAGCCTCTGCCTCTGGGTGTCATCTATTTGAACAAAGAAGTTGCTTCCATTTGAGATTGAAATAGATCATGGGGTGTGCTGTTGTGCGGTTGTTCATTCTAATCCATTTGCAGGCACAACTGAGAACAGAAATTCTGCCCGAGTACGGCTGTGGATCAAGCAAGTTTGGTCACAACTAATTCTTTTACAACTGTGTTGGATTCCTTTCAAAGAAACTCACTGGAAATAGTATAAACAGGACAAGAGTTTATCGTAAGATGTGAGCGGAGCCAGCTCTACACACGTTAGAAGGTTGGCGAAAGTGACAAGCTCTCTCTGACAGGAAAGCCTTGGAGCCAGGAAGGGAAGCCAAGACAAGCCAGTCCTTATGCAACTGAGCCAGGCACGTGCTCTGACATGTCGTCAGACTTTCCTGTGATAATCCTGCATGCTCTCCTTCTTTATTCTTTTAAGATGACAGGCATTTCATAATTCTGTTTTTATTAAATCACGTGTCCCTCCCTTGTTTGTTTTTAAACCCTGCCACACTGGACAAAATGGCTGCTGTTGTCATTGACAGCAGTGCAACCAAATGTAAACATATTTTTATCTGGCCTGAGAGTCACGATGATTCTTAGGTATGAAGATTAAATTATCTTCTTTAACCTGTTTACCTTAGGGATTCCATTTCACAGGCTGTCCCTTCCCATGCTTTCTATTCCTGTCCTCTAGGACTTAAAGGAGTAAGTCACAAAACAATCCCACACCAGTTTGGAATTATGATTAATAAAAGGGTTATTTATTTAAAGCAAAAACTTACAGATCACCTCCTAGACAACAGCCCTGCACAACCAGGAAAAGAGTATAGTTCAAGCCAAAGAGACCACGCCCAAGTGGGCTGGTGTCTTAAAGGCTATTGGCTGAAGGGGCGGAAGGAGCTCCCGCAGCAAGGAATGCTATTAGATGGACTTGAAGCACGTACCCTTCATGTTGTCTAATCTCATCTGACTTCCTTTTATTTCTGAATGTTACAGAAGCTTAGTGTTCTGCACACTTATCTTCCTCCCTGTCTCCAAAAATAACAATTCTTTTGCTCCATTCTACATGTTTTGATATGTAATATTTTATCATGCTATAGCTGTAGCCTGGTGCAGGACAATTCTGTATTCTGCCAATTATGTTTTAAATAAATGCTGATTGGCCAGTAGCCAGGCAGGAAGTATAGGCAGGACAAATAGACAGGAAGTAGAGGCAGGGCAATGAGAGCAGGAGTATTCTGGGAAGGAGGAAGCCCTCCTCTCTAGTCCTGTCCAGACACTGAAGAAGCAAGATGTGATCTACCCCACCGAAAAACATACTGAACTATATGGCTAACACAGATAAGAATAATGGGGTAATATAAGTTCTAAGAGTTAATAAGAAGCCTGAGCTAATGGGCCAATCAGTTTATAACTTATGTAGACCTCTGTGTGGTTTTCTTTGGGGCTTACCGACTGTGGGAACTGGGCAGTACAGAAACCCCTACAAGCAGGCCCCCATGTTACAGTAGCCCATTATATATTATTTTTTAAAGTTGAGTTTTTAAACTTCCCAACATACTAAAATTTTCTTTCTATGTCTGGCTTAGCACTTGGTCAGGTGTGTTTTTCAGTCATTTTGGGGGTGCTTAATTAAAATATTTAGATTAATGCTATTTATCAGCAGTGATATATTCACATATGTATTCTTATAGTCTGACTTAATGCTTACTTTTAATATTTCAAGCTATAATAATAAGTACATACAACTTTAGAATTGAATCTTCCTAGCTTTAAAAAATTATGTATTTAAAAATCTCTTTATTACTAGAAATTATATCTAGTAACAAATTTGCCTTGGATTTTATTTTATTTCACATATAAATAAGTTTTTTGCATTTTTTCTTATTAAATTTTGTATATTCTTTGATTTTTAATAACTTATTCTTTATATATCTCTTGTTATAGTGATAGCTTGCTTGGTTCCCTTAATTCAGTCTAGCCAACTTTATAAATTATCCTATTTATACAATCTTTATTCAGATTCATGTTCACTAACTATATTTCATAATTCCTATTTTCATTAGTCCATGCTAATCATATCATTGTTTGTTGTGGCTTGGCCTCTTTAAGTTGATTCATCTGTCCCTTCCCTTAATAGTTTGGAATTTATTTTTTAATTTATTTTAAGAAATATAGGTATTTAAATCTACCACATCTGGAGTCAACCAGTACCCTTAATCTTCTCACAAACAAGATTTAGAATGTTCCACCTCCAGCCACCTTACGTATCTCTAATAAATTCTTGCCATTCCTTCCTCCTTGTAAACTAGAATTCTTTAGTGTGTCTTCTCCCAAAGAAGAGTTTAGGAACTTATTTATTGGATACACATAAGAAATAAATGGATTTACCCTCATCTGCAAGCAGCAGCTTTTCTTGGTTGTAAGCTCTAGGCTCCGAGATACTGGTGGTGCACTCTGCAGACACCTCTAACGGTGCTGCCTTTCTCTGTGTGGCCACCATAGCCACCTGGCAGCTGAAGGCCAACCCTTTATAAGGCAGGTGGTCTTTGCTCTCTATCTGCTTTTGAATCTTTGTTTTTGCAGCTTTGTAGTTCACAGGAATACTTCAAGTGTTCATCTCTGATTGAATTAACTCTCTCTGGGAGACTTCCTAAATTGAAGGATTCCTGTCTTTCATCATTTTCCAGCTGATACATCTCAAAACATGCCTCTTAGTTAGTTTCTCTGTCATCTTCTTTAAGAGCTGCGCATGCAAAGGTCAGAATTTTAGGTTTGCTTTCTGTTTCTTTACCATCTTTCACTGCAGTTGGCATGGTGTGCGTTTATCCCTACCCCACTGTGCCAATTCTGCTACACTGGAATCTGAGGGCTGTTTAAGTAATAATTTAGATTTTTAAATTCAAAGGATTGTATTGAAGTTCAATTTGGCTAATTTCCAAGTAATCTTGGCCAGTTCTGGTTATCTTTTATTACTTCACAGATGTTATTTATTTTGTAATTGTGTCCTTCTGAGTTTTGTAGTGAAAATTGCACCATAGGTAGTTGACATATTTGTAACTCCTTAGGCCTTGCTTCTCTGCCTCGCACTTGTGGGCTTGTTTCCTCAAGATTCAGTGATTTCTTGAAATCACTGTGATTTCGTTTTCTTTTGGAGTCATGTGTGGGAAATTTTTGAAGGCTACTTAAAGTGAGTTTTCCCACAGAGGTAGTACGATTGCTCCTGCTTCTCATCTGGGAACATTCCTAGCCCTGGTCTCTTTCAGATTATTTGTTTTGTAACAAAGGTGTAGTGACTTCAGGCCCCAAATCAATATGAGGCACACCCTATGGCTGCTGTTTTTCTTCTTTTTTCCTACCCTGACACACATCTGGAGACTACAGAATGCCTAGTCAGACTGTTTGCCTGTTCAATAAGCCGTCACCTGGGTAGCACTGAACCATTTGTACTGATTTGGTTGAGTATCATGGTCTGGGTAATTAGGAGGAACAGAAATTTGGAGCTGGAGAGGTGGCTCAGTTGAAAGCACTTGCTGTGCTAGCAGAGGACCCAGGTTTAGTTCCTTCCCCTGGGGTAGCTCCCAACTGTCTGTAACTCTAAAGTCAGAGGGTCTGACACCTTCTCCTAACCTTCATTACCACCTGCATGTACATAGTGCATATACAGACATGTAGAAAAACACAAAAATAAAAATTAATTACATAAAAAGAACAAGAATTTGTTTCTTGTAGTTCTTCAAACTGGAAAGTGTATAATCAAGTTGCTATCAAGTCCTATGACTGGTACGGTGCCACCCTCTCCTAAAGGGGCAGAACTTTGTGTCCCCATGTGGCAACCCCCTTATCAAGCCAGTTCCTACCCTAATTACCCCACAACATTTAAACGTTTCTGCGGCACTGTTGCATTTGGAGTTGAATCTCAGCATGAATGCTGGAAAGTGTGCAATCATTTCAATCCAAGTATGTTCTTCACACCCCCCCATGGATGTTCGCATATGCGGAGGACACGTGCTCCAATTCAGTGGCCCAAAAGCCTTACCCATTCCCGAAATCAACTTCCAATCTAATCCAAACCTCAATTAAATAACATTTGGATCCCTTAAAGTGCTTATCTAGGCTCCAGGTCACCATTTTTTTTCGAATTATCACCTCATTTGCATGTGTATTTTCTAGTTACCATATATAGGAGTAATAAAAGCATGGTCACATTCTTCTCTTTGGCCACTGGACATAGCCAAGATCTTGGCGAGCCTGTGATCTCATGTCATGACTCCCTTCCTTCACTGAGGGACACATGGCCCAAGACTGCTACATATCCTAGCAACTATGATTTTCTCTCATGAGACTTTAACAGTTTATTTTCTATTTTGTCAAAATCTTCTATTTTCAATATCTGCCTGTACAAGGCTTTTTAAGTCTCTCTTTCCACCTACCCCTGTGTGTATTCACACTCTTGTCTCTGTGTATTTGCGGGGGGTGGGCGCACGAGGTCTCCCAGCACACATGGCAGCCAGAGGTTGAAGTTGGGTGTCTTCCTTCATCTCCCTCCATCTCTCCACTATATTTTCTGAATTAGGGCCTTTCATTAAACCTAGGATCCACCATTTTGGCTAAACTAGAGGCCAGCGAATCCTCACAACCCATCGCCCCCCTCCACCCAGCCCTGGGACGCAGATGCATGCTGCCATGCTTGACTTTCACATGGGCTCACGGGATCAGAACTCGGGGCCTCATGGTGCCCAAGCACCATTTCCCCAGCCTATTTCACTATATTTATAAAGTGTATAAAACATATCCTATACTCAGGCATTTCACCTAAATTGCTATTGGATACAAAACTTGATACTTAAGCGTGTTAGAGGTAAGCCTAAATTAAAAGTCAATAGACTCTGAGGCAAGGTAGACCCTAGATGCTGCAATATTTTCACATCAAAAAAGCTTTCTGGGGTTTTTGTTTTGTTTTCTTTTTCTGGGATGCCTCAATTGGGGAGTATGGCCAAAAGAAAATTCAGAAAATGAAGCTTTGAAATTTTCTAAACATGGCTGAAAAGCAAAAAAAAAAAATACCTCATGGCTCAGATTTTGAATACAGTTTAGATGAACCATAGACATGAAGTGAAATCTTATTTGTGGAGATAAAACTCAGTCTTAACATTATGTGTGTGTATTATAGATACATATATATTAATCACACATACATACACACATGTGTGCCTTGTTCTAGCGACATCCCTATCATAGAATAAATCAACAATTTTCACCTCACTGTAAGAGAGGTACTGTCACTCAGCAAAGTTGTTTGGCTAACGTCACAGCCTAAGAAGTACATTATTAGCACAATTTGAATTGTCTCTCAAATTTAAAAGTGATACAATCACATTTCTCTGGAGGACTAAAAGTGCTGAACTATGACTGATTTAGATAATCCTCAATTACTTTGTAGAGTTTCTATAAATTAGCTTGACTAATATTGTTTCATTCACAATCTCTTTAGTAATGTTGAAGATATGGGCTGGAGAGATGGCCCAGCTGTTAAAGACTAGGCTCACAACCAAAAATAATGCTGAAGATAATTAATGTGGCAAGAAAAAAGATTAATTTTGCTCTAGAACAGTTTAAATTAAATTAAATATAATTGCTTATGGAATAATTATTGTTCTGTGTAGTTCAATTAAAAATCTCTAGATGCTTATCTTTCTTTACTCTTGCCTGAGGTATATATTAAGATGAAGAGCATTCGTGAATTGAGGGAACATATTTCACTTCTGTTTATTGGTTATTCTTCTGTCTTAATCTTTTTCTGTAAGGCTGGGTTTGTGGCTATGTCTTAATCTTTTTATTTCCATCTCGATTTTTTTACCCCAGAGAGATGGGTGCTAGTCTCCTAGTAAAAGTTAGGTTTTAGAGTCAAGACTTGTGGCTGGCATGCATGCCACCTTTCCTCCTTTGGTCATGCCTATTTTCCAAAAGAGGTGGGGAAAGGCCGAGAAACCGGAAACACTTCAGTTTCTGAGCACTGGGGGTAAGTGACATTCATTGTGGCGTGTACTTTCAAGGCCATGGTCTTGTCACTCCCTACTCACAAGTCTGCCCCTGCTGACTTCAGCCTTAGCATGCACTGAGGGCTCTCTTCTTATCAGATGAACTCTTTTCCTGACTCATCTCGTCTTTCTCCTAAGCTAGAGAGCCAATTTACCACCAAGCTGAGCGTCTGCATTGGGATCCCTCCCTAAGCTCGAGAATCATTGGAAAGCTACCATTTGTTAGGCTTTGTGTATGAGTCTGCATAGGCGCAACACCCTTTCTTCATCCCACTTATTGTTGGAAGGAGCTAAAGACTTCAAAGCAGTGAGGAGACAGCTGCATGACGATGCTGCACAGTCCGGAACCCTCCTGAGTGTTGGCTTATGTATTGCAAATGATTTAAAGGAGGATAGAGATTATTATTTTAACCTCAAATGACATTTTTTCCCAGGGATTGTATTGTAAGTTATTTCTAAGACAAAACCTCATGTGTATTTCTGGTCCAAACTCTATGCAAGATGGCCACCCATCCTCCTGAAGGGAAGCAAATATGTCCATACATTGAAAACTTATTTTATTTCCATGCAGGCTATTCTACCTAATACCATGGATTCCCATACAACCTTACATGGCATTAATTGTAAGATTGTGTTATAATCATGTACAGACAAGGAATGGACATGCAGGGTTGGTAGCTCCTTAGGGTTCTTCCACTTTTTAATCACAAATTCTGGCCTGTTTATAAGCTATTCAAAGCATGTTTATTAAGTAAATCACTAAATGAATAATGCAGTCAGTTGTTTGGAAGTGAAAATGTGTTTTTCCATTTTACTGCAAAATATCATATAGAGAATTATTGCCTTAGTCTAGTCATATATATGGGCATTTAAATAGTAAAATACTGAAATAGAAGTCCAAGAGCCATTTTCCATGTAAATACTAAGGAATCTGTAATAATAATTACATAAACATCTTTCAAAATGCCACTAGAGGATATCAAAATCTTCTCTCTTAGAAACATAATGTTGACTTCATAACTTCCTGTGTTTGGCTGCAGTGAGGACTCCAAGCCTGGAAAGGTTGCTGTGTTGGCCAGGTTTCTGCCCTGAGACAGTATCGGAAGCAAGTATCTTACAAGCAAGAAAGCAGTTTTGCCTCATGGTTTAAAAGTTTTCAATCTGTGACTTATTGGCCCTATTGGTTATTGCTGTTTGTTGTTTGTTTGTTTTTTCCATTCCTAAGTCTTAATTGGCAAATATGTTTTGGAAAAGATAACCCATCCACTCAATGGAATGAAGAACTGTGTCTAGGCTCTTCTTGGTGGTTGACTTGCCAATATCTGGCATGAACTACAAACCAGAGATGGAGGGCACACCTGTGATGAGGATCTTAAGGCCAAAAGACAGCATGCCTTTGATCTGGATCTTGAGGTCAGGTAACGCAGGCTTCGGATCCGGATCATGAGATAGGATGACACATGCCTTTAATCCAGAGCATGTTAGCTTTGTGTGGGGCCTGGTAAAGGAGAAAGCTCTTCAACAGGTCCAGACTACTGTGCAGTCTGCCCTGTCACTTGAAACATGTGATCCAGAAGGTTCATTTGAGTGTCAGTAGCAGACAGGGATGCAGTTTGGAGCCTTTGGCAAGCCCCTATAGATGAATCACAGTAGAGATCTTTGGGATTTGGGAGCAAGCCTCTACCATCATCTGTAGATTTTTCTCCCTTTGAAAGGGACATACTTGGATCTAATCTACATGGGAAATAAAAAAAGACAAGATCTCCTGAGTAAATTGGGAGCATGAGGACCATGGGAGAAGGTTGAAGGGGAGGAGAGGAAGGGAGGGAAGCAGAGAAAAATACATAGGTCAATAAAAACCATAAAAAATAATTTAAAAGAAAGACTGCTCTTGGACCTTAGTGAAAACTGAACATTTGACAATGGACCACCAAGTTACCCTGTAACATCATGTAATATCATGAGCTGATTGTTATCAAATCTATCACTTCATAAAATAGGCCATGTATAGCAGCAATCCATTATCAAATGGAAGTGGTATATAAGGAGTCAATCCCACGCAGGTCCTGACGGCATGGGCAAGCTACATGAAGAAGTTTCCCAGATGCCTATAGTTTCTCCTCTTGTTACAATGGTGTCTACTGCCAAGCATGTGCCTATAGCTTTCTAGGGGTTCCCAATGATCAGTTGACTGAGGAAGAGAAGGCCTGGGGCAGGGTTCTCTAGAAGGCAGTATATGCTTTCATTCAGTGTTCAATAGATGGTATTCTTTCTCCCATAGCCAGGATCCACAGGTCTGGGAATCAAGATGTGGAAAGGGGAATAGCTCCACTCACTATTACCCCTAATGGCCCACTAGGAAAGTTTTTGCTTCCTCTTTCTGCAACTCTAAGTTCTGTTTCCAGAGAGGGGAATGCTTCTGCATTCCATTGAACTGGAAGCTCAGACTTCCCCCTGGTCACTTTGGGCTTCTAATGCCCTTTAACCATCAGGCTAAGAAAGGAATAACAGTGTTAGCAGGGTCGCTTCTTCACAGTGGAAATAAGAGGGATGATGCCTGGAGTACAGGAGATCCTTCAGGGCATCTTTTGGTGCTGCCATGACCTGTGATTAAACCTAATGAGAAGCTACAGCAGCCTAATCCAGGCAGATAACAAAGGGCACAGATCATTAGGAATGAAAGTATGAGTCACTCCTCCAGGAAAAGAGACAAGACTTGCTGAGATGTCTGCAGAGGACAGAGGGAATACAGAATGGGTAGTAGAGGAAGGTGGTTATAAACATCATCGAAGGCCGCATGACCAGTTGCAGAAATAAGGATTATAATTGACATGTGTGTTTCTCATGTTGTATTTTTGTTAATAATGCATTCTATAGATACTTGTGTTTTCTTTAATATCAATTAAGAGAATATCAGTTGTTGCCATATGCAAGTTTGAGATGATAAAAGGATGTCCCCCAAGGGACATTGCCATTTATTTTAAATTTATAATGCATCTGAGGCTGTATGAGGGACAGATCTATCATGTTAGGCATAATTATGACCTGATTAAATATATAATGTCTTTGTGATTGTATATTATGTTTAGGTGTTATTATGACCCAGTTTTGAAATTAATTCATGACATAAGGAGGTATGATTGTGTGTCAAGTTGACAAAGATGGATTGTAATGGCTTCTCTTCATTGTCAATTTGACTGTATCTGGAATTAACTAAATCCAGAAATGGAGGGCACAGTTGTGATCTGGAACTTGAGGTAGGAAGATAGCATGTCTATGATCAGGATATTGAGGCTGGAAGACACAGGCTTTTAGCACAGATATTGGGGAGGGATGACACACCATTAATCTCGGCCACACCTTCTGCTGGAAGCTTATATAAAGACAATGGGGAAAAGACGGGTTCATTGGTTCTTTGCCTGCTTACCCTTTCCTTGCGGGTACATCGATTCCTTCACTGGTGCTGGAGCCTGTTTCTTTGAGACACCCAGCCTTGTGGGACTGCTCAACTACTAGAGCCTTGGACTTCCCCTTCTCAGCCAGCTTTTCGTGAAGTCTGTATGTCATTCCAATAAATCCACTCCATAAGTTCTATGACCCTAGAGAAACCTGACCAGCAAATCAGTAATGCTGGAAAGAACCCTGTGTTAGCCACCTCGACTTACACAAGACTTTGAGTCAGTCACTTCTTCAGGCTTAGGTGGATCTCTTTTGAAGCACTTTCCACCCGATCAGTGCCATGAATTGTGCCGGGTTTAGATCAGCTAGATCTCTCCCAGCATTACTTGGCCTGTCTTCAAAGACATTGAGTTCTCCCAGACCATAGCCACCACAGGTCCCAAGTTCATGTAATTCACCAGCCCGTGGAAGAAAGGATGGTCACTCAGGTCAATATAGTGCCATTTGGGTGTTCTTCAGAAGTCTGAAGGAGCTTCATGGCCAGCAGGCTAACCTCTTCTGTATGAAGCGTTTGATGAGCTTGCCCACCACGCTGTGCTGCTTGCCATCTGGCTTGATGGCCATGAGGGTGCCCTCGAGGTTGGCTGTAGTCAAAAAGAGGATGGATTGACCAGTTTTGGTGGGGGCAAAGAACAGCCCCGGTGGTTTCTGACCTATGATCAGACAGTGCATCATAGTATGAGCATGGGACAGCAGAAACAGCTTTTCTCAGAGAAGCTGGGGGGTGAGGGATGAAGGCAGAAAGGAAAGGTGGTGTCCCCAGATGCCCTTCAAGGACACTCCCACAGGTGACTTTCTTCCACTAGGCCACACTACTTTCACCATCACAACAGCCTGACAGCTAAGCTCTTGTAATGTGGGCTCTGGGTGGTGCTTATCCAACTTATAGCATCTGCTTAGGACACCTGGCTACAGAAGAGAAACCAAGAGAGGGAAAGTCCTTCTACTGTCTTATGTGCTCCTCCTTCATACATCCCAATCTCTGCTTAGGGCAAAGGCCACTCCCCTCTGTCCTGCTTGTGTGAATTTATTCATACAAACATAAATTCTACTCCAAAATTCTAATCTAGTACTCAACAAGAAGTGGAAGAAAATATCACCTGAGTTTCAACTCAACAATGTGTTTGTAATCCCTATTTGTAGATGAACATACTGAGATTCAGAACTTTCAACTGGTGACCATAATTTGCCCATGGTTACCCAGATCCTGTTCTTTGGATTCACACATTTTCTCTTTTTTTTCCCTTTCTGGTTTTCCTGAGGCCCTCTATGCATGTCCCTCTTAGGGTCCTCCTTTTTACCCAGCTTCTCTGGGGTAGTTGATTGTAGCCTGCTTATCCTTTACTTTGCATCAAATATCTACTTATGAATGAGTATTTGTCTTTCTGGGTTTGGGCTACCTCACTCAGTATGGCTTTTTCTAATTTCATCAATTTGCCTATAAATTTCAAGATGTTATTGTTTTTAACTGGTGAATAATACTCCATTATGTAAATGTACCACATTTTCTTTATCCATTCTTTAGTTGAGGGGCATCTAGGCTGTGTCCAGGTTCTGGCTATTATGAATAATGCTGCTATAAACATAGTTGATCAAATGTCCTTGTGGTATGATTGTGTGCCCTAAGGTATATGCCCAAGAGTGGTACTGTTGGATCTTGAGATAGATTGATTCCCAAGTTTCTGAGAAACTGAAATACTGATTTCCAAAGTGGCTGTACAAGTTTGCACTCCCACTAACTATCGATGACAATTTACCATTTTTAATTCTGTTTTGCTCACTAGGTTTCCTTCTCAGATTGTTCTAAATTTCTTTTCTCTTTCTTCTCGTCCCCTTCACATATCTTTCATCTTCCAAGCTTCCATGGTAGTATCAGCTGAGAATTTAACCAGAGGCATTGTAAGAAATGCCATTCATAGAGTTAGAGAATGGAGAAGAGATACTTCACAGTATTCCTATTGGGAGAAGAAAATATGATTACTTTCTATAAACAGTATAGTGTCTTTAGGCAGGGTGCAGATTAGTCCATCCTTCTAGGATTGCCCTTTACTCTAGATGGATCAGTTAAAGATGGGGCAGGTTAGCCCATCTTTCTAGAACTGCCCTTCACTCTAGTCAGAGCAGTTGAGGATGGGGCAGGTTAGCCCATCCTTCTAGCACTGCCCTTCACTCTAGTGGGAGCAGTTGAGGACAACTGCAGACCAAGTGGTTATTATTTAAGAGTTTTAAAAAAGCATCATACAGTTGGAACACTGATTTGTATGAACTAGTGCTGAAGGGTGAATTAGAGATATTTATGACAGACGAGAAGTTCAAGAGGACTCAGTTATAGTAAAGAGCTAAAGAGTGAGAAACTGAGGAATGATACTGACTTTATGTTTGTTTTAAATGCCTTCCCTACCCATTTGTCTGAAAAGAAGTCTAAAAGGAGATTGGTTTAGACCAACCTAAATAACAACTTCCTTTTAATTGTATTTATTGTTTATTATTATTATTGTTGTTATTATTAGTGTGTGTGTGTGTGTGTGTGTGTGTGTGTGTGATGTATGTGTATGATGATATATATGCCACGGCCCATGTGTGGATGTTAGAGGACACTTTTGAGAATGAAGTTTATCTTCCCAATGTGGGTTTGGGCTCAAACTTGTGTCATCAAGCTTCGGCCAGTGTCATCAGCTTTTCACCCACTGTGCCCCTCACTGGCCCTCTTGGGAATAACTTTCTAAGGTCTGTGGGTCAGAGAAAACTTGTATCTTATAGAAGATTCTGTGATCTGAACTCAGTGATTTTTGTCCAATATGTTATAGAAAGAACCTGGGCTGTTAAAAAATTAAAAAAAATACAGAATCCCCTTTCATCCCCTAAGTTATAAATTGACCTGTCTCCATTTCAAGAAGTTTTTTTCCACTCAATCAACAAACATTCTGCATGCTTTTCTTCAGAAAATCTCTAGTTACATAGATATTTTCCCTCACCATTGATTAACTACTTCCCAGGGAAGCCAATAAGTGGAGAGGCCATTGCACACAGGAGGACAGTAGCGAGAGGCACACACATGCTTTCCAGTTTGAGCCAGGCTCCTTCCTATCTGCTCACTGTCTCGGGATTTACTATCTGCTTTCAATTCCAAACACCTGGGTTCCCTTAACTGGACACTGAATCCAGTTTCTGATTTCAGTATGTTGCCTGATTTAAATGGAAGAAGCCAGAAGTTCCAGAGAAGTCTGCACTTGAGTTCAGAATGACAGTTGGAAGCTGCTTGTGAGAAAGGTGGGGGCCCCTGGCTAGAAGCCAGAGTAATGTCATGTTTGGGGATACCCTTCAAGGCTGGAATGTAGAATCTCAACAAGAAAGCAGACAAAAGAGGCCATGGCACACAATGATGCTCGGTACATTGTGGGACGCACAAGTGAGGCTGGGGAGAAGGTGTAGCCTGCAACCTGCCTTCCTCAAGCGAGTTATAAGACGTTCAATATCATGGGCACAAGATATTCCATCTGCAGACTGGGATGGTAACTGGAATTCAGCAGAAGGGTGTCTGGACTCATCGTAGCTTTATGTCATGCGTTTGTAGGCATCTGATATTAATATTCCATGTATTCTCCAGCAAGTAACTGAGATGCACTTTACAGCAGCTGAGAGTTGAAAGTCTTAAAGTCGCTAATCTGGAATACCTATTTGTGCCTAGCATTCCCTTCCCTTGGGGCGTTTTTCTATTTTCCACCCAGACACCATTTATCAACTCTGTTTAAGCAACAATTTGCTTAATGGACCACTTCCTTTCCTAAGCCTCTTCACCAGACTAGGCAAGAGGTTTCTCATGCTGGACATCCCAGCACCTCAGACCAGCTCTGTTTACATGGTGCATTTTTTTTATTCCTGCAAATTCCAGGTACGTTAGTCCTGCTCCCTTGGGAGAACACCTTGGAAGCTTATGGTCCCTTCTGTATGGTCTGACTCAGCCCACTTAGCATCCCTTAGAAACAAAGCTCTCAAGCGTGCCCTGTTCTGGCTGCTTCCGTTTGTACCCTTCCCTTCGTCCCGTAATTTTTCCCATTCATGAGTTCATCCTGGCCATTCCACACAGACTGGCATTGTTCAGCTTGACATTGATCTTCAAAGTATTAAGCCAGTGGCCCACTTGGAAGCTTTTGTGTACCTGTCTTCCAGAACAGCACAGTTTTTCATTTGCCTCCTACTTGCCTGGCTGTTACGTCTCAGTTTCTGTCGCGTGCGTCCCCTCAGACCCAGTGCTCAGAATCTGCATTATTTCTTTACTAAATTCACGTCTTTGGGATTCTGACAAATTTCTCTTTTTCCTCAACTGATGTGTATGTAGGAGTCAGCAAAGTGCTAGAGGCATAACGTTCAATCAGTATTTGCTTATTGATTGAATTAGAAGATGGATGAATGGAGCAGGCAGAGTGGGTATTTGTAGTTAGGCCTCCGTAACTTGACTCCTTCCTAGCCCTCTGAATCTATCTCTACTCTGGATCATTCTGACAAGTGAAATGTCCAGGTCACCAAACCTGTCTGTCTTTCTAAACACACATACCAGCAGTAGTATTATTGCCCTAATGTTCTCTGTCATCTTTATTTAGAGAAATAATGTCCAGCTCAATTGCACCGTAGTAAGTAATAGAAAAGTCACTTCGGTTACAGAGCGAAGCCTGCTTTCATGTTTCAGCATATTAATATGTGTTATAAATAGAATGAATCTCCTCTTCTAAAGATTTTCAGAAGAATTTAGATCAGACCAGAGTAAGCTCTTTCTCTATGCCAGTGCTTTGTCTGTGACTAAAGGAACCCTTGCCCCTTTCCCTCCAGGAGCTTTCAGAATTGTAAAGCTGGTAGCAAAACTGGGAAATGAGAGAAAACAGGATTTGAAAACTTCCTCGGGAAGGACAAGGAGAGCAAGAGCGGCCGTCAATCTCTTACAGTCTTAACCAGCCCTGGGTTGTGATGCAGACAGGAGAACACGCACACTAAGTCCCATCTACAGAAAAGCCGCCGCTGCTGGAGGCCAGAAAGGCTCCTGTGGTACTGGGGTAGCTAGGGAGCCAGGGCGATATGTTGGGATTTTCTATTATTCCTGGTTATGATTCAGCTTTGGGGTGTTCTGAGAATAGGAGTGGCACGCTCTGTTGTGTCTGGAATCCATCCCCTGAGCAATGCATGGGAGACTGTGGGGTGCAGAGGCAGGAGCTAGGAAGCCTAGAAAGGAAAAACTGTGTCGGCGTCAGACACGGGTAAAGAGCACTCACGAGAAGGAAGCATCAAGGCAGAGGGAGCGAACAGAACACACGTATGAATGGCTTCGAAGGAGGAGAGGAGAGAAGGCGGGACTGCATGTGGAGCACGGGCAGGAGAGAAAGGAAGGGATTGGGATCCGCACTCACGTGTATGGCAGGAACAGCTGCGTAGGTGGTAGGCTAGAGGTGCCCTTTGGAAGATACGGAAGTCTGGGAGGAAAATATATTGGCAAGGAAAGTGGTGCATGAGGGAGCTTGGTAGGGAATGTGTTAGATTGTGAGACCTGGGAGACATCCAGGCAGGCAGCAGCTCTGGGAATAGAAGTAGATGAAAAGGGAGACTGACATTTTTTGAGCATCTGTTCTTATAGACACGATTCAAATGTTCTTTAATACATCGGCAAACCCTGTCTCACAGACAAAGACTAGAAGTGTTAAAAATGGAGTTAGTCTACATATTAATAGTAAGAGCGTACAGATGAGACTTGAATCCACTTTGCCTGGCTCTAGTATAGATCCTTGGTTCTCCCCGAGACTCGAAATTGTTCTCTGTTGCAGGGGGCTACTTGTTTGTCCGGCCACCCAGAACTGAAATAATCACACAGAAACTATATTATTTAAATCACTGTTTGGTCTGTTAGCTCTAGCTTCTTATTGGCCAACTCTTACATCTTAATTTAACTCAACTCCATTAATCTGTGCATCACCACAAGGTCATGGTCTACCAGCAAAATTTCAGCATGTCTGTCTCTGGTGGTGGCTCCATGGCTTCTCCCTGACTCCACCCTTCTTTCTCCCAACATTCAGCTTAGTTTTCCCTGCTTACCTCTATTCCCTGCACAGGCCCAAGACAGCTCCTTTATTAACCAATTGTATTCACAGCATACAAAAAAGGAAGGTTTTAACTTAAACATAGTAAAATTATATATCACAAAACAGGTATCAGGCAAGAATTACAGTTACAATATTTATATCTACTTTATCTTTTATCATATCTAAGGAAAACGATAGCTGTAACTATAAATTCTTCAGCTCCATCAAAGACTCCAGAAGGATACAGTATTACCTAAGTTCATTGTGAGCAACTTTCAAAACTCTAGAATTGACAGAGACTTCTCACTGCCTGGACAGTCACCAAAAGTTTTTCTGTACCATTGGGGCATCCATCTTCAGCCTACAGGCCCGCAGTATCTGGCAGACTTTTTCATGAAGCAGGATATTTCAAAGACAGTTCTGCCTATATTGATAGTTTTTTGGTCACTTTTTTTCTGTGTCGTGCAAAACATCTAGCAGACTCTTTCATAAAGCAAGAACCCTGAAAGATCGTCTCACCTTTAGGCAAGTTCAGCAGTCATCTCTCTGTGGGAGACATGTCCAGTTTATGTAGCATACCATAAAGCAGTCCAGGCAAGAGCAATTTCTTGCCCAAATGGCTAACAAACTCCATAAGGAGTCTCATTAGCATTTCACTGAGCAAGGAATAACTATGTGTGAATTCAGCCAGCCATTTTTAGAACCACTTAAAAATACCTGTGTGCATTATCCACTTAACTCAGCAGACCTTCAAATATCTGTCTGACTGAGTCAGAACCATTTTTCCTCTGGATCTCACCACTGCAAACCCAATAATCTATTAAATATGTCAGATATGATCTGTGGTGGATTGAACAACAGATTTCCTGTGGTATCTTAAAACAAGAATTTGAAATAGTTTTATATTAATGTGAAATTAATATAGATAACTCTATACCTCACACTTGGATTCTCCTGTGATTCACACACACACACACACACACACACACACACACAGTGCCTTCATCATTACTTATCAGATTAGATGTGATCTACACAGCCTAGTAACACTGTTAATTTTGATATGGTGGGTAGGAATTTTCCAAGGTTAGATTAGAGCTGGTGATAGGATTTTTCAGTTTTCTGTGTTGTGAAGACACCACCTCCTCATATTAAAATGCATTTCATTTCCTCCGTATGTTAAGAGCAGCCACATTTTATAGGTGTGAACCTATGTTGGCATAGTACCTCTAGTAGTTATGAAGAACTTAGCAGAGTCACCCCGAGTCTTCCATTTCTGCCTCTTCTGATTCTAATGGAAATGGATTTTGCCACCTCCCACCCCAAAATGATGACTACTAGTCACGTCCAATTCCAAGTAGTTAGTCAACTCCCCCAGGACCTGTGAGTGTGTCTGATGTTACCAACACATTGCTGCGCTAGCTGTATCTGTATAGGACAGATGCCAGACCTCAGCCAAGTGTGTGATTTGCTCTCACCGCATCCACAGTTACACTGGTATCTGCATTTCTTTCTCTCACTTGACTTTGTGTCTGTTGTTCACCGGCTTTGCGCTCATATTTTGAAAAATGCTGTGACATCTTTTGTTTACATTTTGTCACTGAACATTTTAGGACTAAACCTCTTCAGGAAAAAAAAATGGATTCTGAAAATTCTGTCCATCTTCAATGTTTTTATTCAGTAATTTTACATATCTTTATATGAATTGCCCCTGAGATACAAACATTTGATTTACTGCATGACATCCAATTGAAACACCATTTTTTTAATCCGTAAATAATTTGGATTTTTTGCATTCTTTTAAATTTGAAAAGATTTCACAATCCCAGGAAGTTACACAGATATTCAACACCGGGTTTTTCTTCTGTTACTAACATTTCTATTATAAACATTATTTTTATCATACCCTTTTTCATTTATTCTGATAAAAATCCATCACTATCCTGATCCATTCTACAATCTGTTGTTTTTTAGTCAGTGTACACCAGATTTGGGAGCCTCAGAGAAAAGGCACTGAAGCATTATAACTCTCACTCTATCGCCCTCTTGTGGCAAAATTAAGAATTTCAGCGCGCTCTTCCCTGGAGAGTTACTTTGCTGAACGATTCAAGATATACAGGCTTTTCTAGGAGATATTGCCAATTTCCATCCACGGGAACAATTTCCACACTGTTTTCCTTTTTAAAATGTCTTAAATTAACGTACCCGAAGAGGGATTGAAAATTTCTCTGCAATCTTCAAGGTCCTCGCGTGTAATTTTTAATCTAGAAATACAAAATAAATGTAAGCGGTACCCTATAATTTGCACGGTAAGTGGTCCCATTTGGGACCGTTGACAGTGAATGTGAGACTCCTTTGTGACTGACAGCTTTGGAAGAGGAAGTTGCCGAGGTCCAAACTCATCCCTCTTGAAAGTAGGACAGTGCTGGAGGTGGCTACTTGTACACTCAGACCCCAGCTAGCACTGACTGAAGGCAAATCCTTTCTGGAAGGTGCTGCAGATAGGGCTTTTGGAAATGGGAGATGTGATCTGTCAGCACTGTATTTAAGAAAGTAAAAGAAATCAAACCACACACTTCTAGTTGACAGAAAATGGTGAAAGGGGGCTAAACACTTTCTGATAATTGTATTCAAGGAGCCTGAACTAGAAATTTCCATTGAGAAGCCGGGATTTGAAGAGAAGATGGACAAGGAGTCTCCCTCCACCTTTTGATTTAAATGAGGAATGCCATGGGCCACACTTCCTGAGTAAGTGTATTCTAAAGTGTCCAACAAAATAGGCTGCTGTCCTCCCCATCATGGAATCCAGGTTGCACATACCTTTGACCCAACTGTCAGTGGCATATTAATTAGTTAGGGGACATAAATAGTAAGAATTTTGCTCTGGATTGCTTGACTAGACTATTGCCTGATAGCAGGCTGGCACCACTAGAAGATTGATACTGTTATTGGCCGGTATACAGTTTGGCTATTTTCATATGGCTTCTGCATCTAAGGTATTATTATTACAGAAATTATTATCATTAGTGTTCACAGTAACTTCATTATTCAGCCACCAAACATTTGTTTTGTCTCTTGAGGGTCATTATAGGGAGCACAATTCAAACTCCATAGGAGTTCCTGGATTCAAATCACGTGACTGATAACCAGCTGTGTCTCACCTATCTCAATCTCCTAAGCACTCCATCTTTCTTCTCCACTACTCCTGCGGGAGTCCCCCTTCTCACTTCTTATTTTCATTCCACTCCTGTCATTGGCCACATTGTCTTGGTGCCCTAAGTCTTCTCCATCAGTGCTGGTTTACCCAGGTTAGCATTAATCCTGACTTTTGCAACAAGACCGGCTTACAATGTATTCCTTCTTGGGTGTGAAGCATGTATATTTAAGGTATATAGTATCATATAATGAGATACATTTAAGCAAATCCAACAGATATTAACTAGCCAGATAAAACAAGAAAAGACTTAAATAAGAGTCAAAAAGTTCAATTATTTCTCTATGATGTGGCATGATGTTGAGACAGATACTTGAATACTTGAAATAGTTTTAGGGGCTGCTTATGACAGGTAGCAGAGACTTGGAGAGAATCCTAGGTGTAGGTATTTGAGGATTATTTGTAAGAGTAATACTGTTTGAGATTACGGATGCTATAAGTAGTCTATCGATAACAAGGCATTCAGTACATGTTATTAAAAAGTTTTTTTTATAATAAAATTGCTTAAGGGTAGGAAATGGGGTTGTCCTAAAATATTGAAAGATAATTTGCAAATGCTATACAGAGTATGAAAGTAACAATGAGTGAAATTAGCAGAGGTCAAGCATTGGGATACAATGTGTTTGTGAGTTTCCTGGTGAGGACTGTGGAGTAAACCCTGTCTGGAATGGGATTCCTGTAAGGTTTAAGTTTCCAGTTGTAAATGAGGAGATTGCAAATGGTATAGTTCTGACTAAGTCTGCTAGTTCCAGATATTGTGGAAAATGGATTCTGAATATATAAAAGGAGTAGCATGGTTTTGGAGAGATGGCTCAGTGGTTAAAAGAACATACTAATTTTCCAGAGAACCAAGTTTGGTTCTCAGCATCCATGTCTTTCAGCTCACAACCACTGGTACCTCCAGCTTTGGGAGATCTAGTGTCCCTTTCTGACATTTGGGGGCTACACTGGGGTTCATAAACCCACACACGGATGCAAACATGTACTCATAACCCCCACACAAATCCCCTCATATTTACATCATTTAAAACAATTGTTTAAAGCAAGCCCATGGTCAGATGTGAAGGAAAGCAAGGCAGAGTTGATTGTAGTTCAGTTACTATTATTAATCCTGGTTCAGTTGAGGTAGAGAATATGACATGTCTTAATGTCACTTTGTGTGAAAGCAGAAATAGCTGGGAATAGTGTCATTAAGGCACCTAGGCATAACGTGAGGTTTTAGAACGTTGAATGTCATATAATGAAGGATAAAGGTGGATTAATATGAAAGTACTGAATAGCTATAGCGATGGAGTAGAGATCCCACAGCCTTGTGGGATCTTCTTTCTCACAGGGTAGCCAAAGGTAGAACTTAGTTGGGCTGATTAATCAGGTACTGCTAACATCAAGACAATAAATGATGGAAGGTTTGTGGCTTTAGTTTGACCAAAACATTTGTTGAAATTTCTATGAGTTAAAGTGTATAAGAAATATACTATAGGTTAAAAAGTAAGCTCAACCTCTCTAGTAAGGTTCTATGAAGTAGCTTGTGAATCCGCTGTGTTCTTGTGTATTTGGCCCTACCGTCATCCCATTTATAGCATCAAAAGCTGAGGCACATTGCTAGCGGTTACTAGAATAAGTATGATAATAAGGAATGTAAGAAAAGATTTTAAAGTAAGTTGAAAATTGCAATAGATGTCTCAGAAACCTGGAGAATCCCCAGGGGCAATTATGAATAGCTATATGCCAAAAGTTGGATAGCTAAGAAGAAATAGGTAAGCACATTGAAAAATGCACCTTGAGACTTGGAATATAGCATAATCAATATAAGTGCTTGCTGCTCATGCATGAGAAGCTGAGTTTGGATGCCTAGAGTCCACTTAAGGAGCCAGGCACAGTGGTACACGCCCTGTAACCCCAGCATGGGAGAGGTAGACCGAGGTGATGCACTAAATCTCACTGCCAAGCCAGCCCATCCAAATCAGTAAACTCTGAACTCAGTGACAGATGTTGTCTCCAAAATAAAAAGAAAAGTAATTAAGGGAAAGCACCCAGCCTTGAAATTTGGCCTCCACATGCATGCACTTACATGTTTAACTATATGAACACAGACATGCACATACACAAACACATACAGTAAAATAATGAATGAATAAATAAATATAAAAATATAACTTATTAAGAGTGAGTCACACAAAAAATAGAAAACCCGAGCACACCAACAACAAATAAAAAGGGAAAACTAGATGAGCAAAACCCAGCTCAAGACCAGACAGCTTCATGTAAAATTCTACCAAACATCCAAAAAAATCAATACATTGTTTAGTAAATTCTTTTTTAAGTAGATCTAGGAGAAATATTTGCAAATACTTTATATGTGGTCAGCAAAAGTATCAAAGCTAAGCTGAGAGAGAGAAAGAAAAAAATGTCAAAAATAGAAAGCCACAGGCTAGTTCTCTGATGAACCATAATCCAAAATCCTTTAATGAAATTAGCAAACCAAGAGAATTTTATATTACAACCAAATGTCATTCACCCCAGACATGGAAGACTGCTTAATATTCACAAATCAATCAGCATCATGCGTTAACTGAATAAAAGCTAAGAAACACATGCTCTTCTCAATTGACACAGAGAAAGCGCTTGACAAGGGCATAATATGTTAATGTAAAAGCTGAGTTCAGGATTGAAATTATAACAGTGAGAGGGGAAATGAATAACTATGTACCTCTGCTGCCCTGGTCGAGATATCAGGCTAGGAGATGTGAGGATGCGGCATCTACAGGCTTAGCCTGTGCATCTGTGGAACTTAGTCCAGTTCACTCACTGCACAGCTGCACATTTAGCATCCTGCATCCTTAGACCAAATCACACTTCTATAGGTAGAGTACCATCTCTCGCTTGTCCTTTGTGGTCCTAGCTAGTTTTGTTTTTGTTTGTTTGTTTGTTTTGTCAACTTGATACAGGCTAGGGCTTTCTGGGATGAGAGCTCTTAGAAACTTCCTCCATCAGATTGCCTGGAGGCAAATTAGTAGGGCATGTTCTTGATTAGTGATTGACATGGGAGAACCAGCTCTCTTGGGATGGTGCCACCTGTTGACTGGTGGTACTGGGTGGTTTATTAAAGCAGGCTGAATAAGCCATGGGAGAGCAGCCAGTAAGTAACCTTCCTCTACTTCAGTCCCTGTCTCCAGGATCTTGCCTTGAGTACCTGTCCTGACTTCTCTTCATGATGCACTATACACTGCAATGTGAAATAAACACTTTGCCCCCCTAAGTTGTTTTTGGTCATGGGCTATGTCACAGCAATAGAAAACAAATTAAGACATTTACAATCAATTCATTCCCACCGGGAAAAAAATGTCAACTCTCTCTCTCTTTCTTTCTCTCTCTCTTTCTATTTTTTTTATTTGTTTGGTTGTTTCTCTATGGTCATTATTGAGCTCTTTTTAAACAAATTAGCAGAGACTAATGTTCTGCAAAGAATTGCAAATCATTGCTATTACCATAAATTAAAATTTTTTTTGCTCCCGTGTCCCTCTGCCGGCTGCTGTGGATAAATTACAGGCACATATTAGACACAGATTCTGCCCTTGGGGAAACTATAAACAATCAGGACTTTTATTTTTTTTAATAACCATGTCACTCCAGAGCCATCTGGTGTACATTTAGAGTAATGTAATTTTGACTCTTGCTTGATGGTGCTGATATAATGCAGCAAATATAGTGCCAGTTTGAAGACCAACAATTGGGTTAATTTCTGCGTGTAATCCAACAGTGATTTAATCTTACATTCTGTGTGAACTGTAATAAAGTCAGAATTAGTTCCATTTTTAGAAAAGATATAGACAAAAAGAAATGCTGAGAGGCCAATATGTATTCCTTTATGGAAACTAAATATGATTTTTAAAAATTGTATGCATGCATCTTATCTAAGAGCACCAAAGAAGGGGGATTAGAACACAAGGTTCAAGGAAGAAAAGTCATGTTTCTTTTGTGTTATCTGTGTGAAGTCAACAGAACCAAAAAGACTTTACCCACATCCACTGATTTAATTGTGAGAGTGCTTTAAGACACATTTCCCCCTGTTAGAAATATGAAAAGTGAATCAGAGAGAAATTTAGTTGCTTGCATACAGTCTGACAGTCGCAAAGAGACACGGCTGAGCTGCAAACCAACATCTCTCCATTGCATTTCCACATGGTTTAATGCATGAATTCTGGTGGAAACACAGATACACACACACACACACACACACACATACACACACACACTCACACACTTCACAAATAGAGTAAATGGCCCCATAAACATATACTGGATGTGTACCTGAGGGCAGAGGACTGTCTACTGATACACCAGATAGGTTTTAAATGCCAGTGATAAGGACCTCTAGAGTTGCTTGGGCTTTGGAAGGCTCAAAAACTACACATTTTCTGTAGAAGTTAATTATGTACATATTTTTCTAGGTAGAGATCCCATAGATTTATTTATAGTTAATCAGATTTTCAAAGAGATAAGTGACAATCAAAAAGTTAAGCACCACTGTATGGCTATTGGAACCATGGAAACTACTGAAGACAAGGGATACACAATATTTAATTCACGAATAATGAAAGATAATAGCAATTACCCTACATTCTAATGTTGAGAGTGGCTGGTAAGGGCAACTAAAGCTTTTCTAAGTATTTGTTAATGTGCTTCATTTGTTGGCTACAATGACTTTTCATCCCAGTGATCAACAAGTGTATAGTAAGACCTGGCATTCTAGGTATTCAGCAGTGGCCTCAAATTCCCTTAATAGTGGAGTTAACTTTGAGGGTGGTGTGCCCCAACAGCAAGCTTAGCATTAATTGCCAATAAGTGCTAAAGCAAAAATTGGGTGCAAGTCAGAGAATGCTAGGGATTCGGGTTGCTTTATTTCTTTTTGCAGTGTGTGTGTGTATGTGTGTGTGTGTGTGTATTTCTGTATGCGTGTTCAAATATGTATGAGCACACATGTGCTGTTCACATATGTGTGGAGGCCAAGAGTTGTCATGATGTGTTCTTTGATCACTCCCCTTATATGCTGAGGCAGGGTCTCACACTGAAATCTCACTAGCTCACCAATTAGGCTAGCTTAGCAGCATCCTCCAGTGTGGAGAAAGAACTCATTACCCCTTCATGGTTGCAATGACATCATCCTCCAGTAAGGAAGAGGACCTCATGGTCCCTTCATGGTTGCAACAACACTGTTCTCCAGTGTGGAAGAGGACCTTATAGTCCCTTCATGGTTGCAGCAACGTAATTCCTCCAGTGTGGAGGAGGCCCTCATGGTTCTTCAGGCTTGTGTGCTTTGTCGGTACAAAAGCGTTCCTGCCTCTCTCTCTCTCTCTCCCATTGGAAAATAGTCAAGAGTGTGTTATGTGGTTATATGTAATTTTTTTCTGACAGAATCTGAATAGAGAACAAAGTACATAGTTGGGAAAGCTTACAATGGTATCACCTTGATGTGTAACTGGACCCTGTTTGAAAATATGTGTCATCTGTTTTTTGGATTGATTTCAATATGGACTAGGAGGTAAGGCCACTGAACATCATAAGGACTCAAGCTCTTGGTGACCTGGAGGGGCCCACTGGGGCAGAAAGTCTTCCCTTTGCCTCTTGAAACAAGAAAATCAACTGTGCAGTTATTTCATTAGTTCTGAGATATGACAAGGGAATTGTCAGTAGAAAATAACCAAAATGACAGGTTATTGTAAAAAATACTCCCCTTTGCTCAAATCAGTGTGGATATTCCAGACTTTTGACAGTGCAGACTGGCAGATTATAAATGTGTTTGCATGGCTTGATTCTCAGGTGATTTCCTGCAGAAAGTTGTACTCCGCCAGTATATGTCTTCTGACCTCAGTACAAACTACCTGAAAACCATAACGTTCCAAACACCTTATATCCAGTTCCAGATTTGACACATTTCAGCATTTGCCTTATTTGGTTTGAATTCTTTCTTATTAGGTCAAGGTATCCAAGGGAAAAATAGGTTATTCTGACCCTCTGTTGTTGGTTCATGCCCTGCTATAAAATTCTCTATTTCACAGAAATCCTTCTGTCACATTGCTGAGGAGCCATGCATCAAGAATAATCAAACATTGCATTGCTTGAAAACCCTGAGGATGCATAGCTCTCAAGGCTCCTCATGTTACTCGCAACTAGAATCCAAAATCAAAATACATGCCTCAGAAATTACTGAGCTGAAATATGTTTTGGAAGAAATGGTTCAGGGTACAGATATTGGCCTAGGTTCAGTTATTGACTGGGATGTAATTAACAGACAAGAGTGGAATTTACCCAGGGACAGGTTTCAGATTTGCTTGGAATCCTTCATGGAATTTTCTCATGGAATTCTGTACTGTGAATCTCTTTAAAAAAAAAAAACAACTCCCACTTCTCACAGAACAAAGGGAATGCCCCCAGTACCTGAAACAAGTGTTGCCCATCTGTCGCCTTGGGCATGGCTTACCCAACATTAGCTAAGGTTCTTACTACTACCCGCTAATGCTTACTGCTATACAATGACAGTCATTTGATTTCTCTAAGACTGAATCCACACTGAGAGGTGTAGGGAAATGACTGAATACCTGTTGGTGGATCCCAGTTGGAGAGAGATGTCTGAAGAGCACCACAGAGGTTTAGGCTTCTCTGGAAATTGCCCAAGACTAAGCACACAGGAGGAATTGTTTCTCTGGTAACCCCCTAAAGAACCCCAAAGCAGAATGTACTTTGATAGCACAAGTGAAGACAACCTTCTAAAACCCTAGAAGCCTGGGAATTGTCTCTTTAAGAGAGTGCCCTCATCTAGAGAGTGTCCCCTGGATAGTTGGCGGAGCCCAAGTCTAGGCATTTGTTGCTGTTATCAGTGTCTCTGAAGGGTGGCACCTACTGAAGAAATCCAAAGGGTTCCCGGGAGGCAGTGGAGCATCTTCATCCTCTGGAGAAGCAGAACAAAGTGGCTGTTCTCCCCCTGCCCCAGGGAACCAATGAGTTGTAGACCGATTGATCAGTCAGTATGGAAGACACTTCTTGTTTCCATCTCTGGTTGATTTGCCACTGAACAGGCATGTTTACAAGCCTGAGGTGTGTGAGTGCCAAAGGGGAGAGGAGAGACAACTCTCTAAAGGAAATGTGTTTTATAGGTAGCCTCTGTTACCAACCTGGAACAGCAGATCCCAGCGAAGCGGAAGGATGGGCAAAACAGGAGAGAACGTCTAAAAGTAGTTGAAGCAGTAGAAAATTCCCAGAAAGCTGTCACTACAATGCGGACATTTAATCCCAAATTCAACTCTCTTCTAGAAAAATACACGTTTATAACTTAAAAGCAATGGCTAACTCAACTAGGAGAATAATTGTGCTAGAAAACTGAAATCCTGTTGTAGATTAGACATTTGAGAGGCAAAAATATAAACAAAAAAAATTAAAAATAATTTGAAACTTGTATTGGTTTAATAAAATGCTGATTGGCCAGTAGCTAGGCAGGAAGTATAGGCAGGGTGACCAGACTAGGAGAATTCTGGGAAAAGGAAAGGCAGAGAAAATTTGCAAGCCAGATGCAATGGAAGTAAGATTAGAATGCCTTACTGAGAAAATGTACCAAACCACATGGATAAACACAGATAAGAATTATGGGTTAATTTATGTTGTAAGAGCCATTTAGTAATAAAACTGAGCAACAGACCAAACAGTTTATAATTTAAAAAATTGTATGTAATAACCTTTTATTGATTTACTTTTATATGAATTTTGAAATGATGCATGATATTTTGTTTTTTTGCAAAATTCTATCAACCTTGATGCTGTAGAAATAGATTGAGGAAACTTTCAGTTTTTCTTAGAATAAATAATCTTTGTGGTCCACCTGACTTTAAAAAGAAAGAAAGACCATATTTTGCAATAAGGCTTACATGTGACATTCTTTTCAAGTTCCAGGTTTATAAAACAGAAAGAATAAAAATGTTAGCTGAGTCCATCAGGTTTACTGTGACATTGAGTATAAAGATATGTAGCAGTAATGGGGAAATTGCCTCAACGCTTTCATAGGGGCCAGGATTTGCCTTAGATCTTCCTCAACTCAATAAATATTCCATTGGTGCTTGAGATTTGGAATGTCAGATGGGTTGACGTACACAAAAGAAAAATGTTATTACCAATTTGTGTGTGTGTGTGTGTGTGTGTGTGTGTGTGAAGAGGTCACCTCTTAGTGCTGGCATGGACTGTAGAAAATGAATATGCCTTGTTTATTGACATTCCAACACCTGTGCTAATATTTTCCGGTGTTGGAAGGTAGGCATGTCTCCCAGGATTTCCGGGATGGATGATGAATGAAAGGTCACTTGTTTGCATGTATGTACAGTTGGAGCGCCCTGGGCAAACTCTGCACTACTTTGATAGAAGTAGGTTTTTGAATGTAACACAATAAGCCATCTTGAGTTGTAACATAGCTGGGGATTCAGTTCACTAAAAATTGTGACTATCAACATTGTATGGTAAATGTTTCATAGTTTTCCCCTAATAAAATCCATTGGAAAAAAACATAGAAATGATAAATTAATAAACCAAAATATAAATAATTGAAATTAAGATATTAGATACATGTGCAAATCTAGAAAAAAAAAGGCAATGCTATACATACTTCAATAAGGTGTCATGAGGTTGAAATAAAAGATGTCGTATTTTCGCAGTTCAGCATGTCTAAATGAACCCAGTACAGCACTTGGAGCGGAAAGGATCACCTGCTAAACGCGGTGTGCTGAGTGTAAAACAAGGGACCGAGGCAGACACTGTCAGTCCCTCCCTGCTGAACCCTCGCACGGCATGAAATGCTGTGTGCCGTAATTAAGGATGGCAGCAAGACAGGAGAAGTTGACAATGACACAGGGATATTATCAGGATGGCTCCTGGCTTCGGTAGAAGGGAAAGTTCACTTTTATTGGAGGAGCAATAGCTGTTCCTGGATTTTCTCTGTCAATTTTTTTCCCTGCTTGTGAAAATCCCCTAGGTTATCTGTTCATGAAATTGTGCCTAGATATGGTTTTCTTTTTTTTTTTTGAAATACCCTTTGGTTTCTCCCTTAACCAGCAGTGGAACTTGTGTACTAGGCTGCCCTTGAACTCACAATTTGATTCCTGCCCCTGTTTTCCCAGTGCAAAGATTAAAGTAAGCACCACCAGAAATGGTGATTTGAGTTATATTTGTTGTCTAAATAGGAGCGGAGGAAAATATTTCTCAATAATCTTCTTTATTTCTATTTTCCACCTAGTATATGAGATGATAAAGTGTGGGCCTGTGGCATGGAACCTCCTAACTAAACAGTAGAGGGAGATGAAAAAGAGTTAACAATTTAGGGTTTTGAGAAAAACTGCATAAAGAGGAGGAAAAATGAATGGAAAGAACTATGAAAATGCATCTAAGGTGCATAAAAAAAAGAGGAACCAAAACAATGAGGAATCGTGTAAGAGGCTAGTGGGGTATAGCCAATAAATGTAACACTTGCTAACAGAAGCCCCTAATCCAAAAGGGGCATTAGAAAGAGGGGGAAATCAACAAGAACAGAAATGAACCGCTGAACTCCTCGAACTCTGTCTAGAAAGATGTGTCCCAGAAGAAGAAATACATTTGGCAGTTTGTAATGACTTTCTGATCTCCAAAGAAACAAAACAAAGTTTGACTGTCTTCTGCGCAGGAGGCACAGCTTGTTAACAAAGCTTGCAGGCACACTCGTGGGACAGGACAGCACCATGTGTACCTAGCTATTTCTAAGTTGCATGAGACTGGAATATCAACTAGTTTCTTTCTTATTCCTTTGTGGAAAGGGATTGGATAAAAAGAGGAGCCAAGGAAATGATAAGCAAAGAGAAGATAAGGAGTCTGGGTTCTAGAAAGCTAATGGAAACCAAAGAGAGCAGAACTGGTGGTATCAGCATTCACAGAGATCCTAGTGCGACATCGTGATCCCAAGGAGGAACCTAGCAAGTGAAAGGTTAGTGGTTGACAAAGACATTTTCAGTCATTGAGTAAATTTGGTTTAGCTAGATACAAATGGGGCACATTGCTGACCCAATGTTTTTTCCCATACAGGAGAAAACAACGTGTAATATCCACACACACTACCAAATCAAATCCAGGCCAATCAAAGGTATAAGTATAAAATATAAAATAAAAAAATGTTAAATAATGCTTCCTCGCAAGACAGAAAGCCAGGGAACTAATAGAAAAGGGACTACTCAACTGTGAAGCTCTTTAAACTGGGTGGTAAAAGATATTATAAGAATAAAGAGGAAAAATGAGAGCTTGGTAAAGGTAAAGAAATATGAAATATGCTGACCTTAATATTAAGGGAGTTTCTGCAGTTCTTTTAAAAAGGCTATGTAATCCAATAAAAATAAATGAGAAAAGAACATGGAAATGGGACCTAAATGACTGTTAGATATGAACACGCACAGTCTAATTTACCATGCACAGAAAAATGCAAGTAAATGAAAATGACGTATTTGAGAGTGTGTCATGTATGTAAAGAACAGGTTACTAGTAAAGGAGGCTGGGGGTGGATAGTCTTACACATAGCCATTTTTAGCTGTTACCTTGCAGTATGTAATGGTATTTAAAATATAAATATATTTTTGACCAAGTTATTCATCTTTAAGAACCGTAGGAAAGAAAATTACAAGAAAGAAACAGATGTTGCAGGTAGGTTTATTTTCCCTTTGTTTCCTAGCACTATTGACTGGAAACTATTTTCAAATCAGTAAAGACATGTCAGGCTCTGAGAGCACTGGTTTCTCTTCCAGAGGACCCGGGTTTGATTCCTAGCATCCATATGGCAACTGACCACTATCTGTAATTCCAGTCTCACTAAATCCAGCATACTCTTCCACCCTCCTTGGGTACAAGGCAGGCATGTGTTATGCTTGCATATATACAGGCAAAACACTCACACATAAAAAAAAATAATTACACTAATAAAAATAATAAATGTTATATTTATATCTCTCAATTTGGAGAACTGGTCACAATCTGTGCTAAGGAGCAAAACCAAAGAGCAGAATGAGTACTGATGGTATTGTCTTTCAAAGAAAACCACAGGGCCAGAGATAGGACTCAGCAGGAAAAAGTGATTGCCACTACACCTGAAACCTTGAATTCCATCATCCTCAGACTATGGCGAAAGGAAGAGAACCAACTTTCAATAGCTGTCAGTTGTCCTCGGACCTACATGGGCATGTGGTCTCTCTCTCTCTCTCACACACACACACACACACACACACACAATGGAAAAGAGACTGCTGGTATGTAAGTGAGCCTGTAAATGTATAAGTCAGCTGAGGGTGTCAATATAGCCTCTCTTTGTAGGAAAGCAGAGACACGGGTGTGCGGGCTATTGACATGGTTACCTATGGAATCAGGAATGAAGGGAGTTCTTTTCCTGGAAATAACTTCTTTCTCCTTTGCATACAATCCGGCGTTTTCATGATTTTACTAATCTTATGGATTAGTTTAGCAGCAAATAATGGCTCTGAGATGAAAGGAGAAAATAAACTAGACCAGTTGTTTAGTTGAATCAGAAAGTATATAACCCGGGGCATGTGCCATTTTGGGTCTAGGGATCTCACATGCTGAGCTTGTTCCCCAGCGTGGCCAGCACTGCTTTACTCAAGGTCAAGCTGAAAACTCCCTCTCTGGACCGCTATAGGAATTGTCACCCATCATTTCCTAAATCCCAAGGAGACAACTGACTGTAGCAAAGCAGATCACCTGGCATATTCACGTTGGTGTAGACTGTATATCCTTGGCTACTGTCGGGCAGTCAGAAGGAAAGAAGACAAGTTTGCAAAGGCTCCCAATAAGAGTCTAGCCAGAGCAGCTTTGCAAGGTTTTTTAAAATTTAATGTTAAAATTTTCTGACTATTAGGAACAGCTCCCCAAGTTCCCACAGAGATCTCCCCTTTGAAAACTGGTCCTGGAGAATGTCTTGGAGCATCTTTAAGCAGAGGAAGAGCTGTTGCTTTTGGTCATATCGATGATGGCCATCCTCTGTAATAAACTGATACGCTACAACTTTGCAAACACGTCGTTGTAGGAAGTAGAGGAATCCATGAATGAATTAAGTCCTCAGTGAATGTGTGGGCTATGCATTGTTGCCATTGGCACAGCCATGTCAGTAACCCCATTGTCTCATACCCATGGAGGAACTGCAAAGCCTCCTCCCTGGGAGTGAGGCTCAGGGGGAAATGGCAAAGCCTTCCCTTCTCTTCTGTGTGTGAATATTGATGGTGTGGGTAGAAAATGACCACCATAGCTCCCCTCATTCATATCCACAGTCTTCATACTATTCCCCTACAGACTGCTCCTACCAGGATTAGATAATATCTGATCAACTAATGTGTCTCCTTGATCCAACCATATGTGCTCTGCCTCCCTTTTTATCTCTGTGTAATAACCCTGCCTTCTTGTTGAGCTGTATGCAACAATCCCAGCTCTCTGTTTAGCTCTATATTATGAATATGCTATTTGGGGGTTCAGCAGAGGTCGTAACCCATTCAGCTCCACTGTTTCTGTTTATCTGTGCATATGTCTGCCTCTTTCCCTTGCTGCCCTAGAAAGGCCCATCCCTGGAGGCCATATATAGACTTAGTACATTGTCATCCTCCTCTTAGGTCCCTTAGCAATAAATTTACATGCCAGCTCACATGCTGACCCTTCCAGAATGCTCCATATGTGCCGTCATTATGCTCTCTCGTTAAAGAAAGGCTTGGCTAGGGAACCAGATTTCCTAGGCTTGACTCTTTCCCAAACAGCCTATCAGTTGTGTAGCTGTAGGCGTGATTTGCTCCCCTGTAAACAAGGGAAAAGCCCTGCGTGTAAACAAGGGAGAAAGCCCTGCCTGCCTCGCTGCTTTGTCATAAGGCAAACTCTATAAAACTCTCAAGAGGCAATATGTTAAGCTCATATGTTGTGCTCAAATTTCTGGAGACATAGCTGCCTTCTGTTGACTGCTATCTTACACAGCCATGTCTGGGACCATACTTAACACCAATTAATAACCTTCCCAGTAAGAAGAAAATGCAGGACAAAAAGAATTATGAGAATAATTCACACAGTCTACATAGGCCTTAGTTACTTGATGTCATGGAAGGAAATGTTGAGATGCATTTTTAATTTTACTTAAATTTTTTTCACTTTTGATTAAAATTCATTTACTATTTTAAAAAATTCATATACTTATAATTCATTTACATAACTCCTTCTCTTTTCTTGGGCCCATTCCAGGTGCCCTCCATCCAAAGACTCCCAAGACCCCCCTGTTTTAGGGTCTTTATAGCCTCTTTTTCTTTTATCATTAGTGTTATGTACATGTATATACAAATACAGCCCACTAAGTCCATTTGGTTGTTGGTATGTGTTTTAGGGGTAGCCATTCTATACTGGATCACCAGTGAGAGTGTTCATCCCCAGCAGTGGCTTGTGTTCCCTCTTTAGTAGTCATTGGTTGCTTTCAGTTCTTTATCTGGAGTTGTGGTTCTCAATCTTCCTAATGCTGTGACCCTTTAATACAGTCCTCATGTTGTGGTGACCCTCAACCATGAGATAATGTCATTGCTATTGCATAAGTATAGTTTTCCTACTGTTAGGAATCGTAATGTAAATATCTGATATTCATATCTGATATGTTACCCCCACAAAGGAGTCATGACCTACAGGTTGAGAGACACTGGTGTAGAGGTAGGACCCAAGACACTTTCCCCTTATGTTAACAAGTCTATTGATAATGCCTTTGTTCTGGTCTCATTTTTACAGCCATTTTAGAGAGAAGGTTTCACAGCAGATTTTCTGGTGTTCTGGCTCTTAGAATCTTTCCATCACCTATTCTGCAATGTCTGTTGAGCCATACATTGAAGGAGTTGTAATGTAAATTTATACATTGGGGCTGGGCTTCCTACAGTCTTTGGATCTCTGCATTATGTTCAGTTGGCTTTTTGTGATGATCTCTATTTGCTGTCAAGAGAAGCATCTTTGATGATTGGTGGGTATAAGGATAAGATTTAGAAATAGTAAGAAATTATGCTGGTCTAGCAAAGTGGTGGCAGAACACACTTTTCTAAGGTCCTTAGCTTCCCTAGACATAGCTAGGTTTCTAGTACTAGGCATCATTTCTTCCCTGTTGAGTGAGCCTTAGGTCACCAGCAACATGTGAGTGTCATTTATTACCCCTTAATGGATATCTTGCCATGCTGGTCATTGCTGTGGCTCATAATTGTTACAACATAGTTATTGTGGAACTATTAACTCTCTTGCATACTACTTTCCATTATCATGGAAGCTCAGCTGCAGAGAGGAGACTTTCAGGTTAGATCCAGATCAAATCACTAGAGCCCGAATTGTGCAGTGTCTTCAGCAACAGGAACTTAACTTCATCTTCTGAAAAGCAGGGTTTAGAGGAGGCTGCCTGTTGGTTCCCCAATGCCCGACTAGCTTAGACCCAAAATAATCACACAGAAACTCTACTATTTAAATCACTGCTTGGCCCATTAGCTCTAGCTTCTTATTGGCTAACTCTTACATACTAATTTAGCCCATTTCTATTAATCTGTATATCGCCACATGGCTGTGGCTTACTGGCTACATTTCCCAGTGTCTGTCTCTGGCAGGAGCTCCATGGCTTCTCTCTGACTCCACCTTTCTTTCTCCCAGCATTCAGTTCCATCTTCTCCATCTACCTAAGTTCTACCGTACTATAGGTCCAAAGCAGTTTCTTTATTCATTAGTGGTAATCACAGCATACAGATGGAAATCCCACATCAGTAGGGCAGTAGCAATAACCTATATTGTTTGGGGAGTTACTTAGACTCCCTGAACAACCATTCAAAAAGAGGTTTCACATGCCTGGTACTCAGGATTTTGTTAGTTTAAAGTTCTTGTAGAGAGCACTGGGAACCCAAGTGGTTTAACTTACTTTAAGTAAATAGCTGTGTGTATATATGTGTGTTGTGTGTATGAATGTATGTCTGTTATGTATGTTTCGTGTGCATATGTGTATATGTGTGCATGTTGTGTATGTGTATGTTTCATGTGCATGTGTGTATGTATGAATGTATATATTTACATATTAACTTCCTTGGCATTATTTGTCCCTCCTTGTGTATTGACCTCCTTTCCCCCTTTCCATTTGCAACCCACCCTTTCCATTTCACAGTTTTAAATTCCCTCTTAGATAAATTTAACTCTGATACATAAGGAATGACATGTTTATTATATTGTCAAGCGCAAGAGATAGATTAAATAACTCTTCTTATCTTGGCACCAGGTACCGAATTTTCTTACTCATCCATATTCACTAAGCAGTTGTAATGTGTTGGAATGGAAGGTCATTTATAGGTTCTTGCACATAACAGAACTTTATACTATTTGAAACTTTTAGAATCGTAAGAGTAAGAAACACACATGTTTGTCGTTTAATGCTCTGGTGGCCAGAAATGACGAGTGAAGGAAAGGTCTTCCCTTCTAGCTACAGCTCCCTGAGCTGTAACTTGACCCAGTGAACAGGAGGGGGCGCTGCTTCATGCGTCACCCTCCAGTAGGCACATCAGCATTCACAGGCACTGCAAGCTTAAAAAGCATGATGTGCGCATACACACGCTTCAAGAAAAGGAATGAGACTTTGAGAGTAAAAACAGATGAAACTCTCAGCGGGTCTCACATGTCAGTGCTTAATTTCTGCCGAGTCAGAAAGAAGGCTTTGTGTTTTAGGCTGCACTCCTGTGACCAACTACTTATGCTAACTCTGACTTCTAGAAGAGCTCTGTGCATGTCTGTGAGTCCCCGGTGCATTTAGCATTTCCTATGTAAGAAGAAATAGGCCTTTTACATTACAGGATATGTATGAAGGAAGGTGTGAAACATGAACCACTCATAAATACACTGGCTTCCTCTCTAAAGGAAATATCTGTGTTTGCAAATCCCGAGACAAGTGAAAATGAGGCATTTGTCTTCTCATGGACTGTTATTAAATCTTATTTATTTGGATGCAATTCATCGTCCTGTTGAAATTCCACTCCCTGCCCACTCCCCCTGCCTCACTACCTGTTTCCTGATCTTAGAAGACCTGCGGTGAGCCTTCCGTCTATTTAGTTTATTAAGAGACCGGCGGAGCCTTTCGGCAGCATCAATAAGGAGATTATAATCTGTTTTTAAACCACATGCGGTCTTATTTCTTAGATGCCACCGACTTCTGCCCCATCAAAGGGTCCTGATTTTGACTTTTCATGTCACATTTTACAAACATTTTCTTTGCCTAGTTTCCTTGTTGCTTAGTTTAAAATGTTCCGCCAACGAAAACATATTATACCTCTTGGTATTACCTTGAGATTGTATCTCCTAAAACCCCCTGAGTGATGCTCAGGGCTCTGAACAGGTTTGTTGTCTGGACTTTCAGAATGAATGTCTCCTTTCTCGGTTTTCATGACACCTCAAATGTGAGCTCCATGCCACTGCACTGTGTGTGTGTGTATGTGTGTGTGTGTGTGTGTGTGTGTGTGTGTGTGTGTGTTTACATACTGCGGCAAAGGAAAAGGGACTTATGTAGGCAGTGAAGTTTAACAAAGTACAGGGACCTTGGAAAAGATTGAAGATGCTAAGTAGGCAATAGGTTGGTGGAGAAGAAGAAGAGATGTGAACCTTTGATGTCTAGGTGGTATTTCTCATAGCTCTTTACAGGTAGTTCTTGGATACTGGGCAGAAATCAGAGTGTCAGGTCCAAGAGGTCATAATGTTGGAAAATAGAGATGCGATGCTTGATGGAATTTGTAATAAATCGTTCACCGTGGGCTTTCTTTGTCTAAATGTGTATGCTGATTGCTGTTATGACAAAGACATGGGATATAGAAGAGAATAAAATCTGGACCCTGAGGAAGACCAAGGAGTCAGTGTAGGAGGAGACAGACAAGGAAGCTTAAGAGCAAGTATAAAATCTGGGGGCTTCAGGCAGTTTCATTTCTAAAACGAGGATTCATTGCTTCCACGTGGACCAGATGAGCAAGCAATGTTGCTGAGCAACCAAAGTAATATACAGCCCGGGTGCTGTGATAGTGACATCCCCCTGTCAACACTACCTGTACCCCGGGACTCTTTGCTTTGATTCATTTTCCCAAGAAATTTCATTAAGACATGTTCAAAGTAAAAGCGCTACCCCCACCCACTGACATTTACCCCTCTCTGTTCTTGGGTATTATCTGCTGGTGAAATGTCTGTGATTTCTGTACCCTTCCTCAAGCTTGCAGATCCTGTGACTTATTCTTTTTTGTTCACTTAAAAATATTTCTTGTTATTTATAGCTTATTTTAAAATCCATCTGCCAGTCAAAACTCACTTATGGACAGGTAGGAGGGTAGACAGATAATGGATAGACATAAGTGAAATGTAATAAGTACAAATTGCAGAAGTTAGGGATACAGCTAGGTGACATTTATTATATAATTCTTTCAGATTTTAAGAATATTTAAGGTTTTTTTTTTTTTGGTTTTTCGAGACAGGGTTTCTCTGTAGCTTTGGAGCCTGCGTTGGAACTAGCTCTTGTAGACCAGGCTGGTCTCGAACTCACAAAGATCTGCCTGCCTCTGCCTCCCGAGTGCTGGGATTAAAGGCGTGCGCCGCCACCACCCAGCTTATTTAAGTTTTTTATAAGGAAAATAAAATCATATCTTAATTTTGCCATTTATTGAAGAACATCCTGCAGTGAATTGAATGAGAGCCAAAAGATAACAGGCAAGGGGTTTGTTCCACCACTGCAGTTATAAAGTGACTGTCGGATGCCAATGCTAATTCTGCAAAGAAGACATAAAAATCACTAATAATTGCCTGAAAATTACTCAGCCTCTATCAGCCATTAAGAAAATACGTATCATGGGACTAGGGAAGGGGATTTAGCAATTAAGAGCATGCTCTGTTCTTACAGAACCAGGTTCAATTCCTAGCACCCACACAGTGGTTCTTAAGATAGCAGTTGTAAGCGTCACTCCAGTTTTGATGCCTCCTCTGGCCTGCGTTTGGCAGTGCACATAAACTCATATAGGCACATACCCATACACATTAGGAAAAATAAATAAACCTTTGAGAATAAATAAAGAAAATGTGCATCAGTGCCATGAAATACCCCTCACATGGTAAAATTCAAAATAGTATCAATAAAAGGACCAAGAGTAACAGAAAGCAATATGCAATGGTGAGAAACGAAGGCATTGGAACTTATGTGCATTGCTGGTGGGGATGGAGAATGGGGTCACCAGTATGGAAACTTGGTTAGCGATTTCTCTATAAGGGTGTATACAGAATTACTATATTGTTTCAGAAAAGCAACGTCCCAGTGCTTGAGAATGGACCCAAAGGTAGGAGGTGTTATGAGATCAAAAAGAAAGAGGTGAACAGACCTAGAATTGCACAAAATGCAGCTTACTGGGGTCATATGACATAAATGAATTCTGAGCACCAACCCTGTCTAGCAGCAGGACATTTATATGTTAAGTGAGATAAAGGTTGGTCTTGGCCAACCAGAATATACCTGGGCTTTCTGCAAAACAGTAACATCCACAGTGTCAATTAAGAAGCTGCCTGGGCACCGGGCGCCAGCAAAACACATTCAACTATTTTTAACAACTTTGTCCTGTAAGGTTGAGAATGTGCCAAGTTACCTGGCAGTTACAACCCTAAAGGCTGCCATCTTATCAAGATGTATTCCTACACATGTGTCCAGATTTTTTTCTTACTATCTACTCAGAGGAACTAAAAGCAGGTACTCAGACAGGTGCTTTATACACCAAGGCTCATAATGCATTAGTCACAATAAATTCATTTTCCACAAATGATGGAAGTGATTCAGGTGCCAAGGAATAGATGAACAGATAAAACACACGACATATATTAATAACGACTTTGTTGAGCTAAAGGAATGAAACAGACATATATGTAATGTGGATGAAAGTATTACCCTAAGTAAAATAAGAATAAGGGAAAAATCTACTTATGCAAGATAGATAGAAGAGGCGAATTCATAGAGTAAACATAGGATTGAAGAAACTAGGGTTTGGGGGTGGGGAAATGACAAGTTAGTGCTTATAGGGTATGAACTTTGTGTTTGGGATAAAAAGGGGCTCTAGGAATGGATCCTGGCAATGGTTGCACATTTTAAATGTATACACTTAATGAGACTGAATTGTACCAAAAAAATTAGTTCAGGTGGTAAATTTTATGTTTTTTGTTTTTCTCACATTGAAAAGGGCAAAGAGCTTTCTCACACAAGATATGACCCCATGAAAAAAGCAAATGAAAGATTTGGCACTGTGCTGTGCAAAATGAAGTGAGCAGGTAATTATGTGAAAGATGAAAGAGAAAATAAGCTGAAAATAAGAGAAGGACCCTGGGAAGAGGGGCATCCTAAGCCAGGCTCTCTTGCAAAGGAAACTGACTGGGAAATACAGGGCCAGTGCGCCAAAGAAGTCTTCCATCTGCAGCTCTCCACCTCTCCCTATCTCTGTTCTCTTCTATCAGCCCATCCTTGCCTCTTCCTTCTGATCCTTGGAGGAACTTCTGCCCAGTAAAGATAAATGCTCCTACCTCACCTGACACACAGTGTCATGATCACACATTAAGATCCCTTGCCACACCCCGAGTCTTCCCTTGACACTTGGACCCTCCTTCTTGTAGCAGTATCTTAGATGCTACAAATACTAGCACCAGCTGTCTCCTATCTTTCTCTTCTCTATAACTGGGCATCTTTACTTGCCACTTGGTATCTAATCCGTTATTAGCCTAGTTTGACTTCCCACCTGATCATGGAGATTTATGCCCAGGTCAACAATGCCCTTCATCACCAAGTCCAGTAATCACCCCTCCGTCTTATCAGAGCTACCAAGTTCATTCAGCACAGTTGGTGATGCCCTTATAATAGCCTCCGCCCTTGGCTTCTGTTAGACAGCTTTTCTTTTGCTTTATACATCTTTGTTGTCAGTTTCTGTATATCCTTCCAGGCTCAGTGTTACACCATTTTCTTGCTCTATTCTCTTCTCAGATGATGCCTTATGGTCATATGGCCTTAACATACAGTCCATAAGACTACCAAACTTATGTATCTAGGCCATGTCCTCTTTAAGAACAATGTAGCCAAACTGCCCATTGTCTACTCCTTTCCCAGTTCTCCACCTGGCATTTAAACACTGACTACAAAGGGTGTAATGATCCTACTCAGCTATTCCATATCACACTTCCCTTGACTTACTGAGTGTGTCTGCCACTGAGGTCCCTGCTCTTTCTCAAATGTGATGACTTGATAGAGGATCACCTGACCAGCATGGTTTTAAAATGAAATGAAATTCTTATGCGAGGTGTGCAGAGCCATGGGTGGAAATTAGTTGGAGTAATGATTATCGTTGTGACATAGTCTGGTCTTCTCAGGCTAAGAGATGAAGAGAGAACAATTAGCATATATGCCTGTGGTTATGGTTGTTTTCTTGTCAACTAGAGAACACACTATTTTTGACAAGGGCTTGACATTTTTAACTCATTCAAGGAGTTGGAAATAATTTGTCAGTGCTGCCTGCTCTGGAAACCTCAGAAGTTAGTTCTTGCCCTTGTTTTAACATTGGGAAAATTAAGCCTGGCTGTTAGACCATCAAAGGCATCAGCCAACTCAGAGCAAATAGTGATACCATTATGTATTTTGCAGCCTTGGAAAAAGCTTTAATTCCACTTCAGCTCTCCAGCTAGCAGAGTTGGCATTGTGTAGACACCACCATAGATGCTAAAAGTGGCTGGTGGCCAGCAAAAGCCCCCTGCTGTGTCTTCTACTCTCTGAAGTAGATTCCTTACTTTCAGGCAGTGTAAAGCAAGAATGCTTCGTGTACCAAATCATTTGGCAGTCTTCAATGGCATGAAAAACAACTTGTTTGTATAGAAAAATATTTTCCAGAGCTAGAAGCCCATAAAGATTATTGCCTCTTTTTAGTATACAGAAATATTCCACAAACATGACTCTTTCAGCTTTCTGCACTGTGGCATCCGCAGCAGAGATAGCTTTGCCCTCCTCCCGTGAGGGATGTCCTCCCTTGCGGTCAGCCCTTGGACCATCTGTGCCTGGGTTCTTCTGTGATGCCTGATACCCACTGCCCATCCTGCTGCTGATCAGGCTTACGGTTGGCCATCCCAATACACAGTGAAAGAAAATCTGCCTTGGCAAGGCTGGCCCCTCCCTGCTGATGCAGGAGCCTTGGCATTGTTTTAGCTGCCAGTCTGGTTGCCTCCTTGTTGCCTTTGGAAGCCTGCACTTTCTCTGTGGCTTTTGTGGTCGTTTCCATCCGCCAGTGTGGTCCCTCTCAGAGGCACTAGCGTGCCAGACCAGCCTATTTGAATTGGTGCCAGGCCACTTACTGGGGAGGTGAAGCCAACTCCCATATATTTAAAAGTGCAGCGCTTTGCTTGTCCACCTAGCTCCTGTCTCCTGGAGTCATTAGTTGTGGTTTTACTTTACTGTTCAAACACTCTTCTTTTTTCCCCCTTTCTCTCAGCTCTGGCTATTTTCATCTCTATATATTTAGCAAGTTGTATGTAGGTACGGATTCTGCAGTTCTACTTAAATTTCTCTTTCCCTTTTCTCTTTTTCTTCTATTTGTGTCCTAAGGAAAGAGAATGTGTTTCCTATTAAATGGGGGAGGTGGAGAGAAGATAGGGAGACCCAATATTTGACTCGAATAGAAAGTGAGAGGGCAGTGGAAGTCTGTCCTGCAATGCAGGAATGGAGAGGCGCCTGTTCATGCGGCCACAGGACAGATATCGTCCCTGCTCTCAAATTTCTTTAGGAAAAACATGGACCTTTGGAAACTTGATACATCTAGGGCTGCAGTTTGCTTGGCATATGTTAATATCCTTCTAATATCCTGGGGATCTTTCCCATTGTGCAGTATCTAAGACTATAAAAGACAGAGCATGATTATACAATCTAAAGCAGATAAATAACACCACTTCTATTCTACTGCTGAGCTGGGGAAGTTAAGCGATTTTCCTGAAATCCCTCAGGAAGTTCCAGACACATTTAGGAATACAACATGTGAATTCGAACCCACAGGCCTTTCAACTATGGACACACATCACTCTCTCTATTTACTCTAGAATTCCACACATGTGTCCCTCAAGTCAACATTTGCATCTGGAGCGCTCTGTGTGTGCACGGTAGGGGCAGCAGGATCCCAGACTTTGTCAGGGGAGTTGGGTTAACATCACGGCATCTCATGGACAGCTACTTACTAGTGTGTGACCACTTTAAATAGCCACAGTCCCAAGTAACATCTACAATAAACCAGACTACAATTCTAAGGGAACTCATGTTTACTCAAAGCAAAGCAAGAGCCAATGTAATTGGCAGTTATAGAGGATGTGCCTCATCTAAGCACCCTGTAAAAAATCAAAAATGGAATATAGACCATGGAGAACATTCCTTCAGAGGGTGGTGATGAAACAGCTAGCCACTGAGGGGCAAATGTGATGACTACATAAAAGAAATGAGGCTTGGGCAATCTCAATCAGAACATTACATCTGGCTTGCAAGATACAATTACAATACATATGAGGATTTTAGAGCTACCAGGGTTCGAAAAGAGATGAGAAGAGTTCAATAAATAAAAATAACCAGCTAGGTATGATACCTGAAATCTCAACACTTGCCACAATGAGGCAGGAAGATAACTATGATTTCAAGATTAGCCTAGGCTATGTAATTGTTGTATGACAGACTTTTTTCTGGCAAGACAGCTGGGACGTAACACAGAGACACATGGATGAACACACACACCAATAAGTTTTCACTGAGGTTCCTAACAGCAGATGGGGTAGGGGTCACTCAAAGCAACTGGGTCACTGGAAAGCCCTCCCAGCATGGGAGATGACATCCCAGCCCATGGAGCTCTCTGTGCAACTTGCAGGTAGCTCATGATGTCTGAGAAATCAGTGGCTTCTCCTCCGTTCTGCTGACCTGAGGCTCCTCCCCCAGAAACAACACTCCCTTTTTGTATACAGCTGGGGAAGAGTCATAGAGAGTTATCTGAGTTTCTGTTCGTCCAGACCTGTGGCCCTTTGCTCGCCTCTAGAATCACGTGTGTCTCCTCCCTTCTGCAGGGATTATTTTATTTCCAAAGAGACTGCAGCACAACAGTTAGGAGCTTTAGTTTAGCCTGGGCCGCAGAGTGAGATGTCTCAAAAAAACACACACACACACAAAAAATCATTCTGTGGCAAAAAGAAGAATGAGAAGGAGAAGAAAATTTTAAAAAGGAAAGAAACCATAATACAATATATATTGCATTGCAAGCAACTTAGGTTACTATGGACCTATATGACAAATTGACACCCTCTCACAATTAAACCTCAATGATAGAAGTTTAATATCATTTAAGAACTAATAATGTCTTAGTGTCTCAATGTCCTGACTTTTCTTCATTTATTTTTCTGTCTTTCTTTTCGTGTTTAAGTAATTCTTTGCCTCCTGATACTTCTTCCCATATTGCTTCAGTGTTGGTGTCACTTGGCATCATAGAACCATTCAGATCTACCCTTTCCATGGTGACCTTCAGCAATATCATCAACACAGTCGGTCCAGTTTCTGTTCATGTGCTGATATTCCCGTGTTCCAGTCTGAACTCAGATTCCTACACAACTTTCTATTGCTATTATGTACTGATTGTGGGTTCCTTATGCCATATAATGAAGTCCTAATGTATGGCTATGTCTGTAGGTAAAGCCCTTCAGAAAGTAACTCAGTTTAATTGAGGTCAGAAAGACTGACCCTAGCCTAATCAGAGAGCTCCTACGTCTGTACCTAGGAAGGGCCGTGTAAACATTACACACTAGGATGTCAAGCCATTAACAAGCCAAGGGGAGAAACTGTAGAAGAAATAAAATTTGATGTCACTTTGGGCATGGACTTTTAGCTTATAAAACTAAAAAAGCAAGAGGAGATATAAGAAAAGAAAAAAGACATACAGACAGACAGACAGACCCGTTGTTTAAATTACCCATTCTGTGGCAATTTGTCATGACCGCTTGATTCAGACAGTAACCTGCTGGGTCTTTTTACTAGTCTGCATGTTTAGGATGCCAACTATTGGTCATCTAGCCGTGCATCGCATTATCCCTATCTGTTCTCAGACACTAGCTCGGAGATTCTCTGGACTTTTCCAACATTTTCAACTTCTATCTTTCATTTTTTCTTCAAAACAGGGTTTCTCTGTGCAACAATCCCATCTGTATTTCAGGTACTCACTATTTTCTGATTCGATTTCTCTTAAGGCCTCTCTAAACAGCTGGAGTCTCATCCATCTGCCTCCTTAGATCAGGAGCCATTGGTCTCAGTCAATCGGTTAAAACACTTTTATTTCCAACCGCTGTCAAATGCCTTGGGTTGATGAGAAGATGCTCCCAGCTGCAGAGTGCCTCATTCAGAAGTGGTGCTCTCATTTGGATTCTACACAGTAGCCATGGGGGTGTCAAAATTCAGGAGCATTACTTTAATGTCTCCTTACCTAGGCCCCAGAGGATGCTTACTTGAGATGGTCCTCCATTCCCTATAGGGAACATAGTGGCCAGGTGTCATTAGGGCTTTCTCCTTCTAGTTTAATTATGTCTGTCACAGATAATTTTCTGATGAGCAATAAACATATTTATTAATATTGGGTTGCTGTACAAAGAATGGAGGCAGATAACATTTTAAATGCCAGTCTTTCTTCCTCTCTCTTCCCCAACACCCTGTCTCCCTTGCTTACTGGAATATAGGGTACTGATTCATAGTTATGTTATCTGAGTAGTAATCCTGCCTTCGTGGCCTTTGGTGTGGCCTTGGGAAAGTGGCTTTTCCTTTCGAAGCATTTTGTTTTCACTAAATATGTATAACAAGAAGGTGCATTACTAAAAGCGACTTGTCTTTAAGGGCTGTGACAAAGGTTAAAATGAGGTAGAACATTCAGCTTGGCACTGTGCCTGGCCTCCAACAAATGCTCGTCTTGGTAGTCGCTGTATAGATAATATTCTCCAGTGGCCTTTAGTGAAAGTACTACCAAAGTCACTTCGGAATTCTAGGGCCAAAGGAACTCAGCTTGAAAACCACTAAAAGTTCCAACCACACTGGCCTCCTCCTGCTGCTTAAATATGCCGTCCCTTTCTGTGGCTTCACCCAGATACTGTGTTGCTGGGACTCCACATGTGCTGGTGCCTCAATTCCTTCAGATCTGCACAGAAGACTCATCTGTGTAAAACCCCAAGGCCAGCCCGCACCATCAAATCTCCATGGCAACCCTTCTGCTGTCTGCCTTACAGCTGGCGCATAGCAGTTCTCCACCAGGTTCTCTTCTCTTGAAGACTTGTCCCTGGCATGCTATGGATTCTTACTCAACAAAAGACACATTTGTTGTTGCTTCTACTACAGGAGTGTTGTCTGAGGTTTTCTGTCCTTCCTGGTTCCCACAGTCATTAAATCCAAAAGCAATCACACAGAGTTCTACATTAGTTATAAACTGATTGGTCCATTAGCTCAGGCTTCTTATTAACTCTTATAACTTATATTAGCCCATTATTCTTGTCTATGTTAGCCACATGGCTCAGTACCTTTTTCACCAAGGCAGTCACATCTTGCTTGCTTTGTGGCTGGGCCAGGACTGCATCCTTTTCCCAAAATTCTCCTGTTCTCATTGTCCTGCCTCTACTTTCTTCCTGGCTACTGGCCAATCAGCATTTATTTAAAATATAATTGACAGAATACAGACCATTCTCCCACACTACAGGAGGGCAGGGATTTTGATCTATTGGATTGCCTGGCACTAATAGTTTCTCAGCAAGTATTTAGTAAATGACTAAATGAATATTCTACATAATTGCATATGTTCTTTGAACACAATATATGCTCATTTAAATGTCTGCTAAGATGCGAGTCTATTCATTTTTAAATGGTAAAATATGATACAGTATCATATAATACTATAATAATCTAAAATGGTCATTTCGTTGTTAGCCTATGGTGTTGAACAGGGGCGTTGATAAAGGTGACATCCACAAACTCTTTATGGATGTGTGTGTTTAAATTGGGGAGGCTTCTGCAGTACTAGTTTCCATATGACTTTTTCAGCAGCTATTTCCTGTTAGTTATCACTTTAATTATCCCTGCTAATCCCACCACTCTATACTTCTCTTCCTCTCCCCATTTAACCCTTCCTGTTCCAAAACCCAGTGCTATGAATGGGTTACTTTTACTGGAATTGTAAGCCATTGAGGTCCCATAGACCCACAAAATTATATTCCATGGTGACCTTCACCCACTGATCTTGGTTACCCTCTAGAACATGACTGGAAGACTTTATGTCTGAAAACTCCACATACTGAGTCATAGAACATGGAGAAATCAACATGGTTTACAAGGGCAGCAGTCTGTGGTTGTGTCCTTATGGGTTGCCTCTTCCCATAAAGATTATTTTCATGTATACATTTCTTTGCTCTCATATCTTTGCCCCAGGCTCAGCTGTCACTGTGTAGGAGGAATACTACAGATGGGGATGGCTCTGAGAACTTGTCACCTGAGCAAAGTCCCAGTGGACAAGTTCTCAGCCTCAGCACTAAAATTCAGCAGTGTTGGGTACTCCAGACATCAAGAGTGAAGATTGATGTGAGACTTAAGTACTTAACCGATTCTAGTAAATAGTGATGGATGCCCAGCTTGTACACCACAAGGTAAGGAGGAGCACTCCAAGTATGAGAATCAAGAGTTGACTTAAGGCCGGCTGTGGCAGAGCACGTCTGTAATCCCATGCCTTCAAGGAAAATCAAGGGAATCCTTGTGAGTTTAAGAACAGCCTGGTCTATATAGTGAGCTCCAGACCAACCACGGCTGCATAGTAAAACCTTGCCTCAGAATAATCAAAACAAAACAATATAGAGTTTATACAAACCAAAATGGTGTTGCCTATAAAGAGCAAACATGGGGATCTTTGTTGCCCAGTGCTCCTGCATCCTGAAGTGGAATTCATAGGCCTGCCTGGGTTTTACAAGCTGAAAATAAAAGAGAGAGAGAGAGAGAGAGAGAGAGAGAGAGAGAGAGAGAGAGAGAGAAAGAAAAGAATTGAAGAGGTCACAAGATGTTTGTTACTGTTGTGTAGACCCATGATTGGTGAGGATGAATAGAAAACCATCAGTCACATATTCCAGCTGACAGTTGCAACAATCAGGAGAAGAGTTTCATTGAGGTAGTTATTACCCATCTATCCTATTAGGCCAGAATGCGATAGTGCCTGCAGCCACCTGCCTCACACCCATGGTTGTAGAATTTTATGGTATCCTTGACACAGCATTTTGAACCCTTTATCACACTGGCTATTTATTCAAAATCAAAAATGACATTTTGTGAACCTCTTGCACGTATGAACTGCCAGTTATGGGGCAACAGCTCTATAGATGGGCTGTGGGCTGGCTCAAACCACGCCCAGAAGTTAAAACATTTTTTGTTCATATTTTCATGCATGTGAAACTAAAACAATAGAATCTAGGTGCCTACGAGGAGTCACTCTCAAGTGTATCCACTTTCTTTGCCATGATGAGATGGTTTCCTTTCCTAGGGACAGGCAGTGGTTCACATCATTGGTGATGGCAGCAACAAACTGACTATTGGATGGCTCTTTGGAATATATCCATTTCTCTGACTCCTATAGGTGGTTCCTCTCCTACCCCCAACTCCTTCTCTATATAGGTAACATAGATTGCCTTTGGTTTCTCTTGTCACGCTTTAATCATATTTTAGATCTAGATTCTTTAGGCAGTAATTCCAGGCCTTCATTACTGAATGGGTGATTCCTGACGCTCTCCACACTTTATCTGCAGACAATATACTCAGGTGCAGGAGAACTGCAGGCCGCGGTACCTTGGCACTATTTCATTTGATTTGGATTCTATATGCCTTGCCTAAAGAACCTTGGTGGCACAGAGCTTTGGCCATCTGGGTCCTTGGAAGCATCATTTTAGGATATTCTTCTCTGAAATGAATGACCTATCTTGAATCTTGGCCTAAATTTCTAAGGCCAAGTTAGGTGCAATGTCGTTTGGGCACTATTTCAGAGCATATAGTCAGTCGTGCAACAGCTGCTTACCTCATATAGTACGGGAATCAACCAAGCTCAGTTCCAGATGTATTTAAAAGGTATCAGAACTCGTGTCTTTTACGGTTCTTACAGGTAAGAGAGCTGGTAAACATAAGATCTGACTTTTACAAGTGACCAAATTGAATTCAGATTACCTCAGTCTTAGAAATTTATCAGAAGCACATTTTCTTGCCACCAGAAGAGAGGACAAATGGCAGGAAATGTAAAATTTGTGTATTACTGCACTTCAACACATGGCTGACAGAAATTAACCTGTCATTGGGTTAGTTCTAGAGACACTTTTTTTTTTACTTTAAGAGGCAAACATTCCATGAAAATATAGGAAGAATATCCCCTAATTGAGTCTCAAAATGTTCCATATTTTACATAAATAACTCAGTTCCTAAATGATATCTATGTGTTTGTTTTTAAAGTTTTCTTTTAATTTAGAAAAGTAATGGCAAATCCAGTTATGAATCTCACAAGTATTTCTATTTCTCTGTCCCGCTAAAAGGTTGTCTGTTTGCACCTCCTGGAATATCTTAATCTCATCAAAGTGAGGCATGGAGCCCAGATGCAGACTGTTGTTTTTACACTGTTTTGATGTATAAATTTCTCTGAGAATAAAAGATTCCTCAAAAATAAATTATAAACTGTTCACAATCACCACTCTCACTATAAGCTCTACAAGAAATTTGATGGCATAAACTTTTAGGTCTAGTATTTAGAAGTTGATTTTTAAAAAATAAACATAGAGCTTTTAAAAACTAAGCAGTATCCTTAGAACTACAAGTCATTTAATTAGAAATTATTTCATTTCTATAACATATCTGTTATAATAAGCGGTGACTAGATCCCTTTTGATGGTGTAACTCACCACGGTAAATCCTTTGCTTTTTTGACATAAACTTTGGAGCATGAATATTATGCTCAGCTTTGAGATCTTTATTTGTTTACATATCTCATTTTAGCCCCATTTGAAATCATTTATATTAACAAAATAAACTGGGTTTACATTATTTGGTATTTATATTGATTGTAACCACCTAATAACGATCGCTGAGTGTTCATTAATCCCTAAGTCACTCACTTTTATGCCCTTCCTACTAATTTGATTTAGCAAATGAGTTTTGAATTGCAAATTCACAGTAGCTTAATAAAAATACGCAGAATACCTCTACTGAGTTTTTCTTTCTGTCATCTTATAAGATATTAGCCTTTCAAAAAATATTTACAGGCATAAGGATGAGGGCACGTTGAGAAGAAAGCTCTGCTGCACGTGTGAAACATTCCCATCCTCCCTAGGTGGACAATGCCTCCATTCATCGCCCAGGCTCTGGGGAGTATGTTCTTCCTTTCTTCCAGGAGTGTGGGTTAGCCAGAGAAAAACAGAAAGAGAAAAGGGCAGTACAGTCCTCTCTAAATCATCAAGCACCATTCCAGCTGACAGAAAGGCTCATTCTCAGTACATATTTATAAAGATGGGGGTTGCGCTATGTTCTAAGTAGCCCACAGCAGAGTAAAAATCGTTGCTTAATGTTTTATACAACTCAGTTGGGTAACAGTTCATCAAATGCTTTCAGATTCTTTTTCTCCTGGCACATACATTATTTTGTAGCTGTCTGTCACCATGAGTAGGTATCTCTTAGCAAGCTGAATTTTCAGTAGCATTTAACATGTCAGTGAACTCTACAATGAGCAAATTGTTTACCAAAAATATCTTTTCTGTTTCTGGAATTATAAATATATACTTGTTGTATATATTCCAACTTGTCTGTACTGTCACATGTCTACATGAGACAAAAGAAAACTAGGTATGTGCTATTTCTTCCCTAAACATTTACACAGTAATGGTGAATATTTGTTGTGTGAAACATTGGTCTCTGGTTTGAGGCTCTATAATATGCCCCAAAATTTTGAAACTCTTGCATTTAGTTTATCCATATCTTACTGACATTAGTATAAACTCCTTAAAGGAAGTGACACTTTGTGTCACTCCTAGACCTTGCATGCAATCTCTGTGTCATAAATTCCCAATAAATTAATGTAGGATTTCCCTCTGTATGCTGTGATTACCATTAATGAATAAAGAAATTGACCTATAGCAGGGCAGAATTTAGGTAGGCAGGGAAAACTAAACTGAATGCTGAGAGAAAGAAAGATGGACTCAGAAAGAAGCCATGTAGCCCTGCCAGAGACAGATGCTGAAACTTTGCCGGTAAGCCACTGCCATGTGGTGATACACAGATTAATAGAAATGAGTTAAATTGATATGTGGGAGTTAGCCAATAAGAAGCTAGAGCTAGTGGGCCAAGCATTGTTTTAAGTAATATAGTTTCTGTGTGGTTATTTTGGTTCTGGGCAGCCGGGACAAATAAGTAGCCTTCTCCTGCAATAAATGTGTGCCAGGTTTGATCATTTAGATTGATCCTGTGTTACTGTGTGTGCTGTACATTGAAATCCCAGGTGCTTGGAGTTTCAAGTCTGTACTTCTGGGGAGGTTTATAATCTGGTGCCATCAATACAAAATACTTTCCCATTAGAGTCTAAAAAGATGTTACCTTTGATCATTTATTCTGATATAACAAAATATCATAGATTTAATATCATCGAAATAAAGGTAACTTATTTCTCACAATTCTGGAAATTGAGAAGTCCAGTATCAAAGTGTTGGCAAATCTAGTGTCAGAGAGGGAACGTTTCCTGATGCCTGCTCAATACCTTCATGCTGTGTCCATATACAGTAGAAGGGACTATGGGGATTCTTTCTTTTTTTTGCATATATGTGGTGTGTGCATGTGTGTATCAGGGTGAGTATGTATGAATATGAGTACATAGGCAGGTCTGTGGATGCATGTGGATGCCAAAGGCTGATGTGAGCCATCTTCCTCCGTAGATGTCTCTCACTTGAGGCAGGAACCCAATTTAAGTATCTAACCTGCCAGTTTTCCCTAAAGATGCCAGATCTCTTTCTCTGAGTGCTGGAATTACAGATGTGGCTGTGCACCCACCCAGCAGCAGATCTGAAGAGGTTCCTCACCCTTGCATGGCAGGCAAGTGTTTTTCTCACTCAGCTGACTCCCCAGCCTCTGGGATTTCTTTTATAAGAGGATAATAATAGTCGTAATGGCTCAGCTGCCATGGTTTAATTGCCCTCTGGAAGACCATTTTCTAATGCTTAACCTTGGAGGTGATAGTTGTGAAACTGTTAATTTGAGGACTAGATGTACATGCAGATCATAGCAGATTTCTAATGGAACAATTCAACTGGAATTCTAAAATTCACAGACTCTGTTACCGCCTATCATTTCTAGAGTGGGAAGAATTTAGGTGGAGAGTTCACTATTTGATAAATCACTGGTTGATAATAGTTAAGAATGAATACGCAAGAAATAAAAATAAGTAATAGTCTAAGAGTGAATGACTTCTATATGAGTCTTAGTAATCCCATCAACCTATTTCTTTAATTTTACTTTCTTAAAAGATTTATTATTTTATTTTAAATTATGTGTATGTGAATAAGCCCATGTATATGTTAGTAATGTATGTGCAGATGCCCCTGGAGGCCAGAAGACGTATTCAAATCCAACAGGTCTGGAGTTACAGGCAGTGGAGAGCTACCTGACATGGGTGCTGGGAACTAGTCTAAGATCTTCTACAAAAGCCATATAAGCTCATAGCCACTAAGTCATCTGTCTGCCCACCCCCATAGTGTATCTTTTATTTGAAGTTCAAGATAATTTGCATGTCAAGACTTAAAACATATACTTTATAGGTATGGAAGAGCTATATAGCTAGCTCTTAAAGACTCGTGTTCTCTCCGTGAGGTTAGTTATGAGAAAACATCTTCCCAGTTAGAAACTATAGCTCCCGCTTTCTATGTACCTAAGTGAAAAACAGACTACTGTGGACAAAGGAAGTGCAACGTCAGTGGTCCACATCTTTCTGGGACATGCTGAAGAGGTAGATGAATCTTTTCCCCATCTTCCTGTTGTTCTTAATAAGGAAAGCACGGAGGGAGTGGATGCGCAATCACAGAAGGAGTCCGAGTCTCAAAATGACCATGGATGACAGGCAGGGGTAAGATAGAAGGCTGTCAAAACCTGAGTGTGAACAGAAGTTTGAATCGTGAGCAAGAATCCGTGTTGTTTGAAATCAGTGGGAACTGGGGACTTAACCTGTTCCAGCGGCAAGTGCCACGTTGACAGATACAGGCATCAATACACACTTGCGAAGAATCCTGTTATTTGTTTTGCCAGAAGTGTGGAATTTCTGTAGAAAAAGCAGAATTACACAAACATGGCAGCCTGTAGACAGAAAAAGGCAAATATAACCTCTGCCCGCTGACCCCTTCCTCCGCACCCCGTCATGGTTTTTCTAAACATTGTTAAACTCATTTTAGTTTTCATCTCTCTCTACCCATCTTTCTCTGCTCTTTCCACCCTCTCTTTTCTTTTTTCTATCGCCCTTCCCCTTGCCACTAAAAGATTGTTTTGTTTTGTTTTTTTCTTAAAGACAACAATAATTAAAATCTGTACCAATCTTTGCTCTGACTCACATACTGCCCAGGGGACACTTACCTTAATATAAAATTTTAATGAATAAATGTCATTTTTCTACATTGAAAGGACAATGAATGGAGAGAATAAAAATTATGTGGACTGAGCAGGTTATATTTATATATTTAGGAATGTATAAATATGTATATATACATATATTTTCACATACATGTATATGTACTAGCTAAAGAAAAAGATGTATATATACTTTATCTGCAGACAATATACTCAGGTGCAGGAGAACTGCCGGCCGTTTTCATTTGATTTGGATTCTATATGCTTTGCCTAAAGAACCTTAGTGGCCCAGAGCATTGGCCATCCGGGTCCTTCAGAGGGGTTGGAGGGAAGAAAGGGTAGTAGAAATGATGCAATTAAGTTAAAGTCTTAAAAATAAAAATATTATGAAAAACAATAATAAAAGAAATATTAAACTGAAGCTAGCACACTGGAAACAAAAGCAATTTCCCTTTTATCTATAGGTGGATGTTTTAAGGAGAGAGTAGCTCAGGGTGAATTACAACTCTTTAATGTCGACCCATACTGGACACTTAGCTGTGTTCTGAGATACAGCAACCACTGAGATGTTCACAAAAGCGAGGCATTTTGGGAGAAGCTGAAAAGTGAAAACTGGTTATGAGTAATGCAAGCAGCTCTAGCAATCTTGGCTGTGCAGCTTCCCTTCCCATTATGGTCATCTTCCAAATTGACAATAAAGCTTCAGCTAATGCAGTCCTTGGCATCGTTCTTACGTTAGGCGTGGGGGTGTCGAATGCGGTAGCATTAGGATGGCAGGTTTTATGTGTTGATCGCACCTGACAGGTGAAACCAGACGTAGTGCATGCACTTTGCCAACCATGTGGGAAGCCCCATCCAGCTCCTCGGATGTGACCTACATTTCAAGAGACAGACTGGAATGTGAAGCCTCTACATCCCGTTAGCTTACTCTGAATGACCAGTCCCTACTGCTGAGTATCATGTATCTGAGTTTAGCCCAGCCGATCTTAATCATTGTCACCTGTGCAGAAGGACCCAGAGCGCTTTGGTATGGACTGAATTGAGGACGGTCTCAGGCATGGTTCCTGAAAAGAAACTGGAAGCCATGCTTCCTTCTGAGCACACATGCAAATTGCAGTCTGAAAAGCCGGCTGAAGAGTCAGGTAGGGATGGTTTGGAGGGCACACCCACGATAAAGCCCCGGACCAAAAGGGCTGAGTGAAGGTTTGGGTGTATCTCACTGCATTGCAAAAGCAGGGACTGTGAGTTCTCTGCAGATCATTCCACTAATCGCGAATGCATTATGGGGAGAAAACTTAGGTCATCATTCTTATTTGTAAGCATCATTTATTTGAGGCACTTATAAAAATATACACTATATCAGTGTATGACTCGTGCCTCCCCTTCATTAAGCTTCTGATTAACATATGGCTATTTCGCAGCTTTGTTGACTTGTCCAGCTGTTAATAAAGCATGAAATGCCGAATACAAAGGCACACATGTTCATGCTGAGCTAATATTTTTTCCCCCAAATCAGTAATTTTTTTTATCTAGATTCTTTTCAGGTACAGACATTGATTGTGTCCTCATGGAAAGAACTGGTAGTTTCAATGGAATTCCGCACTCTCTGTGTTATTCCACAACACAGCAGACACAGGCAAAATAAACAGAAGGCTTGCGATGGATGCAAAGTAATGGAGGAGATTTCTTATGCCACTAACTATAGAGAAAAACCAGTCTGAAAAGTTTTAATATCAAGGATAATTTGTGTTATATAAAAAGGATATCAAAATAGAGCTTGGGGAAGTGGCGATTTTTCTACCAGTTTAGCATATTATTATAAGAACAGTAACCAAAGTGAGAGGCGCCGAGGAAGGGACGCGTCATATATGACAGTGAGTTGCTTCACCCACGCTTACTCTATCACCCTGTTTGAAGAGCTGCGATGGAGAGCGTGTCAGCACTTCCATTAGAAGCCTGACTTGGAAGAATTTGGAATGTGGCCAATAAAAGATCATTCTGAACTCAGGGTTGGCACAGAAAACTTCCTCCCATGAGCAAAAGTTGTTTTCATTATTTCTTCTTCATCGTTGTCCCCCCTCCTTTGAAAATTCCATAAAACTTCATCTGGTTGCTTTTAAGCTTGGATATCTGAAGTAAAAGTTGAGTATAGGAGAGCCAAGCCAGTGGTTTGAAGACAATACATCTTTTGTCCATCTGGGCAGGATCTGTACTGCGTATTTTATGTGGAGAAGCCATGCTATTCTGTAGGGAGCATTTAGAGATGAAATAAAAACCAATTTCAAAAGACCACTCCATTATTAGCTGTAATAATGAGGTTGAGGAGAATCAAATGGGAGTGGGAGTTATCTTACTAACATCTATTAGTTGTATACATTGCTTTACAGCTGTTTATAAAAATATTCTTCACAACAGTTTTACATAGTTTCACAATCGTGGTCTTTTTGGTGTATAATTTACATACATTAAAATATATACCGTTTCAAGTATTCAGTTCTGAATTTTGATAAGTGTATACAGTAATTAACACCAAGTGTAGTAAGATTTCAGGGCAATTTCATTCACACTAAAAGTTCTCCTGCATGGGGTAGCAGAAACTCCCTCCACCCCTGACCTACCTCAGTCCCACACAACTACTGACCTGGTTTGACAGTGTCATAAGCACACTTCTGGGTGGTCACATCTATGTGTGCATACCTTTATCCACTTTCCTTTTCCTTAGGTGGAGAACTGTTGTCTTGTTTTGAGCTCTAAATGGATCCACCCAACTGGCTTTCAAAGTCACTGTCAGCTTCCCTTGCCACCAATAGTGGTTCCCAGTTGCCTCACAGCCTCCAACTCTTTTGCCAGTTATTCTAGTGATATCACGTTGGGTGTATTTGCCATGTGTGCATCTGCTTTAGTGAGCTGGGCTTTTCCCAACAGCTTTTTTTTTAAAAAAAAAACTATGTGTTTGTCTTTTTATTGTTAAGTTTAAACTTTTGTGATGTATTTTGGAAAATAGCTCTTTGCCAGATGTATGTTTAACAAATGTTTTCTTTCAATGTATGGCTTCCTTTTCTTTCCTTGTATTTTTTATGCCAAGAACCAAATCCAGAGTTTGGCCCATGTACTATTTCTGAGCTACAGCCTTTGGTCCATTTTTACATTTTATTGCTAATTTTTATCAGCAAATTTTGGTTTGTTGAGGTCTAAGATATTTATTTTCCCCTGTGGCTCGTTTGCTTAGGTGCCATCAGAAAAGGGTCTAGGATCTGTATTCTCTGCATTGTCTACTGGCTATGACTGTTGAAAGAAAGCATGGATGGCGTGTGGCTAGTGTCAGTAGACGTGGGGTATGTAGAGGTGAGGTAAGCATCATACTACATAATTTCGAGCTAGCTTGGATCTATGATGAATTTCAAATCAGTGTTTATTACAGTGGGAATTAATGGTTGAATCTTTTTTCTTACCTGTATCTATGTATAAGTTTTCTAGCAGCATTAATTAAAAGGCTATTCCAACATTTGCTTATGGTGACATGCTTTTCAAAGAGCCTTTCAAGTATCAACTCAAACATTAGAATAGTGCTATAGTATTAAAACTGGCATAGTACTGACAAGAATCCAAGATACACTAATAAATGGATGAGAATTAAGAATCCAGATATAATTCTACACAGCCATGGCCACTGGATTTTTAATAAGAAGCCAAAAATACACACTGAATGGAAAAAATACCCCTCAGCATCTTAAGAATTGGTGCTGGTCAAACTGTGTGGCTGCATGTCTGTCTTAGAGTTTCTATTGCTATGAAGAGAAACCATGGCCACAGCATCTCTTATAAAGTAAAATATTTAATTTGGGTGACTTGCTTACAGTTTAGAGGTTCAGGCCATTATCATTACATAGGGAAGCATGGCAGCGTGCAGGCTGACATGGTGCTAAAGAAGAAACTGAGAGTTCTGTATCTTGCAGGCAACAGGAAATGGTCTGACACACTGTATGGTATCCTGAGCATAGGAAACCTCAAATCCCACCCTTATAATGCCACACTTCCTCCAACAAGGCATCCCCACTTTAACAAAGCCACACTTCCTAATAGTGCCACTCCTTATGAAAATTTGGGGGCCAATTACATTCAAACTACCACAATGTATAAGAATTAAACTAGATCCTAATCTCTCTGGCTGCACAAAATTCAACACCAAATAGGTCAAGGACCATGCTGTGATAAGACATTATACCCTGAATCTGAGAGAAAAAGTACAGAAATATACTTGACATTGTAGGCAGGAGAAAGGGATTTCTAAACAGGACCCAAGTAACACAGGTGTTAACACCAACAACTGACCAATAAAATCATATGAAACTGAAAATCTTTTGTTAAGCAAAGGACACCATAATTTAGTGAAGAGACAGCCTAGATAAAGAAGAAACTTTCCCAGCTACACTTTGAGCCGTTGTTAGTATCTAGAATATACAAGAAGTTAAAAAAAAAACCCTGAACATCAAGAAAACAAACAATCCAATTTAAAAGTGAGTTCTCAAAAAATGAAATACAAATGTCTCAGAACATTTTTTTATTATCAAACATTTGCCATCAGAAAAATAGAAACTGAAACTACTTTGAGATTTCATTGTACCTCAGTCAGAATGGTCAAGATCAAAAACCAATGTCAGCAGATGCTGGTGTAGACATGACAAAGGAAAAGACGTATTAGCTGTTTGATGGAAGTTAAAACTTATGCAGCCACTATGGAAAGCACGGCGAAGGTTCCTCAAAATGCTGGAAATTGATCACATGATCCAGGTTTGCCACAATTGGGCATATATACCTAGAAGACTCTACATCTTACTACAGAAGTACCTGCTTATCCATGTTCATTAGCTCCTTCATAATAGCCAGGAAAACTGTCTAAATGTTCATCAACTGATGAATGGAGAATGAAAGTGGGGTGCATTTACACAATGGAATATTATTCAACAGGTAAGAAAAGTGAAATTATTTTTGTTCTTTTTATTCTTTGTGTCTTTCATATCATGAGTCTCAATTCCATTCATCTCCTGGCCCTTCATATCTGCTATCTGCCCTTTCAACACTCCCTCCCCAAAATAAAATGAAATTTAAGGGAAAACAAGAAAAATAAAAGAAAGATAAATCTCATTATAGAAGCTGAAGTGTGACACAGTGAGTCACACAGTAGACCCTTTTATCCACGTATCATTATTTGCAAGTATTCATTGCTAAGAGTCATTGGTCTGGTTCAAGGCCTTTGGTTTCTGCTACACACCATTGACGATGGGGTATCACTGGGACTCCTCTTGGAAATCCTGTTTTTGTCCTGTATTGTGCAGCTTTGTGTCTGCAGGATTGACCCCTTCATGTGATGTAGAAGGTTACAGATGATGTGGATGTTGGGATGAGCCATCTCATAACCCTGGTTCTTGTCACATCTTCAGGGCCAGCTCACCTTTGCCCCTATGAACACAGTCAGCTCTCTTATGCTGCCCAGGAGAGGAGTAGGACCCACTCTTCTGAGTGCTCCAGTCAGTCCCTAAAGTTACTGCCAGTGAGGAGGTGGCGCTAACTCTGTATAGCCCGTTACTGCAAGCTGTTGTGGGATAATGTTCTTGTACAATTTAAAGTTTTATCACTCATATTAGTTTAATAAAATGCTGATTGGCCTGTAGCCAGGAAAGAAGTATAGTCAGGGTGACCAAACTAAGAGAATTCTGGGAAGAGGAAAGGCAGAGTCAGTCACCAGTCAGATGCAGAGGAAACAAGATGAGAATGCCCTACTGAGAAAAGGTACCAAGCCATGTGGCTAAACATAGACAAGAATTATGGGTTAATTTAAGTAGCAAGAGCTAGTTAATAATGAGCCTGAGCTAGTAAGCCAAACAGTTATTAATTAATATAAGCCTCTGAATGTTTCTTTGGGACTGAAGGGCTGAAAGATTGGGTGAGACAGAAACTTCTTTCTTCACTAGGCTTTTGGTGGTATCAGGAGTCATGGACTTCAACACAGACTAGGGCAGCATCAGTGCCATGAACCTAGATATGAGCCTTAGCAGCAGCCCTGGTTCAGATATCACCATGACCCTGGGTGGGAATGAAACTTCCCACCTGAGCCCACTCCTTACTGCTTTCACAGAGGATATGCCTCTGTCCACAGGACATGAACCATTCTCTCTCTCTCTCTCTCTCTCTCTCTCTCTCTCTCTCTCTCTCTCTCTCTCTCTCTCTCTCTCTCTCTCTCTCTCTCTCTCTCTGTCTCTGTCTCTTTCTCTCCATACCATATATTTTGTCACCATAATTGTACGTGTCTGTATGGTGTTGTGTTTGGGTCTCATTGTCCTGCTCAGTCTGTCATGGCAATGGGCAGGAGCATGTTTCCTCTTCTAAGCCAGCATGGTCTGCCACGGGCCTGTTTGTGGGTCTTATTGTCTCATTTAGTCTGTCATGATGCTGGGCAAGACCATGTTTCCAAGAACCATAATGGTGCCCTACTGTCCAGCACCAGAGGTACCAAGTGGCCTTATGGGTGAAATTTTTCCCACTCTAAATCTAGAAACCTGGAGCAGAGTTATGCTTGTCTTCCAGGGTCTGACAGCTATCCTTGTTCTTAAAACCAGAGTATTTAAAAAATATTTTATTAATTCATCTTCTGATCAGTTAGGGTACATCCCTTTCTCTTTGCTTTCTTAAAACTTATTTTAACCTTCTGAATTTCCATGTCAATTTTACTTTAACAGTATGTCTCATAGGGGCTAGTAGATATATCACAGTTGGTAAGATGCTATAAACCATGAGGACTTGATTTTGGTCTCCAGAACCAACATAAAAGAATTGGGTATTGCGTAGTGTGTGCTGATAATTCCAGTGTTTGGGACACAATGACAGGAAGTTCCTTTAGGGTCACTGGCCAGTCATCCTAGTCTACCTGAAGACTGACATCTGAGATTGTCCTGTGGCCTCCACATGTATGCACACAAAAACATGTGCACTTATGTGCACACATATGTACCCACAAGAACACATACCATGTGTACAATACATCTATACATACCAAAACATATTTCTCTGCTGTATTGTTGATTAATAATATGTATATATGTATTTTGATGTACAGTGTGATATTTTAATTTATATTCCACTTTCCACATTTGATCAATACTAATAATGTAATTTACATTTTAAAAATCATATCTTTACTAAATGTGCATAGCATATTTTTCTTGTCATTATTCCCCAAATAATTCAGTAGGTATCTATGGATCACTTGGATTGCATTGAGTATTACTGTAATCCAGAGTGACACATATAGGACAGAGGTTATGATACAATTACACTGTTTTACAGAAGGTCACTGAACATTCCCATGTTGCAGCCTGAGTGTCCTGGAGCTAAACCATGTGGATACCTGGGACAAATGAATGTATACATTGCCAAATGATTAAATCAAGCTAAGTAATATATACATTACCTCACACACTAAATACTTTTGTGATGAAATCATTTCAGACTTACTCTATACATTCTTATTCACTCCAGTCACAGTGCTATGTAATAGATTTACAGAGTATGGCCATCCTAACTGAAGCTTCATGGACTGTAACAAGCATCTTCATTCTCTTCACGTTAGTAACACCACTATGTTCTGCCTCCACGTTAAGTATTTTAAGCTTCCACATGTAAATGAGTTTTTGTCTCTATATGCCTTCATTTGAGCATAATGTGTCCCAGGTTTATCCAAACTAACAAAGACAGGATTTATTTATTTAAATGATCAAATAGTTATACACACATATTGATGGGAATTTGAGTTGTTTCAACCTGTTGACTATGGAGAATAATGCTGCTTACTATTGTGAATGTGAGTGATCCTTTCATCACTCTGATTCATATTATTTGAATGTAAACCCAGATATAGACATGCGGGATCATAGGGTAGTTAAATTTTAAATTTTAAAGGAAACCCCATATTATTTTCCATGACTATGCACCTCACATTCCTACCAAAGATGTTCATAGCTTTCACTGACCTATCCAACATTTCTTAGCTTTAGTTTCTTTGACTGTAGCCATCCTAAAAGTGATAACACATTGCTCTTTAAAATCTCATTTTGTGATGATCAGAAATATTGAGCATATTTTCGTATAGTTAATGGCCACTTGTATATCTTCTTTAGAGAAGTGACCACTTGGGTCCTTTACCTACATTTAAAGTTAGATTAATTCGAGTATTGCTATTGTCAATTGTTTTTCTATTTTTATTCTTTTTTTCTTTTTTTCATTGTTAAAAGAAAAATTTACATTTACTCCCCTTGTCCCAGGCCCTCCTGCTCCCCCACTACCCCATTGCCCTCCCCCTGCTTCCTTGAGATGGGGCAGGATACCCTGCCTTGTGGAAAGCCCAATGCCCTCCCCCCTCCATCTCGGCCTAGGTGTGCATCCATATAGAATAGGTTCCCAAAAGGCCAATACATGCAGAAGAGATAGGCCCCTGTGCTATTATCATTGGCTTCTCAGTCAGTCCCCATTGGCAGCCACATTCAGAGAGTCTGGTTTGGTCATATGCTTCTTCAGTCCTGGTCCAGCTGGATTTGATGAGCTCCCAATAGATCAAGCACACTGTCTCAGTTGGTGGGCCAGTCCCTCATGGTCCTGACTTCCTTGCTCATCTTCTCCCTCCTTCTGCTCTTCCACTGGACCTTGGTAGCACAGTTCCTTGCTTTGATGTGAATGTGGGTCTCTGGCTCTATCTCCATCCATCATGCGAGATTTCTATGGTGACGATCAAGATATTCATCAATGTAACTATGGGGCAAAGTCGGTTCAGGCATCCTCTCCTCTGCTGCTTAAGTACCTAGGTAGGTATATCCCTATGGATACCTGGGATCCCCTCTAGAGACAAGTTTCTTTTTTTAGTCTGAGAATTTTATACAATGGATTTTGATCTCTTGCCAGATTCACTCCCACTTCAATACCTACCCAGTTTTGTATCCTCTTTAAAAACAAAATTAAACAAAAAAACATTTGTGTGGCCCAAATACTCTTGACTTGAAATTCTTTAAATTGAGCATGTGTCACAACTTCTTTGAATTAATGTGTGCAACTGTCCACCTGTGTCTGGAACACTGTTTCCTTGTAGCCAGCCATGATCTCTGTGTGGCTCTTATGATCGTTTTGCTCCCTATTTTGAAATGATCTCTAAGCCTTGAGAGAAAGAGGTGTGATATAGATGTCCCATTTATGGCTAAGTATACATTCATTACCTGTTCCTTGAGAAGTTAAGAGTCTCTGTGTTAACTACCATTTACTTCATTAAAAAAATGCTATCTGCTAAAAGTCGAAATATGAACTAACCTATGAGTATAGCAATTAGTAATTAGGAATTGGTTTAATACTATGTCCATTTAGCAGAATGGTCATAGTAGATGTTCTCCTAGAGCCTATGATCTGTCTACTCGCAGATTTTGAGCACTGCAATGGTGCTAGTTTTGGGTTCCATCTTGTGGAGCAGGGTTTAAATCCAATTAGAAAGTGCTTGTTTACTTCCATGACATTCATGCCACTATTGCATCAATGACCACTCCTCACCAGAACAGTCTTTATTGTAACTTATAGTTTTCATAGCTGGGAAAATTGATGACTGCTTTTCTCCTCTGTTCGTAATCATAGCACCTTCTATCACTGTAAAAGCTACCCAGTAGTGAAGAAGCTTCCAAGTAAGTACCAACTTGATCTGTCTATGTTCTGTGGGTGATGTGTTGTCTTCAGTAATAGGATCTTGCTGCCAAATTTGGAAGGCTAACCAAGAGCACTGGCAATAGCCTATACTGCTGGGAGGTCACAGCAAAAGAGGGAACTCCTTCCTGGTATTGGACTTTTCAGTTGTCAGTCTATTGTGTTAAGGATTTTCATCACTCACATATTTTAGATATGATCTATTTACAAGATATATTCTTTACAAATATATGACTTTTATTATATTGAGGTCCATTTTTTCTAAACCTAAATTGTTAGAGCTTTTAACATGAAAAGAAGAAGAATCTAATTAATTGTTTTTTGAGATAATCATGATTTTTTAAATATAGAAAGATTTTTGTTCATGAATGACAGATTTAAGTGTGGACTAGATTTTTGGCCCATGAGACAGACTTACCCCTTTTCTCTGTGTCTGAGTCACATGATTTGCAATATTTATGTGTTAATATGATTCGTCACTTTTATTTATTTTTTATTTTGAACCCTTCTTGATTCTCATAGACAATTTCCCCTTCTACATGTGTAAATGAGGTATGTGTTTATGTGTTTGAATATGTGTGCTTATGCATCCAAGTGTGCTTCAGTGTGTGCTTATGTTTGTAGAAGATGGAAGAGGTCAAGTGTCTTCTTTCTTGTTGTGACAGGTCTCTCAGTGAACTCGGAGCTCACAAACTCAGCTAAAATGGTAGACCAGCAAGCCTAGGGACTCTCCAGTCCCTACACTCCCAGTACTGAGAATACTAGCACATGCCATGCTTGGCTTTTTACTCTGTTGCTAGAGATTCAAACTCAAGCTTGTATGCCAAGTTTTATACTTAAATGCCAAAGCCATATCCTCAGAATCCATAATCCTCCTCTTCATCAAAGCATATGATCCTTTTGATCCACTGTTAGCTCACTATTCTGGTGTTGAGCATTTTGATTAAGTTCATCAAACTTATTGGCCTGGAACTTTTTCTTGTCATGTCATTTGATATCATGGTAATTCCGAGTTTATAAAATGAGTTTGGAAGTGTTTCTTCATCTTCAGTTTTTGAAAGAGTTTTGGAATGACTAGTATTGTTTCCTCTCTGAGTGTTCATTTGGAGACTTTCAATTTCTTAAATAACTCGTTGGCTATCCAGAAGTATGCTGTTTAATTTCCACATATTTGTGAATTTCCAAGCTTCTTCTCCTTAAAATTTCCAGGTCTCCTTTCATTGTGGCTAGAAAAGAATGAGGATGTGATGTCAGTCCTCTTAAGTTTGTTCAAATTATTTGTAATGATTAAATCTATGATCCTGATTCTACATACCCTTGAAAGGAATGTGTACTCTCTATTTGATAAAGTGTTCTACTTATGTTTTCCAGGTGTCTCAGATATAGAGTGTTATTCAAGTAATGCACTTTCAGTTGTTGGAGGTCAAGTATCCAAGTTCCATATCAAATCTTATTGGCATTTGTTTCTCTCTTAAGATCTGGAAATATTTGTTTTTTTTGTGTATGGTTTTTCAGAATTAGGTAGCTATATAGGTATGATGATTACATACTCTTTATAAAGTGTTTCCTTATTTAATAACCTTTTAGTTTTCTTGTGGCTCATTTTTACTTGAGATATAATTTATTTTATGTTATGTAGATGATGTGGGACTCCTCTCTGTGTGCTGTGATTACCATTAATGAATAAAGAAACTGCTTTGGACCTATAGCAAGGCAGAACTTAGGTAGGCAGGGAAAGCTAGGTTGAATTCTGGGAGAAAGAAGGGCAGAGTCAGAGTGATGCCATGGAGCCACTGGAGACAGACACTGGGAACTTTAGCCGCTAAGCCACTGTCACATGGGGATACATATATTAATAGAAATGGGCTAAATTAATATAAGAGTTAGCCAATAAGAAGCAAAAGCTAATGGCCAAGCAGTGATTTAATTAATACAGTTTCTGTGTAATTATTTTGGGGCTGAGCAGTGAGAACCAACAAGTGGCTCACTCTTTCCTCAAACGGTAGACAGACACCTTTGCCACTCTTGTTCAAACCTTTGTCATTTGGTTTGAATATCTTTTTCTGTTCATTCACTTGCAGCTATCTGGTTTTCAAAAAAAGAGCTAAAGCCATTTTATGATTAGCAGCATGATTTTTTGGGAGGGAAGGAGACCAGAAAGCAACTTTTAATGTGCTTGACATATCATCTGTGCTCAGATTAATTTTGCATATATCACAAAGTTTATCAAAATTCTTCTGTAATTTGTCTTTCCCAAAGAACACTTACAGAGGAAACATGAATTTTATATTGTTTGCCCACATGATTCTGTGAGGCTTACCTGGAATTTAGATCTGAGGGTACCCAGTGGCAGGGTCTGTGGTGAGTTTTGCAGGGTGAATCCATAAGTACTTACCAGTAGCCTAGAGGTATGGGACCTGGCCCAGGCTGAGGCAGGCTGGGAGTCTGTGTTTGTCCATCTAAATTTTAAAGTGAGCATCACTTTCTTCCAAAAGAAGAAAAAAATCCCTTATAAATATTATTGAGATATCAAAACATTGATGGTTAAGTTGGTCAAGAATTAAGTTTGAATGTATTGAATTTTAGCATCTATGAAAATATTATTTCCCTACTTATGTGTTCTTTCATACACATGAGCAGTGATATGTAAAATTCACTACTCAGGTCATGTGTGCCATTTCCTGAATTTTTCCTAAGAATTCTGTTTTATTGCATTGTAATATTTTCAAGCTTTGTTGCCAGGTTTACCTTTTGTCAGAAGAGCAACTGACTTGTATATCTATCCTAGCCTTTTATCTAACTAAATCCACTTCATGATCACAGTGGCTATTTTTTTTTTAGCATAAGCATTTACAGTTCTAATTTTCCAAGAGTGTGCTTCTCCTGATTCATTCCAAAAATTTTGATTTGTTGTTTTATTTTCAGAAATTCAGTGTATTTTCTTATTTATTCTGACCCATGAGTTATCGTGAACATGTAAAAACTTGACTCTCTTCTTCTTCTTCTTCTCTTCTTCTGTAATTGTTACACTTACACACACACGTACACACACATACACACAGACACACACAGCTGACCCCATTTAGTGTTTCTCTTATCTATGTGTGTTTAGACATGGTCATTTGGGATTGGATGATCTCTGATGGGACTCATTCTGAAGAAGACTCATTCATTCATTCTCTCTCTCTTTCTCTTCAGCAATTGATTGTCATTAACTCTTCTTCAAGGGGTAGGACCTTGTGAAATTCTCCTTGGCTACATTGGCATCGTAACTGGTAGTGTAATAAATTATTCAGGTCTTGTTTAGAGAACCATATTATTGGTATTCATGCCTGGAAGATACCATCAAGCAGCAAGTGTCCTGGTCCTCTGACTCTAGCAATCTTTCTACCTCCTCTTCAACAATGTTATCTGTGCCTTGGATATTGGAATTGCATTGTAAAAAAATTTACATTTGTAAAAAAAAAAGTAAATATCAGCTGGTGCTCAGAATACCACAGTCACTTAATTCCTCTCCACTGTTTCTGACCTCTCCAGCCATAATTAACTGGCTATGTTTACAGTACCATCTATGAATTCCTTCCTACTGAGCAGACCTTAGGTCCAAATTAGACAGTTTTTGGGTACCACCAAGATAAAAGTGCCATTATTGAACCATTTGGGATATCTTGAAAGGCTGGTCATGCTTGTGATTTATAGAATTTACAGACAGATACATAGGGCTATTGATTACTTTTCTGAGATGTAAGCCTCTCTGAGTATTAGCTTTCTTAGTATCAGAAGGTTGTATGTAAGACGTCTTAGTAAAATGGTAGTGTGATCATGGTAAATTATGACTGTCAGAATATCCATGGCTTTTCTAATATCATTTAAATTTTTCTTCTACACCCTGAAGTATATGTAATTAATGACAAGTTAAGATTGGCAAATTAAATTTCAAAGGACTTTCTTACAGTGTCTTCCAGTATCATTCTGAGAGTGATTTCTACTTGAAGTAATATCTAGGACTGCTGTTGAAATAATTGAACCAAAATGTGACACTATTGGTTAGTGTGGAGATAGATGATGGCAAAGCATTACAAGAAAATAGGTGAGGCTCATGACCAGGAAATTCTAGGCAAGCAGGAATAAAACTTTATGTTAATATTCTGTCAACACTATTGGAAGCTGGCTCAAAGGCACAATGGTGACAACAAGGCACTGAGAAAGCGTAAACTAAAGATTAAGACTGTCAGTGGGGACAAGTCCCAGTTCACTACTTGGGAAAAGCCGAATAGGTTATCTAGAAAAGACCAAGCACAGCAAACCATCCTGAGAAATTCCAGAGGGACTGATGTGCCTACACCTGTTTCTGTTTGCCTGCTGGCTGCAGACTTGTTATTCTTCATTATATTTTCAAGGTAGCACTTCTAAGCTTCTCAACTTTCATGCATTATATCCTCTACAAGGACATCTTTGAAATGCAGCTGAGCTCTTTTTTAAGTGAAAATAAAGTTTTAATAGAAACATGCCACTAGAACAAGACATCTCAACACAATATTAGAGGTTTGCAGTAAAGATAAAAATTCATACTGTTTCATGTATTCATTCATCCAATAAAGTGACTGTCCTCATGCTGCATCAGGCATGTGATAGCCAAACAAAAGGAACAAAATAACCTGCAAAAGAAAGAAAATGTGTTGAATAGAGATTTTTGTTTTAGGGCATCAAATTTACATATAACTATCAAAGAAAATTTATTTATATATTTTAGAAGCTGTGCAAAGAAATGATAAGTAATTCCTGCAATTTCTTGAGAAGGGAGAATGTTAGACACTTAGATAAGGAATGAAAAGGTTTTGAGGCAGAAATATAAAAGCCTTCATCAGACATCTAAAAAAAAGAAAACAACAAAAAACCCCTTCTTTTACAGAAAATGGAGGTCAACAGAAAAAACCAGACCAGGATACAATGCACAGATCAACAGAGCATGGGGGACCCAACTCTAGGTTCTGGAAGAGGCTGGAGAGAGAGAGAAAAGGGAGAAAGTGATAAAATTCTAATTCAATTAAAAGCATATTTTAAAAAAGCTAAAATAGTATTTATATAATGCCAATAGGAAATATTCACCAAAACACCCAAATACCCTGAACATTAATGCATCTTATAATACAGAGAGTTATATAAAAGAGAATTAGTCACATCAAATAATAGTAGTGAAAAGTCATTAGATTCCAAATTTGGAATGTATAGGACAAATGTGTACTTCTTTTTTTCTTAAAGATTTTTTTTATTTATTATGTATACAGCATTCCTTCCATGTATGCTTGCATGCCAGAAGAGGGCACCAGATCTCATGATAGATGGCTGTGAGCCACATGTGGTTGCTGGGAGTTGAACTCAGGTCCTCTAGAAGAGCAGTCAGTGCTCTTAACCTCTGAGCCATCTCTCCAGCCCCAAATGTGTACTTCTTTACAGGTTAATAAGTATTCCATGAAGAACACAAAACAAATGTGGAACAAGAAAGAACACAAAAGAAAAATTTTTAAAAAGTCAGGTCATATATTCTGGGAAAGTACAATACACCCACAATGCAATTGCAAGCATGTAGTTAGAGTACTTAGTATTTTCTATATTACTAGTCATGTGCGATCCTGGCTTTAGGCATATGATGTACAAATCACCCCAAAGAGAAAAGAAAGGAAGAGGAATTTCCAGAGAAGGAAGAGGAGGAGGAGAAGAAGGGAAAAAGAAAGCTGCCAACTTGAGAAGATTCGTGGGTTAAGAATGATGGATGAAACGCACATTCTAGCTGGGTGTCAAGCTTACTTGAAGTCATTGTCCTGGACTTTTCCAGGATGATTCAGTAGCAACCAGAAATGCAGACTACTGTCGGAATCAGGTGTTATGAAGCTGATGTTTAATTGATAGGAAAGTTAACAACATGAGGTCAGAATTAACTGACTGACATTGTGAGATTGTGGCCTTCCATTTCGTTACATTGAGAAAGATTGTACCAAATGAATCTGAAGATTATGTAAAATTAAAAATCATATATTTATTAGTCTGAAGATACACGAGGGAGAGAGATATTTTAAAGTTAAGAGTCAGGTTGCCTTTTAGTAACTGTTCAGTTAAACACTCATTCCCACTCCTGGGCCAGGCTGAAATAGGTGAAGAGCACATTGTCAACAGAGGTCTGACCTGGTCATCATGTGGGATGGGAGTGATCTGATGATGAACAGGAGGTTGTTAGTGAGAACTAGGACCACAGGCAGATTCTTGGTTGCAGTTGTTATTATGAAATGAGAGTCATCCTGATTGAATAGAATCAACTGAAAAAGATGAGAGAGGGAATATTACCCTTTCCTTTCTCCCTTATCCATATTTCTCCCTCAAAGGTTTCATGTACAGAGTGATCTCTTTCCTCCCTACTATGGCACCAAGTCTTTCAGAGAAGGTGTGTTTCAGCTGCTTGTGAGGGTGCTGCTAGAGACTGGAAGGTTATGGCCCCCTGGAGGTCCATGAGTCAAACATGGTGTCCTCTGAGAGTTGGGTGTGTGATCCTACAGGGGATTATGAGATGTAAGTCCAGCCCCCACCCTCCTTCATTTCCTGCATGAGGTAAGAAGCTGGCTACAACACACATCTTGCTACCATAGCAACCTAGCATCTTCATAGGTAGGGCTAGAAGAATTGTATGATCCATCACGATCTGAAACCTCTATAATTGTGAGCCAAGATAAACTTTCCCCATAAGCTATTAAATGATTGGTGATAAAAAGCTAAATAAAACCAAGACACTTTCTTGATGAATGAGGAAACTGAACACCAGAGAGGTTATTACATGGATCCAAGGGTACATAGACAGAAAATTACAGAGCCTGCAATAGAATCCTGGTTTTTTTCTAACCTCAGAATCAAAATTCTATATTTAGTAGTCTACAAAAAGATGAAAGAGTAACTAATTAGCCTACATCATCTTACTCTGTATGGAGATGGATGTGTTTCGAGAG
>JAQHUG010000238.1:631262-644599 GCA_028555095.1 Dicrostonyx torquatus | reverse complement strand
TTAAGCAGATTATTCTAACAGTATCATTACATCAACCTTTGAGGCTGCTTAGTTTCTACCATAGGAATTACATATCTGACATATCTTAACATAGGTGGTGCCCCTATGTTAAGAGAATGGCTACATCATTGAATTTAGAACAGCTATAGTTGTCAAATGACTAGGATTGGATACCTGAAAGGAGAAGGGGAAATGGTGATCAGCTGGATAAGAGTCAAGAGGCTTTCTGTAAAATTCCAGAAAGGTATTTTAGACTTTTTTGTCCTGTAACTGAACTCTGCTGTTGTAATATAAAAGTAGCCACGGACAATATGCAAGCAAGTGGGATGTGCCTATGTTCCAAAGAAAACTTCATTGAAAAACAAAAACATGCTGCAGGCTGGATTTGGCTCACACATAGTAGTGGGATGGATTCAAATCTAGAAAACATTACAGTAGTGTTAACTTCAGAGCAGATGTGTGTACTTACAAACTGAAGAAGACTGGCTCTCTTGAAAACTCAATTGAATTGGCAGGGGAGTCTTCATCTTAGGAGATTCCCAGTGCAGTACAGTGAGGTCACTTGATAACGGAGGCGCCATTGTCCAACCAGGAAAATACCTAAAGACACACAGAAATGGCTCTGGGGCTCAGGAGAGAAATTGTGCTGAGCTTATGATTCTTCTTAGGTTGTACCAGAGTAAGAAAAGAAAGAGTTGTGTGGAAAACAAGGTACTAGATACTAAGAACACTCCAAATGCCACTTGATCTTACTTCTTCTTTGTAGGATTATGATAATGGCAGGGGTGCACAGATGAAGAGAAGATATACTTCTCTTTGACTAGTTGTTATCAAGATATATTACCTTCTACCCAAAGTGTGGGTACTAGTTGTAGACACTACATACATTACTTATAAAGATTACACAGCTAAAGGATTTGCAAGTGCTTAATAAGGAATAGCATGCTTCTGATTGGCCAATAACAGGTTGGAGCGTGGTTTAGAGGAGGCGTGACATATTTTAACAGTCATATTAAAGTAGACTAAACTTAAAACAATGGGGAAAAATATTTCCTTGAAGCTAGTAGGAAAAATCAGTTACCAGACTCAAAATCGTGAATCGAAGTTGTCATCCAGCTGCACGAGGCTTACATAGAGGGTTCTTGTGCTGAATTTTTCATTATAAAACACAGAGGCATTGCTGGGGATAAATGAGCCAAAATGAGCAAAATGCCTGAAACTGCCAATCTGAAATTCCATGCCAAAGTCATCTGAATCCCAGGTTCACGTGGAGTGGTTTCTTTAAAGTTCAAACGGAATCCAGTTTATTGCTGGAGTAGGTGCTTTGCCAGGGGGATGTTTATGAACTGGGATTGTTCAGGTTTCCTCTCAGATTGGAAACAGAAGGAAAGGGAAGTTCTCCACTGAATGGTTTTCCCTGCGTGTGCTTATTGTATTCTCTTGTTCCCTGTGCTAAAAATACCAGCAGTGATGCTCAACCACGGAGGGCAAGGGGAGCCAGAATCCTACCCAGGCTTTGGTAGCCAAATCTGGGAAGTAGAATTGTGTCCACCTTTGGATGAATTGGATGCCTTTGCCTGAATCATCTGCCTAACTGGGTCACCTGTTTCCAAACTTGCATATAAAGTCATGAAGTTTCTGCCTCGTGTTGTAATGGTAGTGACATTGGAAGGACGGAGCTAACATAGACTGCTTGGGAAGAAAGAAGGCAGTAACAAGCTAAAATGCCCCCTAGTCAGGCCAGCAGGATTCAGGGGTTGGGCTACAGGCTGTGCTCTCTGCCTTCCTCTCACACATTCCAGAGTCCTTTGTGGTACAGAACTTTGCAGAATGAAGTCACATGATGTGACTCGATGAAAGACTAATGGCAGGAGAAAGCTAAATAAGCCTTTGTTTTATGAGACCCCCACAGGCGGCAATAGGAGGAAGGCCTGCCATACATGTGCTCCTTTGCCTGTTATCAGTCAGACACCCTATTCTCTTCGCCTTTACCCTTCTCTCTTGCCCCTTTCTTCTGCGCTATTCTTCCCTTTCTCTTATCAGTTCTAGCAAAAGCTTAAATCATAGCATCTGGCTCTCTTCCTTTGCCTCTCACTCAGTCACTCCCCCATTCCTCTTTACTATGTGTGTGCCGTGATGCTATCTCAATAAAGTTTTGCTAACGTATTTTCAAAGTGTCATCTTCCACATGGTACTATCCCATGCTTATAATGGTTACAGAGCTTTGCCTTCCCAAAGACGCGATTCCTCCGTGGCAAGAAGGCATATGTCAGTGGATCTTTGAGGGGTCACACTGCAGGAGCCACAGAACTGCTGGACACGACGGATGGATGGCATTGAAGCAGAATTCATTAATGGAGCCTTTCACCTGCAATTTGTTCTTAATCACATTTTGTCTTTCATCCTAGTTGAAATTGCATGGATTTCCTTTTTATCTGGTGTATGTCTGCATACAACATCGTGAACACAGTTTGAGGGTTTAGGTTCATGGTTGAAACACATGCATAGATCCCAGGTTAAAAATCCTGTGCTCGTTGAGTCTACCATGACTTATCTGTAGTATCTTAAAAACCTCTGGTTTTTAAAATAGATGTATTGACAAAATGGAGCGAAATACACCACTGTGGAGAGGTCTGCCATGTACCACCTTAACTGACCAAACATCACAGACAATGAACCAACCTGGCTTTAAATACTCCTGGCAGTGACATGACATAATATAAAATAACTTCTCAGTGAAATATACTAGTCAAAAAATGTATTCCTTTTCTTGGGTCTTTAGAACAGAAGACTTAGGAAATAATAAACAAATTAAATGGTATTTCAAGGAACTAATCAGACAAAGTTTTGAAAAAGTCAAGATTTCTAAGATACAAACAAATCAAATAGCTCTAGGGATATGTGAAATTACCTGGGGGAGAGAGAGAGAGAGAGAGAGAGAGAGAGAGAGAGAGAGAGAGAGAGAGAGAGAGAGAGAGAGAGAGAAACGGCGCCTCCAGCTTTTAAAAGCTGCCTAGCACATGCGCACAGGGAATTGGCGTGAGTACATCACACTGATTCAGATGATAGGCGACTCACACATGTGCACAAGGGTTTAGCTGAGTCATACGTGGATGTAAGCACGCATGCAAGCATGTGGGTCATGCGGGGCCCTTTGTGCCCAAGGGCCTGTCCACATGTGCCTGCCTTTAGAACCTGGAAGTGCAGCCTTATCTGTGGCTGAATAATTACAATATGGACTGTTCTAGATTAGAACAAAGCAGCCAAAGTCAAGATGTGGCTCTTTGTTAGATTGCAGTTCTAGTAAACAAGTGATTATAAACCAAACACGTTAGCATTTCGGTATCAATCAGGGAGAATTTTACATGCTACAAGGTAGATTGTGCTAGAGAATTCCTTTAACTTCCTTTGAATGTGATAACAGTGGTACATGGCAGCATCCTTATTGAATGATTTGAAGATTGACTGTCATGTGGGAAAGTTACTTTCAGGCAACTCAGCACAATTAGTAATGTTTATAAATCTGTATTAATTCACTATGAGTGAAGTAAATATGTCATACTTACAAGAAAGGAAAAACTGCAATGTCACATTGTATCCTTTCAGCTTTGCTCTATATTTGAAATCTTCAAACTAAGCGTTCCCATGGTTCTGGGAATCTGAACCTCAGGCCCCATGTTTGCGCCACACAAGCTTTATCCGCTTAATCATCTCCTCGTCTCTAAAAGGAGAATATTTCAAAATGCTGCTAGTTCGATGAATTATGATTCTTATTCGTGTATTTTACCAGCTTAAGATGCATTGCTGGAATGGTTGATCAGGAAGTTTGTAAGACCAAGATTGAATATTTCCCAGTAGGCCATCCTTGGTGAGGAAACCATTCCCCACCCTCGTTTTGTTTTTCTTCTCTTTCCTGGCGGTGAATATGATCTGGAATCTATACCTTTAATGTTAAAGAAGCAGGACTGCACTGGGACTCTGTCTAGTAGGGCCTTAAACAATGCCTTCTGGCAAATGCTGAAGCTGAGTACTTTTTAAAAGAAAACATACCACAACTGCCACTGGCCACCACCGTCATCTCCACCAGGCTCCTCGGATGCAATAAAAGAGATACATAAAAGTGAAGGAAATGTTATCACCTGAGGTCATGTTTTCCAACTGCAACTCATTGGAAACTAGTGAAGCTGGACGCAGAGAGCAACCCAGAGTCTAATTAAAGTCAGCTCATATTATCTCACGTCCTGTCCCGCACAGGGCTGTGGAGGGGATTGACGGGGACTTACTGCACAGTATTAAATTGTGGAGATAATGGCTTTTGGTGTTTTTGTTAGAAGGGACTGGTTTCAATATTGAGCAAGGCAGCATCATTTTAATCTTCGTGGTTAGTTCATCACCGACTTTTTCTTTTTTGTTTTTTTTTAAGACCTGAAAATAGCTTACTAAAGATTTGTCATTTCCTGCCTGAAGTATTTGTATTTTTATAGATATCAGATGTGTAATCTCAGACATGAACTACTTATAACTGGCCCCAAGACATCATGAGCTATAAGTTGCCACATGAAAATTAAAGGGGTCACATTCAAAAGTGATGTGTGTCAAAAGGCTCTGTAAAAGGGCAGGGGTTTAATATGCATCCTTCAGATGAACCTGTGATGGCTGAGAAACCTGCCATCTGTCTTTCACTGTTGGTTAGATGCCTAAATAGCTTTTATAGGCCCCCAGTAGTGAATACTGTCCCCTGGGCTCAATTGGAAGAAAAATATATTAAGTTGGCTCCTCTTAACTGAAGGGAAGGGGAGAGAAGTGTTTAAATGACTTACTATCTCTTGGGTTCTATTTGCCCCATTAAAAAAATACTGTACCTAGTATTTCAGAAGGGAGAACTCTTTGAACCTCAGCAGAAGTCTTTCGGGGATCATTTGGTATCCTTTTGGAGCAGGGGACTTGGTGCTATTGTTTTATTGGCAGTATTTATCATTCAATCCCACTTCCTATTTTACCTTTTTCCTTAGCAGAGGATGATAAAGTGGCATCATAAAAACAGACCTGCAGGTTTGAATTAGTCTCCATTCAGCTAACCCATAGTTTCTCATTTGGACTCTGCTCTAGCCAACAAGAAACTCTCTACACTGGGATAGATTCCCAGTAGGGTGAAGTGAGAACTAACAACTGGGATGAAGTGGTGAACTAGCAGAAAAGGTAAAGCCTGAGAATCACCACTAAAATGAGAGCACCCAGAGAGGCAATTCCAGGCAAGAAAGGAATGACGAAGTTTGTAGAATACCAAAGATCAGTGCTCTATAAAATAAGGATCCATTTACTGCCTGTAAGAAGTATAGACAAGTGAACTCTTGCTTCTTAATTGAATGAGATTTTAGAACACAGAAGTTAATTCACAAATAGGTCCTTAACCAAAATAAGTGCCTATGGATGGGGTACTGTTCTGAATCTAGTAGCAGGAAGCATGGGACATTGAATTTTGACTCAGAGGCATAATAACTGTCCTCAAAAAATTGAAAAAAGAGATATGTGTATGTATGTGAATGCTATAAAATTAATTATGTGTTCTGCAAAACCAGCTTATAAAGTGAAAAACTCTGCATATTCCCATTTAATAAAGCAACGAAGAAGACTTGGTATGATTTTCTGAGCTCCATAATCATCAGTAAACACTAGTCCCAGACCCCAGAAGTAGCTGCCTCTTCTGCTAAGCCACATTTCTTCTCGTGTTTCTTTTTTCTGACCACCATGTGGTAAGTAGCCTCTACCACACATCACTCCACCATGATATCCTGTCTTGTCTCAGATCCAAAACAGTGGAGCCAACCAGGCAAACCATGAGCCAGAACAAGCCCTTTCTTTCTTAGGTTGTTTATGCCGCATGGTCAGCCACAGCAACCACAGGCTAACTATCACACTGAACAAAGGCATTGTCTTTATTGATGTGTTGAACAGAACTTGAGAAGTCCCTTATGCTGGATGAGATGAGTGAGCTCAGAGACAGAGCACGGATACCCGGCTTGCTTCTCTGTACAGCCATAGTTGTTCTACAAAAAGACAAGTCAGAGGATGGGCATACTCGGCAGTGCGTGCCTGCCATTCTCGGTGCACTGAAAATGGTCCAAAGCCAAGACCCCCAAGTGTGGGTGATGGACAAACCCTGCATGTGAGAAAATCCCAAGTGGGCTAGATGACTAGAAGCTACAAAATGGGACCAGGGACCCAGAGCCAGAACAGTAAGAATCAGAGAGTTGCCATAATTGGAGACCTGTGCATGGGAACAGGTTCGTGCTGAAAAGTCACACGGAAATGTAGAGACTTGAGCATCGGAATTAGTTCTGTTAGTGGTAACCTGACTGACTAGGAGGCAGGACCAGACTTTCAAATATGTAAGTGAAAATGGTTTATAAGGAAGCTATTCGTGAATAGATGTATTATGCAGTCACAATAATGAAATATTGAAAATGAATTTAGTGAAAGCTTCTCATCAACTTTAACTTTTCAACTTTTCAAATCAACTGTAACTGTAAGATAGTCATTATTTTAAACACTGGTTAAAAAATTAATTTTATTTTAATTTCCAGCTATTCTTGGGAGTGGAACTCGCCCTGGTATGTGGCAACTTACCAGGAGTCACATCATTAAAGTAAACTGAGTCTCCCAGCATCTATCAAATAATGCCATTAATGCCTCAGTTAATGCTGAGATTTGGTGCCTCCCTTCCCACCTCTATGCTAGGATTTTTTCTGGCTAAACTTGGTGCATGTTGTCACAATCACTATGAATTTATATGTGCATTTGTCCTGTTTGTCTGGAGAATACTTCTCCCTTGATGTTAGCAACCTCAGGCTCTTACAGCCTTCCTAACTCCTCTTCTACAAAGATGGCTAAGCCTTGGGGAGGTGGGTGCCAGATGAATGTCCTACTTAGAACTCTACTCCCCTTAACCTTCCATTCTCTGCATCTTGACCAGTTGGGGGATCTTTGTGTTAATTGCCATCTAGGGCAAGGAGAAGCATCTCTGGTTTGGGCCTACGGTATAGCAACAGTCCGTAGGAGCCTTACAATACTGCAGGGACAGGACCTGTGGCTAGATGGAGTCCTGGGCACTAGGGGAAATGCCAGTGCTATTATCTTGCCAAGTGGATTGGTAAAGCATCTTTATAAAAATATGAAACACTCATGACAAATGATTATCAAAATTTGGAATGGTGGTGCACACCTGTAACCCAATCACTTTGGGAGGCAGGGGTGGGAAGATTAAAAGGTCAAGGCCAGCTAGGTTTATAGGGTGAGACTGCCTGAAAACACCCAAAGACAAAATAGCATAAAGCAAAATAAAATACCAATCAACGAACACACAAAAGATGTGTACCAAGTTTACAGATGTTAAAATATGTAAAAACAATCCATGGTGGGATGGTGAAGTACAGTTTATTAAAATTATGAGGAGGCACAAATGTAAACATCTAAAACATTTATGCAGTTAACCACTAGATATGATTTAAATTTGATTATCCAGGAAATTACAGTGATAATGCAACTATTGGAAGAAAATTCTTAGGAAATAAGAGGAAACGGGTTTCCCCTCTATGGTGAGGTTAATATTCGAAGAAACTGGCCTAGAGTCTGTTGTCTTTGTTTCCCAGTTACTTATTACTTTTTGCATTTCTTTAAGCACTGTGCATACATTATTTTTGTGGAATTTTTATTTAAATTAATTCTGCCTTAATAATCCATAGAATGTGTTATTGGCAAGTCTTCTGAACTTCAGAATCATTATCAAACCCTCCGAATATATTTCAGAGAAAAGTGTAGAAGAATTCTATTATTTACCATTGAAACTCAAGCTGAACCACTTTGGGGTAGCCTTTGAGACTCCACTTCATTAGACATTGTCTGTAGGTCTGCTGCATGGCCAATCCTTCCTGAGTCATTAAAATAATTCTCTAAGCCATAGTGTGACATAGAGCTTGGGGGCAGGAGGGTGAGCCCACTTCACTGGGCAGCTCTGGGACCACAGTTCACCCTTCTCATAGATGACTTATAATTCAGTCATCATGACATCTGAGACAAGAACACTCTCCACTGTACGCACACCATGACATCAAGGCCCAGCTGTCTAGAGCATTTGCCCCTCTTAATGACAAAAATAGACGATATTCCTTAAGGACTTTGGGATGGGAGAACTTGGGAGACTTGCACTCTGCCTGTTTCCTGTTTAGCTGTGTAAAAATGGAATATATGTCTCTTTGTTCTTCATGTTCAGGTCTTGATTCTGCCACAAAGCTGTAAATCCTCTATGCTAGGATGGTCTCTGGCTAGGACTTGTACAGATCTTATGCACGTTGTCACAATCTGGCTCACACCACTCTGATGTCAGAGTGCTAGAATATCATGGGTTGTCTATAACTGTCAGCTACGTTATTTTAACATGATTTAAAAAGTATTGCTTGGGGGGGGCTGGTGAGGATTAGCTGTATATAAAATACCCTAATAACCATTTTCCCAGATTGTTTTTAACACCTTTTATGTCACTTCTTCTACTAATAGTAAATGATGCCTTAAATTTATAGGTATTCTTTGAATCCCAGGCTTTTGAGGCTTCTGTCATTAGAAAATGTTCATGGGGGCTGGAGAGATGGCTCAGAGGTTAAGAGCATTGCCTGCTCTTCCAAAGGTCCTGAGTTCAATTCCCGGCAACCACATGGTGGCTCACAACCATCTGTAATGAGATCTGGTGCCCTCTTCTGGCCTGCGGGCATACACACAGACAGAATATTGTATACATAATAAATAAATAAATATTAAAAAAAAAAGAAAATGTTCATGGACACAAGCCGTTTTATGTTTATAATGTTACCAAGGAATTTTATATTTTGATTCTTATTAGTATAATTGAACTGTATGCTATATATGCTAAGGAGATAGGGTCATGGTAATTAGACATCTGACTGAAGGCATTCCAGAAAAATACAATTGATAATGACATTTATTTTTAATTTTACTTTTATTGATTCTTCGTGGATTTCACATCATGCATTCAGATCCCACTTGTCTCCCTATCCCTTCCCATCTGCCCTCCTTCCTTGTGATGACATTTTTAATACCTGTGAAGGATTAACTGGAAGTCCACACGTTTGTCTTTTGTAATTCATCAACTATCTTCAATGATTAAAAGGGAGTAGGCAGAAAACACCTTGTATTGTCTGGGTAGTCAGTAGGCTCTCATTAAAGGAAAATAATGAAATAGATACTGAATTCCAGGTTTGAAATTTAAAGCAATCAGGAAACCATTAAGAAGGTACAGGGACCAAAGTAAAAACTGAGAATGTGGTAACTTAAAAAGAGAGTTGTCAATTTTCCCACCTCAAGTTATTTTTTAGCCTAGAGATGCCTTTTCAAACTCTTCCCTCCTGGAGGTGGGATTCCCCTCTGTATGCAGTGAATATCTTTTATCACCATTGGCTAATAAAGAAGTTGCTTTCGGCCTATGGCAGGGCAAAATAAAGCTAGGTGAGAAATCCGAACAGAGATACATAGAGTAGGCAGAGTCAGGGAGACGCCATGTAACTGCCAAAGGAGAAAGATGCCTACCTGCAGGCCACAGTCTCATGGTGATACATAGATTGATAGAAGTGGGTTGATGTAAGATGTAAGAGCTCGCCTGAAAGATGCCTTAGACATCAGTCAAACAGTGTTGTAATTGATATTTTCTGTGTGATTATGCCAGTCTGGATGGCCGGAAATGAATGAGCAGTCTCCGTTTACAAATGGAGCCATACCTCCCAGGGGGCTGCCTTGCAGGCCTCGCAACCTCAACCAGCCTGACCACAACCTAGGTTTTTCTCTCTCCCCTCCCCTGCCCTCTCATGCTTTCCTCGGCCTGGGTTGCCCCAAAGGGAATGAGAGCCCACGGCCATTCCTCCCGTAGCCCATGCAGTGTTGCTTCAGCCCATTCAGTCCCAGTGTTCCCTGGGCTTCCCAGCCTATTCTGAAGGTCAGCAGCAGGAAGGTCAGTACCTCTCTAGAGGTACCGAAACACCTAGCCAAGGAAACCAAGTGGCCCAATGGAAGTCAGGAATGATAAGGGTGGGGATGGAGAGTCAGCCAGGCCTAGCATGTGGAAACGCTGGCAGGGCTGCAGCAGAGAACGCAGGATAACCCAATCCAATGAGGAGAGGGGTGACATGTTTATGGCCATTAATGGATTTAGCAGCGACATTGTTACCACTTAATAATCGCAGAGTCCATTTGTAATTCTGACCCTGGCTTAGACTCTCCTGCTGTCCTCTCCTGCCCCCTGCTAAGCTGTCTTCCTTTCCTCCCACAGACTTTCTGCTCCTCCTGCCTCAGGAGGGTTTCTCAGGTGAGCACACAGGGAGGTGACAGCTCTCTTTCCCCAGCGCTCCCCTGGCTTAGACAGTTACATTGCCCTGCACCAATAAAACGCATTTAGCTTTGGCCTGTGGGACACGTAAATCCTTCAGGGTCTATTTATATATAAAGTTGAATATTTTTATTTTACCGTCCAAATGTCCTCTCTGTGTGTCTGTCGCTGTTGTAAAACAGTGGCTTTTAGACATTTCTTTCTTTCATTTTTTTTTTCCTATTGCTGAATGCTTTGGCCTCATTCTCATGTGGAACTCTCTGTGTTTGGAAAGCAGCATCAACCTGGGGTGCTTTGAAGTGATGGTGGGAAGAGGGGGTCCAGAGTGTGACTCCTACCCTGTGGGCCTTGAAAGGGGGCTATCAAAAGGAAAAAACCCATGAACTCCTGAAAAGTAAGGCTGTTTATTTCCTGCGTAATACACCCAGGCTTGCTTATTGTATGACATTAAAATAGCAAAACTTCAACTAATATGTAATCAATAATCCTCCCTCTGTTATGGGTCCACATTTTTCTCCTACTGCTCCTGAAACTGAAGATTTTCTCAAAGAGGACCCCATTTTTAGAATGTTAAAGACAGATTGGGTATCTGTATCAGAAGAACAAACTTCTGAGCACATTGAGGCTGCTAGCAGAAAAACTAGTTGACATGGGAGACCGAGTCTTTAGTTATACTAATATAATTAAAAGACAATAAATCATTTTTATCTAACAAACAGTTTAATCCAAAAAATGTTCTGTCTCAGTTACTGGAACAGACTTTAGGAATATCCCATAATTCATATTCGTATTCATTCTAAGTAACTTTTCTGTAGGATGAAATGAGTGGATCTTCCTTATAGAAGACAGTTTGGGAAAATGTTTCCTTCCTTCTAAGATACTGTATTGTATAATGGTATAATGACCCATTGGTTAAGAGCACACACTGCTCTTGCAGAGGACCCAAGCACCAGGTCAGGCAGTCACAAGGATCTGTGACCCCAGCTTGGAGGGATCTGATGCTTCTGTTCTCTCTGGACACTGTGTTCATGTGCATATACACACTCACAGGCACAGGCATAATACACTTCATTAAAAATTAAATTGTTTTTAAGTAGAATGCTCCAGAATGACCTAGATTTATTATTCTCTTCTCCTTTGGAAGGTAGAAGAATTAACTAGTCAGGTCAGTAGATAGATCATCACGGCAGAGTATCAGTGTACCAGAGTCAACAAGTACAGCAGTTGGAAGTTGTGTAGCCAACTCAGCCCTGTTGTTTGTTCCGTTGCTTGTTGAGTCTAGATCTCCACTCTAGGTGTTTTTCTCTAACAGAGTGTGGATCCTAGTAGAATCCTAGAACCCAATGCTGGGATCATTTAGATCTATCAAGTGTTTCTGGAGCAGGAACCAGGAAGCCCTGAAGGTGTTATGCCAGTGGTGGGGTAGCACCCACCTTCCGGACTCTCTCAAGATGGTTTAGGGAGTTTGAAATGACAACATGTGTAATAAATACATATACATCTTATAGAGCCATAGCAAAGAGCATCCTCTGCCCAAAGCAGTCTACACCTCTGATCAAAAGGCTGGAAAAGCATCTGCCAAGTGGGCAGGGCAGCACAGTGCACTCCAGGGATAAGACAGAACATGGGAACGCACAGAGCATTACACTCAAGTTAAAAACTTGGCATGATATTCTGGCTGTGGAGCATGAGACAGTAGCCGATGCTCTAGATGACATGTAATACCCATCCTAGGAGAGGATGAATATGTGTATACCTGAGGACAAATTAGTAAACATAAATAAAAGGACAAGGTAAAGATGAAGCAGGGATTCAACCCCATCTGAAGCAACTCAAAGGTCAAGCTTGGGAATTTGAGTTTGTAAGATAGAACTGCAAGTGAGGACCCATCCATGCTCGAAAGAGCAGCCTTGACCATGACTTCATGTGGATTAAAGCCGCATGCTGCAAGTAAACGATCAGCAGTATTCACCTTGGTATTTATTTGAGCAAACCTCCTCGAGCCGTATTGATGTCTCCTGCTGTGTGGGTATGCAAAGGCCAGACCAGTGTAAGATGTAAAGGGGACACAGAGTGACAGGAAGTATTACCAGAAATGGCTCTGAAGGAGTGACCTTGCACACTGGCCTAGGACTTGAACCCAAATTCCTCCTGCCTGTCAGAAGCCTGGAGTGTGCACATGACTTTGCCCGAGACATCCAGATGGAGAACAGCAAATGCTATGCCAAGATGTCCCCACTGGGTACTTTAAATATTGCCGGAGTCACACAGGCTTCTGTGCAAAGCACAGTAATGTGTCAGCCGGGAGCCAACTTTCCTCCCTTAGTTTGAAAATAGGGTTCAAACCTGTTGACTCCTGTCTGCCCCCTTCCTCTCCCACTGTCTTGCAGTTTGTTGAAAATATACCACATCCAACCTACCATAGGGATGATGGATTGCTTTTATGGAAGTCATTCTAATGACTTCGCCTCTAGCAGAAAGAGTGTTTTTAATGACTTTTTTTTTTGTATAATATACTGTTTCTGTCCATCACCCACCAAATCATGTGCACTCACTCTTGCAAATGCTAGGGGATACTTGCTCAGACTGCCTACACTGATTCTGAAGACACAATAAAGCTTCTTATTTTGGGCAAATTTAACTTAACAAACAGCAACAAACACCTCTGCACCGTACAGATTGCCTCCTGACTTTGCCCATGGACATTAAAGCACTGGTTCCCCACCATGTAACAGAGTCACAAGGGGCTTCCAAAAGCACAAGCTGCTGAGCGACATTCCAGACTCAACAGGTCTAGGATGAGAGCGAGACTCTGCATTCTTGCCAAAGTTTCAGACAAGGCTGTTGTCCTTGCTTCTGGGCAACTCTTGAGCAAGGTTCATCAAACACTCCAGAATTGCTTGAATGACTGAAGAGGGTCTTCTAAGCAGAGCCCATGCAGGTTAAC
>JAQHUG010000238.1:592998-611859 GCA_028555095.1 Dicrostonyx torquatus | reverse complement strand
TAAAGGCGTGTGCTACCACCGCCTGGCTTCTGTCCTTTCTTCCACATTCCCAGGGCGTTATGCAGAATCATCCCTCCATAGGCACACCCTTCTGCGTTTTTCGAGACAGGATTTCTCTGTGGCTTTGGAGCCTGCGCTGGAACTAGCTCTTGTACACCAGGCTGGTCTCGAACTCACAAAGCTCCGCCTGCCTCTGACTCCCGAGTGCTGGGATTAAAGGCGTGTGCTACCACCGCCTGGCTTCTGTCCTTTCTTCCACATTCCCAGGGCGTTATGCAGAATCATCCCTCCATAGGCACACCCTTCTGCCAGTTTAGACACATGACTGGAAGTCAGGAAAAGTGGAATCAACTAGAGAAAAGTCTCTGTCTTTTCATTTCAAAATGCACTTTCATTATAAGAAAAAATAGGCAGGATGATAATTCAACAGCGGTGAGAGATTTTGGCCTAGCAGTCATTTCATGAGATAAATAATATCTCATTTGGAAAACGTCCTAATTGTTTTCCTCTCTGGGTGTTTCTTTGTTGTTTCAAGGGAGAGGGCATGCTTGTTTATCCTGGTCTCCCGGTTAGCTTACACCCAAAATAATCACACAGAAATTGTATTAATTGAAATACTGCTTGGCTATTATCTCTAGCCTCTTATTGACTAACTCTCACATCTCAGTTTAACCCATTTCTACTAATCTGTGTATCACCACACGGCTGTGGCCTACCAGAGATTCTAATCAATGTCCATCTCTGGGGGAGGATCCATGGCTTCTCTCACTCTGCCCTTCTCACTCCCAGCATTCAAATTTGTTTTCTCCACCTACCTAAGTTCTGCCTTATCAACTAGGCCAAGGCAGTTTCTTTATTCATTAACCAATGAAAAGCAACACACAAACAGAAGGACCTCCTACACCACTTTGTGCTATTTCTGTTAGTCTTTTAACTGACATAGCTTCTTTGGCATATAATTAAGGTTCTAGAGTGATTATACATAATATGTAATAAAAATTCCCAATAGTTTAACACTTCACAACCCAAAAGTTGAAATACTTTATAAAAGTATGTCAGTATCTTAGTGTATTGACAGTGATAACTAGAGGACTAACAGCCTTAGATAAATATGCAAACCTTTTAATCCATGGGGTACGGGTTCTTACAAACAAAATGACAGCATATTTGCATATTTATTCTTATCAAAATATTTATAAGATTTACTCCTAATGGATCAGCACAGCAAGGGTGAACATATCCTAGGATACAACCCAACTCACCAACTCACTGACCCTGGTTGTTTTCAGAGAACAAATGCATTGTGGTCTTCATAGTGGAGTTTGCCATGGGTGGCAATTTAGGCAGAAGCACTGTATGGGTTTGCTCTCATAAGCCTAACTTTCTAAGGATAGCTGACTATAATAATTGAGTAAAGAAAACTAATTCTGCATACCCCTAGGCACTCCACATATTATAAAGACAAATGCGGGACAATTTTACTGCCCACTACCTCCATGAAATAACCATGACACTTTTCTGTTCTAACAAATTCTTCAAAAAGAAAAACCTGAAATATCAATTCCATATCTACATGAGGATGTAGTAAACATTCGGAAATCCTTTAGCATCCGCAGGGTTCTGGATCTTCCCTGCATACCAAAGTCATGGATATTCATGCTGTTTCTGTAACATCACAGAATTGGAAATAATCGATGTAATCTTCCATCTGCTTTAAACCAACTCTAGGCTAATTATGATGTCTAATTCAATATAAATGCCATATTAATAGTTGTACTATGCTGTTTTGAGAATAATGACAAGAAAAAGGACTGTACAAGTTAAGTGTAGGGATAAATTAAAAGTAAATCCTCTGTGGTAGTAAGTAATTTTTTTTGTTTTTGGTTTTTCGAGACAGGGTTTCTCTGTAGCTTTGGAGCCTGTCCTGGAACTAGCTCTTGTAGACCAGGCTGGTCTCGAACTTACAGAGATCCACCTGCCTCTGCCTCCCAAGTGCTGGGATTAAAGGCGTGTGCCACCACCGCCCGGCTTCCTATGAGATTTTGAAAATACTTGGAGGACCTTTCATGTTTTCATATTTTCTCATAATGTTTTAGATTTTCATTAGCACCAAAGATAGCTGTAAAATTTGCTACTTGCCCACTAAAGTTGATAGGTTATAGAAACATTTCCAAAAAAGACACAGGGAAACTAGAGCTCCTTGATTTTCTGTAAGAAAAGTTTTACTGCACAGTTTTGTGGGAGAGACTGATGGACTCAGCACTGGGGAGAGGACTGAAGCAAATGTCTGTAAGATAAGTAAAAGAGTTCAGGTCTTAACGTATTGCACACAGTTTAAACTGGAACCCAAGAATTTATTTAACCTTTATACCAAAATTTAATATCATAGAGTTTAAATAAGATCCAGTTAAATTTTGGGAAGGTGATGTTCAACAAATCTGGACCCAAGAAATGACTTTAAATTTCTTAAATGGAAAAGCTATATTTTCTTCTCTAAGAGACTATAAAAGGATTTCAGTCGCTTATGGGGATCATTGAGATATTTAAGTACATTGTTTTGAGGAAGAATTCACAACTTTAAGCCTAGCTATCCTCTACCTGAGGAAGGGTCAACAGCCTGCATGTATAAATAAGCCTAAGCTAAAGTGGGAGATAAAATGGCCTAAACCTCTGAAGTTACTGATTACATGTGTAGATGGTTCAGTCTTTCATTACAAATTTAATATTTCAATTTTTTAAAGAGAAAAATATAATGTGCTATAGAACCTTGAGAAAAATATGAAATATTCAAGATAGCCATCTCAAGAGCTAAATACGTAAAAGAAAAAGCATGTGGTTTATATAAAATTCTGTAGACAATACACAGACTTTGCTCTGCAGAATTTTTAATTTATAATGTAGCCCAAGCTGTATTTTTATAGATGGGTAAAGTGATTTAACCACACATATGAGTTGATGCAAACGCTGGACTAGATTGGAGATGTCTATCTTTGCCTTTATATAAATAAATATCACATCGTGTTTGTAGAGATGTTCCTCTCATTGAGAACATGTGAGAGCAGAAATATTATCTGATATCTTAATATCATCGTAATGATAACATGACCACTTTTATAAACGTCACTATATGCCAGACTCTCTTCCAAATCTTTAGTTTTATTAACTGATCTTGAGTAAGTACAACAGGTTAGTTATCACATTGCTTTTTCCTAACACTCTCCATTTACAGATGAGAGAAATGAAGCCCGAATGAGATCATGTGGTTAAGTTAAACTTACCTTCTGAATCAGTGGCACAAGGATGATGTTGTCCCAAAGGGACAGATGCTGGAATCTGAGTTCTCCTTAACCATTTCTCTGTAAACTAAAGTTGGAAAATATTTTAACGACATAGAAAACGTATATAGAATAAATAGCTTTTATTGTATTGATAAATAAATTTTTTCTCACATAATATATCCTGATTATAGTTTTCCCTCCCTCTACTCCTCCCAGATCCTTCCCACATCCCCTCCCCCCTGGATCCACTCCATTTCTCTCTCTTGCTAGGGAATAACAGGCTTCTAAGAGATAAAAACCAAATATGACAAAATAAAATATAAGATAAAACAAAAGAGCCGGGTGGTGGTGGCACACGCCTTTAATCCCAGCACTCGGGAGGCAGAGGCAGGTGGATCTCTGTGAGTTCAAGACCAGCCTGGGCTACAAGAGCTAGTTCCGGGATAGGCTCCAAAGCCACAGAGAAACCCTGTCTCGAAAAACCAAAAAAAAAAGAAAAAAAAAAAAAAAAGAAAAAAAAAAGAGAAAAAGATAAAACAAAAGTTATACTATCAAGGCTGGACCAGGCAACCCAACAGAAGGTAAAGAGTCCCAATAACAGGCACAAGATTCAGAGATCCACTTTTTCACGCACTCAGGAATGCCATAAAAACACTGACCTGAAAGCTCTAATACATATATATGCACAGGACCTCGTGCAGACTCATGTCAGCCCTGTGCTTGCTGCTTCTGTCTCTGACCTTATATGATCCTTGCTCAATTGACTCAGAAAGCCTTGTTCTCCTGATGTGCTCAAGCCCCTCTGGCTCTTACACTCTTTTCTCCTCTGCTGCAGGTTGTCCTGAGCTCCGGGGAGAGGGATTTGATGGAGACATCCCATTTAGAACTGTGTGTTCCAAAGACTCTCTCTTGTTTCGTAGTGTCTGGCTGATAGTTACTTTTAAAAAGATACTTTTCTTCTAGGTAATCTGCCACAGATTTATTTTTAAGAGACACATAGTAATGAAGAATGGTGGAAATGACAGATACATTATGGAACTTGGGAGAACAGCCAGACTCTATCCCAGGAAAATAGTGAGACTGTACTCCAGGTAGGCTGGCTACTGGCAGATCAGGTACGCACGAAGATGATCAAGCTTGGCATAGATTAGATAGTAGGACAAAGATGAAAGAACTCAAAAAGAAAGGTTCTGATGAATAAAACTATGCCATTTTATAGATTACTTTTACAATGAATGGTTGATCTCTTACCTAAACTAGATGTCAATAAATAACTAGTCACCATCTGTTTTCTGGCATTCTCTTTGATGTCCACAGTGAATATTTGGTTCTCTTTCTGATATTTTCAAAAGCACTGGCCTGACTTTCTATTTTCCTTCTAGTTCAGAGAACAGATCCCTCAGCCTCCAAGCATGAGATGGGCTCCTGTCCTTTCCCAGCCACTGCCTGTGATACTGCGCCCCTTCCCCTGGCTCCTTCCTGAAGATCTCAAGTAGCTGATTATCATTTCAGTTTTCTATCTTTACTTTGATGCCTCCTTCCCAGCGACCTTTAAGTGCATTAAAGGTATTCCTGTGGATTGTTAACACGCATCCTCCCTCCGCCTCACATCCATCTTGATCATCCATTCTCCTTTTTCCTCCACATTCAAACCCCAAGTCTGCATTATCCTCATCCTCCTGCCCCTACCAGCAATAAACCCTTAGAAAACTGGGTGTCTTCCTCATGTAGAGCTGTGCTCCTCTAAGCAAGGCCAGTGGTGCCCTCTTTCTTGAGTAGTTCCATGGACCGTTCACAGCTTGTGTGACTTCTCTCTCCACAATTCACTTATTGAAATCCATCAACGACCTTGGTAGGCGGACAACAAATGGTGTGTTTTAGGCTTTGCCCCCATCCCCGTCCCTATGTCAGCAGTTCTTTTGTTTTATCTGGACTTTCTAACTAATTCCATTTCATCATGTTTCCTTTCTCCTTTGTTCATTTCAGGAATGTAAAAGTTACTCGGATTCTGTCCTGGGCTACATACTTTCCCTACATTAGCGTTAGCTAGGCATTAACCAAATAGCTGTTATTCTTGAATTTGTATCTTTAACCAGACAACAACTCCAAATTACAAATTTAGACACATAGCCACCTTCCTCAGGTGTGAGGTCCTTTTGGCAACCACGGCTCTCACCCTACTAATTTCTGTGGTAGAGTAGACAGCTCCAACAGAACTAGAACAACCCCCCCCCCTTACAATTTAATGTGCGTTTCTTCCAAAACTGCATGCTTGGTCAATAAAGAAGACCTTCCCTGTTAGCAGAAGTCCGTCTGTTTTTTTCTTTTGTCAAGAATTTGTGTGTACCTGTGCTCCCCTGCTAGAAGACCCAATAGACTGCCATGGTTCCCTTGTCTCAAGGTTCTACAGAGATGCAAGACTCAGCGCATCCTAAGCTGAACCCAAGTTTCCTTGCATTTGAAAACTCTTTTTCTCTTCCTGTATTCCCTAGAGCCCATGGTCATCAAGCTCTATAAAGAGCTCTTGCCTGTCCTTCCTAACCCTTCACTCTTTTTCTTTAGCCCCAGGCCACTGTTGTCACTACCAAGCTAGACACGCAGCATCTCTCAGCATCTTAGTCTTGAAACTCATCTACTATACTTTAGGCTTATCCAACACTGAAGTAAAATGACCTGTCAGAATCACTCAGGGGCTCCTTTCAAATACTCTAACAGATCCGAAGTATCCTCTCTTTTAAAACTAAATTCTTTAGATGGTTTTCAGATCTCTCCACAAGCTGGATACTGCTCGTCTTTCCACTTCCACTTTCAACTCCTCTCTCTGCTCTCTGCTCCAGTCAGCGATGCTGGGGAAGACGCCTAACCCTTCCATGAGCATTCCGTATTCTTTCTATAATCTGAGGTGTTTGTTGTTTTGTTTTGTTTCAACTTCTGTTTTCCCAGTTTTTCACCACACTCCTGATCTCCTAACTCTCATCCTTCAGGTTCCAGATGATAGAAAGCCCTTTTGATTTCTGGGGTGACCTCCAACACTGCATTATAACTTAGCAGTTGCAGTATGTTTAATAAATATTTAATTTACTGACATAAACATAATAATACTTTAGACTTTCTTTCGGTATTTAGGAAAGCAAATCTAAACCCACCATCTATAACTTACAATTGAACACAAACTCATTATACTTTTGTACAATGCCATTTGGAAGTTCAGTGGACATGAAGAGATGAAATTTTCACCAAACTCATATAAATGCGGAATAGAATACACTAAAGGCAGAAAAGAGGGGGGATCTATGTCTAGTGTGCCTAAAATCAAAATTGAATAGGCATTAACTTACATTTTAGGGAGAGAGTACACCGGGTTATACTATTTGTTTTGGTTAATATTTTCTTGGCATTAAACACAATATGATATCATATTCCCTGTATCAAAATCTTGTTTATATACTCTGTGTGTGTGTATGTGTGTGTGTGTGCTTGTTTGTTTGTGTGAGAGAGAGGTTTCATGAAAGTTATCATGTACATGTAAAGGTCAAAATTCAGCCTTGTCTGTCAGTCCTCACTTTCCATCTTGCCCGAGGCAGCTTGCCTTGTTTACCGCTGTGTGTGCCTGGTTAGCTGGTCCAGAGATTCTCTTTCCTCCACTGCCCATCTCACCACTGGAGCACCACATTTACAGATATGTGCTGCTGCTTAACATAGGTTCCAAGGGTTCAAACTGAACTCCTCACTGAACTCCTCACTCCTGCAGGACAAGCACATTTTCCACTGAGCTCTCATCCCAGCCTTATACTGAACTCCTTAGTGTAGAAGATATAGTAACAATCAAATAATAACGAGGTTTAGATAACCCATTCTCCTTTCTGTTTCAAGCACAATCCCATCCTCATCTCCCCTATTCTTAGAAATTCTTCTTACCCTGGTGTCTATATGGGCTCGCTCCCTGTGCTAGGCTGGGGCGAGGAGGGGGAATCTCCAGCCTAGCCTCACTGGATCACTCACTTTTGTTTTTGTTTTTGTTTTGTTTTTTTGACTTTCAAAGATTTGTTTTAACATATATATCACAGATCATTGGTTTTGAGCATTTATGGGTTTTAGTTCGATTTAAGGAAAGCTTCACTCACCTAAACCCTTGGTCCTTTAAGTTTTCAAGTCTGATCCTAACCCTTTACCACTCTGCGTTCCTTTTCCCTCTCTCCCCCTCCTGTACATGTGAATATCTAAAACTGAGGTTTCCCTCTCCTCGATCTGAGCCCCAGCAGTGATCAATGAAGTGAGTATCAGTTACAAGCAGCAGTCCAGCAGGAGCCAGTTTGGCTTAAAATCAACCTCCCTTGGTAAAGCAAGAGAATATATAATCCTGACTGATGACTCCCAGAGAATGTATTCGTGTCATTGGTAGTCAGTGCACTTGAACCAAAGTAGCTCTTAATTCCAAACCTGCCCGTGGATTTTTACCTTCTCACATGTCTATGCCATGGCAGGCAGCTTAAGCACGAGGAGATGAAAACTTGTTTCAAATCTTCGCACAGTAGTGGCACGGTAGCACCATCTGAGCTCTGTAAGCCTCTTAGAAGTTGTCTTAGAGGGTGGAGTAAAGGGTGATGCATTTCATCTGCTCAGTATCCCTGTGCCTTGGTGCCTGGAAAAATTCCATCCATTGAATCCTTGGCTCTGCAGAGTTCCCCACGCTCAGCCCATTGCTAAAACAGCTTTCTGTCTTAAGAACAGAGCCTCTGGCATACTGGCTCTTCTGGGAGGCAGGGTTGTGGAGCTCTGTGTGGAAATCTCCCCTGAGGTCAGATAAGATGTCTATTTGTGAAATCCAAATTTCTTCCTCCATCTTTGGTACCAAGCACTAAATCAACTTCCCCCAGAAGCACTGTGTCTCTGAAGGGAATGGTGAATAATTGAGTGGCAAGGGTGTCATCTGTCTATACTGCCTACAAACCCTTTCCTTGTCATGAGGGGGGAAAAATGTCTTAATCTCCAAAAATCAAAGTTTTGTTCACTCAAATGCTAAAATCCTTTTCTTCAGCTTAAAGTCATTATGCTTTGAGGGTTTTTTCCCCATTAATTCCCTCTATAAAATCCTTCAGATTCTTCAATGAAAAAGCTAACTTTTCCTGACTATCGTAGACTGTTTTACTTTCCATTTTTAAGCTTTACTATTATACACACACACACACACACACAGAGAGAGAGAGAGAGAGAGAGAGAGAGAGAGAGAGAGAGAGAGAGAGAGAGAGAGATGTATATTGTTGCATGTGTCTGTGTACCATGTGTGTGCCTGGTGCCTACAGGGGCTAGAAGAAGGCATCAGATCCCGAAGAACTGGACTTATAGACTACTGTGAGATGCTATGTGGATGCTGGGACTTGAACCTGGCTCCTCTGGAAGTGGAGCTAGTGCTCTTCACCTCAGTTATTTTTAATGGCCTATTATTAAATGACATAATTGAATCTGGAGTCTTTTACACTTGGACTCTTTCAAGTAAATGACACATTATGAAATTCACAAGAAGGTTTTGCTGATAGTAATTACAATGTAAGTTTTGGTATCTCGGGTACAAGGAGCCAATTCTGGAGTTCTTGGGAAGGTAAAGAACTGAAAGTGGCAAGGCAACACCTTGAGGAAACCATATAGAAGGTGGACTACAGAACTTGGGATGAGCAGCAGTGACCTGGGGTCAGAAACATGAGTAACAATGGGTGCCCAATATGAGCACATAATATAATGTCCAAGGTCTCAACTGAGCTCAGAACCCAGGGGGTTGAGCATACTCAGCATGGGAGCTTAGAGGTGCTGAAGTCATCTTCATGGAGCGGCTTGCAAGTGTTTGCAGACGGCCCTTTCAGGAGGCTCCATGACTGGGATATGCCTCCACCAAGCACAGGAAACACTTGTGGGCTTTGCTATCTTCAGCATCACCCTGCCTTCAGTTCCCTACTAAAGTCTAGGCCTCCGTCACACCATGTGTAACCACAAATCACAGAACATACTAGCCTCTCCCTAGATACGGGGACCTGCCTCCCAGACATGAGACCATCTTCTTTTCCAGAAGCTACCACTGTACCACACAGACCTGTGAACTTTACTGGCCACTTAGCAACTGTGCTGTATAGGATTTTTTTTCAACTTTACAGAAGCTAATGTCATCTGAGAAGAGGAATGCTTTATGGAGAAATTGCCTCTATCAGACATGCCTGTAGACAAGACTGTGGGTCTATTTCTCGATTAATGATTGACAAGAGAGGGCCCCACCACTGTGGTTGGTACCAGCCCTATCCATGTTGTCCTGGGTTGTACAAGAAAGCCATGGGGAACAAGGCAGTGAGCAGCGTTTTTCCATGGCCTCTCCTTCAGTTCCTGCCTCCAGATTCCTGTCTTGAGTTTCTGCCCTGATTTCCCTTTGTGACAGAGTATGAGCTATAAGATGAAATACATCTTTCCCTCCCCACGTTGCTATTGGTCGTGGTGTTTAACACAGCAATAGAAAGCAAGCTAAGATAGTAACCATGAAGGCAGCTGACGACTGATACAATAAATCCGTGGTAAGGGGAGATCAGAGGAGGTCCACCCAAGTACTGCAAGTAAAAGTAAGCTGGGAACTTGAGGCCACTTTCTGAAAATTGGCCTCATATCCTCATTTTCTTCTCATTGCTGTCTTCCATCCTCCTCTGCTCCTGGATCCTTCCACCGCTAATTTCCTCTGATCTCTAACTCCCTCCGGCCTTTAGTCTTGTGCATTTCGACAGTCCTTCTTTGTTTTAATCTAGGAAACACATCAAAATACATCAGCACTGGTTACTCTGTAGTATGTACAGACCCAAAGGGTTTGTGCCTGTAAGCACTTCAACTAAGAGGTAGTTCTGTTATCCCTTTATTAGGGATGAGTTTGCCCTCGCTTTGCTTATTTGTATTCCTGAACACAGCACATCACCAGATCTTAGGGACCCTTGTATACCTTCAGTCTCTTGTCAATGCCTCCCTCCAAGCCAGGATCAACAGTGACCATCGTAAGATAACGAGAATCTTGAGATAGAATATCAGAATGTGCTTCTAGAGTTTTCTTCTCTGGAGCTGGATAACTCTGGGTGATTTGAATTGTTTTCCTCTTACGATCTGCATCAGCAGCTGTTCTTGAGGCTTGACTTCTCTTGAGCAACTCTCCTGGGTTCTAGAAGGGAGAAGCATCTAGGAAATGACAGAAGCACAGAAAGGTTTAGAATTCATCTTGTGTTTTTAAGTCATCAGCTAACTCACAAGCAAACCAAGCACTGAGGACTTTGACTTCTGACTAAACACTTGAAAGCCTCATTGAAGCCAAAAGTGCCCTGGTCTGGCTGTGAGCTGTGGAACCTAAAGGCACCATGCCCTCTCTACTTCCATTTGTTTGTCAGGAGCAGCACTTCCTTGTCTCAGAACTTACTCGGATTCTCGCAATAAAGAAGCTATTGTTCTGAGGCAGAGACACAGAGCTTTGTGAAGGGGTCATCTTTAAGCAGAAACATGCCCACATTATCCACTATCAGCCACTCTTTGTGAGCGGTCGCTCCCCTCGTTTGGATCGATAGGTTGCGTTCAGTAGACCATGTTACTTTGGGTTGTATCACATTAGTTCCCTTCTGATCATCTAAAGATGGACATTTGCCTCTTTGAGACAAGAAAATATTCCTGGGTGTGGGGCTCATTGAACTGTTTGATGTCTCTGGTAGCGGGGATTTGATTGTGGTAATATTGTTACCATATGGGTAGATATGCAACTATTAAAAATGGGGTTGAGAATTCCAGCGCACTTTCCTGGGACCACCAAGATGATGAATTACATTCTCAATTCCAGAGGACTAAGGCAAAGGAGAATTCCGCATTTTAAATTGGAGTATCATGTCAAAATGAAAACCTTATTATAAATAAAAGTCCATACACACACTGAAATGAAACCTCTTTAGCTCTGCAAAGTATCTACATGACACCAAAATAGTTAGAATGCTTCAAAATTATTTAAAAAAACAATGAATCAGCATAGCTGTCATCATCATTTATTCCTTTCTTCCTCTCTGATGCAGCACTGTTCTTTATCGTCCCCTGAATGAACATTGGTTAGCCCCGTCTTGAAATATCAAGCTGCTTTGGGGGTTTTCAGGCCTTCCTGCTCACGATGTTCAGTGCTGGGGCCGCTGGTGGGTTAGCTGGACCCACGGTGCTTGGAGTTGCTTTCTGTTTCAAGCCCTGCTTTGTTTTAAGTTAGGTGTTGAGTGCAGCATCAAAGGTGGGCAGGCAGACGTTCAGAGGCAGATGTGGCACGTTCCCAAAAGCTCGGTGCCAAGGGCCTTGTGTTTCTTAACAGAGGTGACCTGGAGAGACTCCAACAACAAGATGAAAAATACAAAGTTGAATTTAGTTAAAGGAAGGAGAAAGGAAAGCATTGAAAGCTTGAATCCCGTTAACGTGAAAAGTTGAGTTCTGGCCTTTTGAAAGCTTCCTTCCAAAACAGAGCTGTAGTAGTTTAATCTCTAGCCAACTGTAGGTTTAAATTTAGCGTCTCACACTTATTAATCCTTTAGGAGTGAAAATAGCCATTGTTACGAACAAAGAACTGGTTTAGCATTTTCTCTTTGTAATGGTCCTAACTTTCACTCGGATAGCTAAAACGAAGACCATTGTTACAGACCTTTTAAACAGGTCCCTAGCTGAGGAGACTGGGAGGTCACACTGGCTTGGGCCAGCGTACTGAGTTAAATGAACACCACTTCTGTGACATGAACTAGGAACATAATAATGTCAGGCAAGTTGCTGAATCTCTCTAAATTTTACTGTCATCATCCATAAAATGGGACCTTCTTGTGACATTTAAGTGAAGAAACAAAAATAAGCTCTGTGTGCTACATACTGTACATATCATACATGTCAGTGACTTGTTGTCACGTGACTTTGAGGAGCCAGGAAAAAAAGTACCAAGAGTACCATAAAGGAACTAGCCAAAGCCATTGCTGGCTGTTTCACAGCAAGATGTGGGCCCTGAGTTCCAGATGCAAAGCCAAGGTGAGAATCTACAACTTCACTTTTTTTTCCCCTTAAGAAACACACTTGTATAAATATACAAGGCTGCTTTAAATTTAAATACTATAACATGTACGTTATTGTAGCTATATAAAATATACACGCGATATAAAAATAATAACTACCATTTATTGAGCTTGTGTTGCCAGTCACTCTAAGTGAATATTCATTATCTAATTTCATCATCATCATAATGCCTTAGTGAGATAAGTAGGACTACGGGATCTGTCTTTTGACGTGAAGGAAAGGTACACACCAGTTTTTGGTAATTTCCCCAGGGTCATTCATTCACTGATGACAGTGGTGTGGCTGGAACTTAAAGTCTTTCTCTGAGCTCAGCAGACCTTGTTGTCTCACTGACTGCATACTTTTCCCTAGTAGATGAGGCGTACGGACATAGAGAGCCATTACTCTTATCTTCTTTAAGAAACAAAAGAAGCACGTAGGGCACATGGCAAACGAGGGTAATCCCAGACAGCCACGTCTTGTCATCACTTTCTGGGTTCATTTAAATGACTGCCCAGCGAATACTGGCCCTAATTCTTCATGAACAAGACACTCGAGGCATGCAGACTTTTAACTCAGGCTCTGCCTCTGAGCTTTCCTAGACAGCCAGATCCGTGCTCTTACTCTCTTGATCCTCAGTGACCCATTTCATTTTGTTACAAGTAGGATGAGTTAAGGTTTCGTGGGGGATATTTAATCAGATCAAAACACAGTTCCATGACATGCAGAGAGCCCCAGTGTGGTCTCTGCTAGTGAGAAGGATTCAGTGCCCTTTTCTAGTCTCCCTGAATCCTATACCAGCTTCAGATCATTTAGCCTAGTAATTTCCTTCAGGCTGGCCTGTCGTCAAGGCAGCATTCAAGTTTTCTTGGATCAGCCTGTGTCAGGCAGGCACCTCACAAACAGGACTATGGATGGATGTCTTCAAGGAGAGAATTTCTGCCCCACAAAATTCTCCAGGCATTTGTCTTTCACAGATACACTGGACACAGATTTAAATTCTCTAAAGGCTTGGTGCGGGTGTTAGCCTGTGGTTAGCTGGGCCCCAGCATTGCTAGAAATGGGAAAATACCCACAAAGAGGTAGGGGGAGCATGACTTTCAAAGAGGTCCAGCTAATATGACAAATGATCCATCACACACTCTCCTCTCTGGGTTGTTTTGATACATCCCCACCTGGTCCCCAGGTGTATAAGAGCCACAGAATCCCATTCACACTGCTGCTGTGGACCAGACTTGTTCTGGACGGCACACCTTGGAACAATGGCTTTATTCTTTCAGGCATCCACAGAAAGCTCAAAGTGTATAGAGCTGCTGCTGCTGTGGTTCATCCAAGAAAATCAGAAAGTAATAAAAAATTCCACAGGGAAAATGAAAGCCCGGCCATCCCCAGTTGTCCCTGCAAACTGCACCAGGGTTGTGCAGTTAACATGACGGTGGGTTGGCAAGTAGTGAAGATGAAGAAAAGAGAAAAGGGAAAAGAATTTTTTATTTTGTTTTGTTCTTTTGGGTTTTGTTTGTTTGTTTGTTTTGTTTTTTCCTGAAAACTCAAGAGTGTAAGTCTAATTCAAGATGTTGCCAGAATGGAAAGTTTGGTTGTTCTTGACTCTACTATAGCGTTTTAAAGGAATAAAACAAGTTCTGGAGGGTTTGTTTTCATTATCTTACTTGGATGCAAGCAGAGTACAAAGGCTGGTTTGGGGCTTTACTTTGCTTCAGCTGAAGAGATACCATTTTACTGCGGCTGGAGACCTTACAAGGATCGGGACAGGAATGAGCTGGAAGGCTGTTTTCCACCTCGCACTTTCATGGCAACGGAAAGAAAACTTTATTAGACTCAAGGCAAAATCTGGATATGATACCTTCAAATTTTCCTCATCAAAGAATGGGTAACAGAAAGTCCTAGGACTGTGTCTAAGGAGAACGGGAGATGTATTGTTGGATATGTGTAGATAGGAAACAAAACTTCTTATCTGTGTCTTCATCATTGAAGAGAAGTTGCACTTGCACGAGCAGGAGAGACTTTTAGTATATTTGAAATTTCACTGTCTTAAAATAGCTAAAAATTGTAAGGAGACATGCCTAAATATGAATTTTCTGGTTTGCAGCAAGTGTCTGGCATCTAGATTAATAAGGATGCAGGACAGTCCATCTTCTGACAGGGAACGGTTTAAAGTAAATCAGGTTCCTCAGGAGGAGAGAAAACAACTTTTAAGGTGAAAGATCAAAGAAAGAATCTGTGTGTGGTCCAAAGTTCTGGCTTCTTCATTTAAAAACATGGTACAAGTTTGCAGAAGGTGGTGAGGATTTCTTAATGTTTCAAGGACACACTCAAGGTGTGGTTAGTCATTTCTATGACATGACAAGCGATGCATGAGTAAGAGACACTTTAAATCACTGGTTTTCTCTTCGGAGAGTCTTGGGAAATATGATGATGCCGCACTGGGTAGTGAGTAAGGAGGCTAAGGAGATAGCAGGAAATAGTCGATAGTTTTTGAAAAACAGAATCACATAGAATGTTTAGGACAACAGATTTATGCTGACTGTTCTTGGTATGTAGACAGCAGACCTCCTAGGAAGTCTAACTAAGACCATTCATTTCTTGATTCTTCTTTCTCCAAGACTTGTCCTGTGAACCCTAGATAACATGCCTGATCTGTGACTTGGATTTTCTTTTCTTCCCTCCTAAGTCTGACTCAGTCATAACTTTCAACTTACAAAATAGTTGTACCATTTTCTAAAAGCAGAATTCTTGGATTTTATTTATTTTTTGGTTATTTTTATAAGTTTTTACTTTAATTAATATTTGCTTGCCCCCTTCCTTTTCTTCCCACCAATCCCTCCCATATACACTCCCTTGCCCCTTTGAAATTCATGGCCTCTTTTTCTTTAATTATTGCTGTTATGAATGTATATAAATGCAAAAACATATAAGTTTAACCTACAGAATCTATTTATTATTGCTTGTATATGTATAATTTTAAGGCTGACCTCGATTTTGAATAACAAATTAGTGAACACATTCATGTGAAAGACTAATTCTCCATCTCTGCAGTTCTCAGTTGCTTATAGTTCTTCATCTAAGTATGGGGCCCAGACCGGTTTCCATACTTCTACCTTAGCAAATCTATTCATGTTCATTGCTCATATCTTACTTAGGCAGCCATATTTTTCAGCTATCATGGATTTACCTTCCCTGACATTTTTAGGAGACATGATCTTTTCACTCCCTCTTTATTTATTTATTTTTTAAAACAATCTTTTCTCATTTTACATGCCAATCCCTGATGTGAGAGGTGATATATGCCGTGAATATGTCTTATTGCCGCTGGTTAATAAAGAAGCTGCTTTCAGCCAAAGGCTTAACAGAGTAAAGCCAGGCTGAAACAGATATATAGAGCGAGTAGGCAAAGTCAGAGAGAAGCCACAGAAGACATACATGCCAGAACCTTGCCAGTAAGCCACAGCCACGTGGTGATACATAGATTAATAGAAATGGATTAATTTAGCCAGGCGGTGGTGGCTCACGCCTTTAATCCCAGCACTCGGGAGGCAGAGGCAGGCGGATCTTTGTGAGTTCGAGACCAGCCTGGTCTACAAGAGCTAGTTCCAGGACAGGCTCCAAAGCCACAGAGAAACCCTGTAAAAAAAAAAAAAAAAAAAAAAAAAAAAAAGGAAAAACAAGAAATGGATTAATTTAAAATGTAAGAGCTAGATAATAAGGAGCTAGAGCTAATAGGCCAAACAGTGATTTAATTAATACAGTTTCTGAGTGATTATTTCAAGTCTAAGCAGCCGGAAAACAAGCTACCAGCCTCTGCCAACAAACCCCAGTTCCTTCTCCTTCCCCTCCTCCTGCTCCCCGACTCCACCCCCTATCCATTCACTCTTTAGAGAGGGTAAGGCCTCCCATTTGGAGTCAACAAAGTCTGGCGCATCACTTTGAGGCACTCCCTTTTCCATGATGTTCCCTGAGCCTTAGATGTAGTAGGGATTGTGTTGTAGGTGTATCTGTTGGGGCTGGGAAGCCCACAACCAGTTGTTCCCTGTACTTTAACCAACTATGTTTTTTACTGTGATGGCCTCTATCTACTGCAAAGAGAAGCTTCTTTGATGAGTGACCCAAGTTAGACTTATCTGTGGACATAAGGAGACAAATTTAGAATATAGTTAGGCATTATGCTAGTTCATTAAAGTGCAGTAGGAGGTTGAATGATCCATGAGCTCACCAGCCACAGGTAGGTAGGTTTCCAGAACCAGACATTATATTTCCCTCCTCTTGGGCAGACTTCATGTTCAATTAGACAACTGCGAAGATATGGGTACCACTGTTGCCTTTGAGGTATCTTGCCAGGCACGTCATTATTGTGGTTCATAGGCTCACAGCTGAGTAGGACTCTTGGTTTCTTCCCTCCCTTAGTAACTACCATAGCATCTTTCAGTACTAAGAAATTTAGTTCTTGGGGAAGAGGCTCTCAGGTCAGCTCTAGCTTGAATCTTTTGAATCTTCTGAGTCTTATGTCTGAAGTGTATGATGTATTCGGAAATAGGAACATGCCTTCAACCTCCAGGGTAGGGGATGGTCAACTGTGGTCAACAGAAATAGCCTATATTGTTTGGGGAGTCTCTTGGAATTTCTTAACTAGCAACCAGAAAATAGGTTTCTCATCTTAGTTGGTATATGGCTCTTTGTGTGCAGCATTGTCTGCCCATGTCACATTTCTACATTGCTGTGTAGAATTACATGTGTTTTTCTAAAACCATATTCTTTGAAGAAACTTTGAAAAACTTTGTCACTAAAATGTCAGGGATAAAATTTTATAGAAACTCTTTCATCTGTCACTTTGTAGTTGTTTTGAGATATCAGCAATGGCCAAGAGGCTCAGTACAGCTGGTCTGGGGCTTCTCTCACACGTGAAACATTACTAATGGCATTTCTTATCCCACCATCTATGCACTTGGGAGGACTGATCAAGCTTAAAAAACATCTGTTCCAAAGTAGGCACTTTTCTCTCCTTTTTATTTTGAAACATGCGATTATCACTTCTCACTGTCTTCAGCGCATCTTTGAATGATAACCAAATAACATACCGTAAGAGCTTGATATTAAGTTCATCTCCTACTGTTGAAGACGTGCTTAAAGGGAGAAATCACAGTAAGCTCAGTTTCAGATTTTGCTGTTAGGAGAAAGGGGATCAAAAGGTAGATCCTGTAACTGCGATAAGGCTCTGTGAGTAATATTGGGTATTTAAATCGCCTGGCATTTCACAGATGGATATCCAGAGAACACACGAGTCTTCATCTTTAGAGACAGGGGTCACAGGACCGGTCTTATCTTTCTTCAGTTTATGGTTCACATCGATTTCCTTTACAGTCTAAATATTAAAGATGGATTTCTGTACATGGCTTCTGCCTTTGTATTTAGGTAATATATATTACTCCATTTCCCAGCCAGAGCTAAAAGTACACACCATGCTAAAAGTTCTGATTTGTTTTCTGTAATAAGTCACTGAAATTATTTTATTTTTGATTGGTTGACAAGTGCAGGAGTACCCAAAGTAAAAGATTCAGGAAAACACAATAACAAGTTACCATCCATCCTTCTCATTCACTCAGCCTCCCTGCCAGGATAGAACCTATCCAAACACACCTTGTTTGTTTTATGTTTCTTTTGTGTGCGTGAATGTCTCTGTACTATATGTGTGCCTGGTGCCCTTGAGGGTCAGAGAAGGCACTGGGTCCCATGAAACTGGAGTGAGAAATTGCTGAGAGTCACCATGCAAGTGGTAGTAATTGAACCAAGGTTCTCTGGAAGATCACAAGTCATCTCTCTAGCCCCCTACCTTGTTTCTTAAGAATTATCTTAAATATACTGTAACACATGTAGGCAGATATGCATATTTGGTATGTCATGACTACGCCCACCACAGTACCTTATTATAGTTAGGAATTTGTTGTGGCAGACTTGATATACGTTCTTTGGTAAAGGCTTAGACTCTTGATTATTGACATGATGTGTCCACAGGCACTCATAGGAAAGTGAGTTTCCATTCTGGGCTGTGAGATAGAGGCATTAACTTTCTCTGTGTGGCTGCCCATGACCTCCAAATACAAGTGCACATGCCCAGGAGGTGGGGAAATCAGTGAGGGAGCCAATGCCTTCATAGTCTTATCTCAGGGATGTTCAACATCATGATGTCTCCGTGCTGAAAAGAGCAGCAGTAAGTGTAACTAGCACTTAGTTCAGCACTAATTAGGAACCAGAAATTTTCAAGTGTTTGCTTCTCTCTAATCCATTTAAAATAGGGTAAAATTAATTTTTAACCTCAATTCAAGTGCTATTGCTTCTGATTGTCAAAGACTAAAATAGCTCTTGAGGTGTAAATAACAGACTATGAGAAACTTGTGAGAAACTATGAGAAGCTTATCCCCCAAAGAACTGCACTGATAAATTTATATACCTTTAAAAGCTGCACAGGTATGCAGAATTTTCTTTTCTTTTCCTCCTCCTCCTC
>JAQHUG010000238.1:557778-584756 GCA_028555095.1 Dicrostonyx torquatus | reverse complement strand
TCCACTTATGAGTGAGTACATACCATATTCATTTTTTTGGGTCTGGGTTACCTCACTTGGGATGATGTTTAATTCACACACTATGAACACCTGATTTTTGACAAAGAATCAAAAGTGGATACAATGGAAAAAAGAAAGCATCTTCAACAAATGGTGCTGGCATAACTGGATGTCAACCTATAGAAGAATGAAAATAGATCCATATCTGTCACCATGCACGAAACTCAAGTCCAAATGGATTAAAGACCTCAATATAAACCACACTGAACCTGATAGAGGAGAAAGTGGCAAGTATCCTTCAATGCATGGGCACAGGAGACCACTTCCTAAATATAACCCCAGTAGCACAGACAATAAAAGCATCAATAAATAAATGGGACCTCCCGAAACTGAGAAGCTTCTGTAAAGGAAAGAACACAGTCAATAAGACAAAAAGACAGCCTATTGAATGGGAAAAAATCTTCACCAACCCCACATCAGACAAAGGACTGATCTCCAAAATATATAAAGAACTCAAGAAATTAGACATAAAAATTCTAAATAACCTTATTTTTATTTCTTATAAAAGCCTTTTAGCAGAATAATGCAATAGCTTAGCATGACTCACTATGTATGTGTTAGTCCACAAGAAGAAAGTTCAAATGTTGAGTGTGGGGATTTCAAACATCTCACTTATTGTCCCTCCCAAGACATAGTTCTAAAACTGTGCAGCGCCTTTCCAAACCCAGATAGGACTATGGGATGTTGCTGAAGCTGTTTGGGGCATTTTGTAGACAGTGAGTGACGTTAATAAATACCCTGAAGATACAGTGCTGTAAAAGAATGCTTGCCCAGCATAAAGAAGTCCCTGTGTATGATCCCTATGTAACTAGTGTCTGAAACTCCTATTTCAGACCAGTCTGTCACCATCTCCCTAAGGCAGTGTATGTATGAACTCATTGAACGCATGGTGGAGCTCCCACCATCAGCATGCCTTGTACCCTCAGACTTCAAAAGGATTATTTGGATTGAATTCAGTTTCTTTTCCTTCCTCTAAATATACCAAGAAATTATTCTTCTTTTAAGATGCTATTACCACTACCTTAAAATTTTTCATACACCTACCCTATACATGATTTATACCCTCCCCCAAAAACTAGTCTCTATTTAGCTTAGTACAACTTTCTAGGAAGTGGTAAGTTAAGTTGACACTTATTTGAGATTGGTAGTGTGATGGGGACTCATCATTGTCAACTTGTCTGGACTTACTGTCACCTAGCAGACACATTGCTGCCCATTTCTGAAGAAGTTCATCTTAGGAAAGAGGACCACCCAAGTGTCGGTACAATAGTCCAGGAGCTTGTATCGAGACTGCGTAAAAAGAAGGAAATGACTGAGTGAGGCAAACTCAGTCTCGGGCTCTGTCCTTCCGCCTGTGACGAGAATGTGACCAGCCACCTCACACTTCTGCCACCATAGCTAAGACCTTCTCTCACCACTGTACCTTTGCCTCCACAATGGACTGTACTCTCAGACTATACCTAAAATAAATCAGGCCTTCATTAAGTTGCTTCTTGTCAGGTATTCAGTCACAGTAGTGAGATGGTATAGAATAAATGAGGTCATGGCAAAGCTCCCTAGTCAGAGGTAGGTTAATAAGAATAGGTCTGGATTGCAGAAAAACCACAACTACTGTGAGATTGGATCTACTAGGTAACAAACATGGCTACATACACATGGCCTGAGCAAGGAAGATGCCAATAGACAAGCTAATGTGGAAGGGGAAAAACCATGGGCCCTCACCATAGACAGAGAACTACAAGGAACGAATCTAAGAGCACATCAAATGGTTATTCAGTACCAAATTCTCATCCCTGGAAACACAGACATCCAACTCAGCAACAACAATTAAAGGAAAAGAGGAAAGGGCCATAACGTTGAATGAGAGAAAGGTGGAGGGGTACACACAGAGGGGGCGGGAGGGGAGGAAGGGAAAAGAGACATGATGTAATCCTAGTATAATTTCAAAAAAATATAATGAAAGTGCAGATCTAACTAAATGAAGAGTTTAGTTCAAGCTCTGGTGAGCCTCACGCAGAAAGAATGATCTGTGGCCCATTTACTCATGCTCTAAAAAGCAGAAAAGTTTTCACATATCACACACATTGCAGACATCTGTGCTGGGCTCTACCCAGTTAAAAAAAAATAAAATCCCACCACCCCTAGTGTAAATTGCTCTGCTTGGTTCCCCCCAAGAATTTCTCAGTAACGTTTACATGGGACTCTTTGAATACATATTCAGCAATCCTATCAAAGCTGAGAGGCCTCCAATTTGTCCTTGGGCCCCCATCTCTCAAGCCTACACACATGGCAGCCATTCCAGGACAGCTTCTCTCTGAATCAATGAAGAAGTTAGTGGGTACCGGAAGTATGTATGGAAATGCTTCTTAAAAGAAAGTCCCTAGAGTAAATGTCCTAATCAAAAACCTCCTTTGAAGGCTCTTCCTTCAAAAATCTAAGCAGGGCTACTTTAAGCAATGTATTATTTTTGCATTAGATCAGAAAGAATCTGTTAAGGGGGGGGAAAAAACTAAAAATTTTGAATAAAAGCTTTAATTCCAAGAGCATTGAGAGCCAACAAGTGGCAATTCTTTTGGCAATAGCAATATTAATATATTCCATTTTCTTTTAGCAGATAGTTTTAAAAATGACAAGGATAGGGCTCTCCATTCCATGTGTTCCCAGAGAGAAAGAAAAAGTTTCCCCCCATCAGGGTTTTCCTCACCAGAGAAATGCCTGAGTGCTTACTACGGTCCTACGGAGTATTTTGCAACCATAGATTAGCTGTGAACATTCCTGTGACATTGCAAGTTTCTTTCTTTTTTAAATTATTTTTACTATTTCAAGTTTCTGTGAGGCTAAAATTTCAGAATTAGATTCTAGTTTTCTTCGTCAGGATTTTATCCAGTGTTTATTTGTTCCTAAGTGTAGTCAAATATAATGTCAAAGTTTCACAAGTCTAAGTATTGCCAGCTACAAGGTGGAATATGCATTTCATGTGTTTTTCCATAACCTAGGACAGAAAGACATAAAAATGAGAGCCTCTGTTTACGGTTGTGCACGGTTGAGTGTACTGTGCTAGTGGGGTGTGGCTGTCATTTCAGACCCGGAGTCTCCCGTCCGTCCGTCCCAGCTCTCTGCTAACACACTTTCCTGGTCAACTAGGCTCCAAAGACTCCAACATAAATCTTCCTGCTGCTGTTCTAACTTCTCATCCTGCTTTCCAAGGAGCCTATTTTAGACGGCGAGGACTATAACTGAGCTGACAGCTCAAATCCTCGCTGCACTGTTTACCAGACGTGTAAACGTAGCGTATTCTTCTGTTCCGCGGATACCACAATTCACTTAAGGTTGTCTGAAAATGAAGTGAGAGCTCTATTAGGTGCAGTATGGATTCTGGCATGAGGAGGTACTTTGGCAACGCTGGTTAACTACATAACTGCTTTCCCCACACATGGAGGAAATGACAGTTGGACTCAGATGTTTTTCTGCTCTTTGTTCTTCCGATGGAAAAATTAAGACCGTTAAGATTCTTTTCTTTGCAATTTTTATAGAGATAAAATTCAGCTGACATCAAACTCACCATTTCTTAAAGTGTAAAACTTTATGTTCACGGCATTGTGCAACCATAACAACTAATTCCAGAAGGCTTTCCTCACTCCAGAAAGAAACCTCATAAACATTAAGCCATCACTCCTAATTCTTCCTGTCCCTCTATTTCCGAGAAATGACTAATCTACACTCTGCCTCCTTGCCTATTTTAGACATTTCATATAAATATAATTATGTAGTATGTGGCCTTTTGTGTCTGCTTTTGAAATAACATGGTGTCTCCAAGATTTGTCCATGGTATGGCATGGTATGGCAAGTTCATTCTATTACCTCAATAATATTCCATTGTATACATATCCTTTATTGTTCTTCTAGTCATCATTCGGACAGCTGGTTTTTCATGCATTGGCTGTAAAAATAATGCTAACATGAACATTTACATGCAAGGTTTTGAGTAAATGTATGTTTTCAATTATGATCATTAATTTGTTGCCCAGTATCACATGCTGATCGGTAGGGATTACTGGAATTGCCTCCAACAGACACTCAGAGTCACGGGGGTGTATTCAGTCTCTGTGACTTCACTAATGGCTCTAACTCCAGAGCTGAGTTGAGTGGAAAGTTTGAGCCCTTCCCCACTTACTAGCAGATATAGTGTGATATTCTTAATAAGCAATTTAGGTAAAGGCAAACTCAGTCATGGTGTGCATACATGTATGTGTGTGTGTGTGTATCTATGTATATGTGTATGTGTGTTTGTCCTTGTACCTGTGGAGGAACCTATGGAGATGAAAGGTGCCACCATATCTTCCTTAATATCTCCACCACCTTACTTTTTGAGGGAAGTTCTTTTATTGAAGCTGGAGCTTAGGAGTTTGGCTAGACTGGCTGGCCAGAGAGACCCAGAGTAGTACAGTCACAGGCCTGGTTTTCGTTGGACACCGGTGATCTGGACAGAGGTTCCCATGCTTGCTCAGAAAGTATTTACCAAATGAGCCATCTTCCCATTCCCGTGACTATTATTACAGCAATGTAGACAACTCATACTGTACATTTGAACCACAAACATACAGATCATAGTGTAAATAAAGACTGGTTCCAGCGGTCTTGCTAAGGGGCTTGCATGGAAAAGTTGCCCCTTCCCTCCATCTAGGCCCCTTTGGAGCTCTTCAACCACTATTCTGAATTCAGAATCTAATGCTGACATAAGAATGTTTGGCAGTCATCTCTTTGAGAGATTTTTTTGTTTTTTTTACAGTTTAACAATGACTTGGAGTTTAGCAGTGGTTTTTACTTCTCAGAAATAGCTCCACATTAGAGGAGGAAAAAAAGAATGACAATGGTCTCTGCGTGTGGCTTTTACTAACCAAAGAGGTATGTGCACCACAAGCTTGCCAGTGGTGATTTCTCCTACAAGAGGTGACTGCACAGTCTCCCTTCTGGCACATGATAGTTGTGCTTCCAGGTCTTTCCCCATCTTTTGTGAGCCTTCAGCCACTTCAGTACTGAAAGTTAAATATTAAATGTGTTACAGATTATTTGAGAAACATGGAAATAAAAGCTTCCTTCTCTGTAAAAAGGCATACTATTTTTAAACTTTCTAAGGGCGTTTTCCCTAAGAGTATAAACATCATGCTACAAATTCCCTCCCAAGAGGGTTTTTCAGAGGCCCAATGTGCCCTGTGTCATGTGTCATGCCCCTCCCACCTCCAACCCTGGTTTCTGGTCTTAGTAAAAAATCCCCATGTTTTACCTCTTTAAACAGCTTTCTTAGTTTAAAAACACTAACACTATAACAAGTGTCATTGCACTAATTAATCCTCCTGAATCATCATGAGGATTAGAGGTTAAAACACGTTGTACTGTATTTAATCACTTGATTAGTGTACCACCTATAGTGACTTGTGTTGTTGAAGTTGCTCACCATGAGAATAGCCAGATGTGAATCTTTAGGATTCTCCTTCTCCTTGGAAGGCTCATACGTCAGGTGAGGCTTTTCTGGGACATATTCCCCACCCTTGGGCCTGAAGCAGCTGCCTCGGAATGCTCAACTCAATCAATGAGACTTTAACTCCAGACTGGAGTGAATTGAATTGAAAGACAGTTGAGTGATGATGACCTGAAGATGTCTGATCAAAGATCTCTGCAAAATCGTACTGAGGGAACCAATTTGAGTCTATTGTATGATAGATAAAAAGAATCTAGTGAAGAAGTTTGAAGTCTCTGAGCATCAGTTCCCTTTTCTGAGAGATGGAACAGTCCCATACAGACTCATGAGCATGCTTAGGGTGCATAGTGAGATGCCTAAGGGAATTAACTGCAACTTGGTGGAAAGGATCCCAACTGCCCAGTGAAGAGAGGGGAAGGTGTTATGGGTTCACCTGGGACATAGGAGCAAGGACTCTGCAGCAGCTGTGGTCCAAGGCAGACACCAAAGAAGAAAATATCAGGAACAGACTGCATTTCCCAAGAACATTTGAAAATTTCTGTGAAAAGAAGATCACACCAAGGCCCCTGATCACCATGAGGATGTTACTAGCAAGAAGTGGGGCTCCTTTCCTAGGTCCTATGGCTCACAAGTCTTTTTTTTTAATTGAATTTTATTGAGCTCTACATTTTTCTCTGATCCCCTCCCTGCCTTTTCCCTCCCCTTCAACCATCTCCTAAGTTCCCCATGCTCCCAAGTTATTCAGAAGATCTTAAGCATTATTTTTCTTTCCCCTTAGGAGAATGGATCAAAGAGTCTATTTGTAAATTTCCATGTTCTTTCCATGCTTCTGAATAACTAAGTCCACTGCATCCATGAGGAAGTCTTGGGAGTAAATGGTTGATAAGAAAGATTATCTTGGCAGAGGAAGGGTGGTTGTTATCATGCCATGGATATTGTTAAGCATGTTTTGAGACCATAGAGTTCTTGGCTCTCAGTACAAGATGGCATTGTTTCCCTGGGGGTAGGTACCTATACATGGTGTACTGCCCACAGGTTCATATTTCTCCATACCAAACGAATGGCGTGAGAAGCAAAGCCATCTGTAAAATATCTAAAGTTCTTTTTCAATGCATTTTTTTTTCATGTATTAAAGTCACATTATAGAAAATAGAAGAATACAGACAATCACCTATAATCATCCCACTTTCCCCCCAATGACTGCTGCAAAAATGTTAGCGTGTTTCATCTTAGTGAGTTCCACTTGATAATATGCTCAGTTTTCACCGAGAATTTTTCATAACCATTACATTTAATATCCATATGATTCCTTTTTGAAATTAGAAGTTATTTTTTGGTAAACGTCTGTGGGTACAGACTGAGGGGTGTGGTTTCTTCATTTGAATGCCTTTGAACTTAACGATGTGTTGCTCCTTAGAACAAATAATAATGGAAATTTAATTTTTCGGCATCCAGAGTTGTTTGTGTTCTACTCCAAAACCACCAGCTTTCCCGCAACATTTAATCCCCCTGAGGACTTCAGGGCATACAACTATGAGAAGCAACATCAAATTGACTTAGTTTCCATGCAGAGAAAAATCTAGTGCTGGATTCAGATATTTTTGTGAGCAAATGAAAGCTCCAGGGACTTTGTAGAGAAGTGAATAAAGGATTGGCCCCTAACCAAACCCAACTAAATGAATTTGGTGGTCTCTGCTGACTTTCCAGCAACTTTAGCCTGCATTACAAATTCATCGTGCACAATTATGTGCAATTTGGCACAATTTCCAATACCTGCTTAGGAGAGGCCCTCTGTTTAGGGCTAAAGGAAGCATAAAAGACTTCTTGTGCCTGCAGGGAGCAGTTCTGAGGGGTCAAGGTTGTGCTACATGTGGAAAAAGATAGGGTGGAAGTATTGTCAAGCACAAAGAATCTAGGAATACGTGAACACTGGGCATTCGCTCTGCTGGCATTTCAGACTCCTTACTCTAAGACTCTCTGGAGACAAAAAAAAGTGACAATTTCTACACAAATGCTCAGAGAGATTATCAGCTATAGTTAGCACAGGTGGGTTAAGATCCATGGAAAGTTTTTAGTCATGTAACTCAGCAACCTAAAGAAAGTTACAAAATCAGTTTAGAAGTCATCAGGGGGAAAAAAAGCACAACCTCAGACTTGATGAGGTGCCTAATATGCTGGAACAAATATATTATGAATCTCTAGAAATCTAAAATATGTCTAGTGTTGCACTAACACAGAATAATTGCTTGATTGAATAAAGGCCAACTCAGGAAATGAAAATTGTGACAATTAACTTTTCTTTCCACGGTCCACTCCTCTTACATTTCATCCTCAGGTTGAATATGCTTTAATTATTTAGGTGGACTTTGCTAAGTAGCAAAACATTCTTTGTTTCATGTTCTCGTTCTTTAAAAGCTGGCATTTTGCTGACAACTTGCTGTGTTAACACTAAATGATTAGATTTCTAGACATAGTGTTATGATCTATATTCAGAAAGAAGGCCATCCAATTGTCATTTATAACCAGATATGGGGAGCGAGGGAAAGGCAGTCCAGGTGAACTAGAGTTAGCATGCCATTATGTCCCTCCCTCCGTGAGTCGTAAAGTAGTGCCCAAATTCATCTCTGCTGAGACTAGAGTTCCTGCTAGTTAAATATAACCCCAAATAACCCCTGATGATTGAATTATCAATAATTGAAATTTAAATAATGGGAAGCACCAAACTGCTGATTACTATAATAGACTGAAGAAATTCAACCATGTAACCAAAGGACAAAAACCCAAATAAACATAATGTTGGCATTTCGGTTTATTCCAGGAATGTCTGGGATGGATATGAAACAGATTGTCCTCCTAACTGAGAATAAAAGGACTCCCTCTAGCCAAGTTGGTGCTGCTTGACAATGGAAACCTCCCTTCTCTCCCTCATGGCAGACAGTGACCCTGGGTCCCAAGCAACTGACAGTGAAATCAAGACTATGCCAGGCAGTTGATAGAATATGGACTCTCTTCCTTTCCTTCTGCAGAAAAGTGAGGTCCTTCCTGTATAGATGAGGTCCTGTGTAGAACCCTCTGCCCCCACTACACCACTGTCCAGATTGCTTCTGATAGCTAATGTGATTCTTTCGGGGGCGGTCTGAAAACAAAACAATTATAAACTCCACTGTGTGGGCAGCTGAGTTTCTTATCTGCCTGTATAAATTGACCAAGACTTACAAGGTTTAATTAACTCTTTGTGAGGCACCATGGAAAGAACTTGAGCTGATTGTTCGTATTTACTTTGCCCCTTTTAAGCTCTGGGACCTTGAGTTCAATGACTTAGCTTTTTGTGGTTTGGTTTATTCATCCTAAAAGCAGGAATGGAACCCTCACATTTTAGCAAGGAATGCTGGCGAGCCACATAACACAGGCCATGGCACACAGCTTATGTCTTTGCAGTCTGTGTACGACACTTGTGAGTCTCTGAGACAAGGAGGGTAACACACGACAAGTTCTGATGAGTGTTGGAAGACTAAGAGCATCCAGGTGATGACTTTCTCTTCCTAACACCCCTGCTTTGGTTCTAGAACAGAGGAGAAGAGAAAAATTGAAAAGGAAGAAGTGATGGGATATGGAGAGCAAAATGAAGATTGCTTGAGACTTTCTGGATGCCATGGACAAAGGAGGAACACAATTAATTTCCACTGGAAATAGAAAAGGAACACAGTTTCTAGCCATGTCCTCTGAAATCCTAGATAGAGAACAGGGTGGCGCTCACTGTGACTGCTTGGCTACATCTAAAGTTAAAAGAAATTCTTATTTTAAAGAGAAAATATGAATCCAGAGGGAGAACATGGGCTGAAGGCATCTGGGAGCCCTGATGTCCAGGTGCCTCATGGGCAAGAGACAAAGGCACGAGCCCAGGAAAAGCCAGGGGGGTTCCCAACACACCGGAGGGCAGTAAGGAAGCCCCTGCACAGAGGAATGCACTGTCTTTCCTTTTGTTTACCTGCACTCCGAATAGAATAATTCAGACATTGGGGCCCCAAACAAACACTCAGGTGGACTCAATTTAGACTAAGGTAGATTCATGTCACTAATACCGTGGGAGTAATTTTTAAAAAACGGTTCTTTTTCAAATGATATTTAATAGCTGTCTTAACTCTAAGAATATATAAGGAGCATGAATTCTCATCAAAACTCAAAATATATGGAAACCATCATGTAATATGATCAATAACAATAAGCTGTTATATGTATGCTCAAACAAACTACTAAAATCATTGTAGAGAATCATATTTTGTATCATATGGATCATATAGAATCATAAAATATCATAAAGAAGGTGGTGATACACCTTCTTTAATTCTAGCACTTGGAATGCAAAGGCAGGTGGATCTCTGTGAGTTTGAAGCCAGCCTGGTCTACAAGAGCTAGTTCCAGCACAGGCTCCAAAGATACAGAGAAACCCTGTCTTGAAAAGCCAAAAAAAAAATCATATAGAATGCCATATTCTTTGGCCAGTATACATTAGCTAGGCTGTTACATATAGTCTTGGAGACAAATATGAGAATATTCAAAGTCCTCTCTATAGTACTGAAGTAAATTTCCATCCACAGAAGGGCAGATGAGCCAAGTGTTCCACAGTTAGTCATTGGGATATGTCACATTAGGGCTCATAAAATTAGAAAATGTAGGCATGCTTATCAACATAGCTATATCTCAAACACCAAAAGCAAAGGCACATCATGGAAGGCTACATCAAGCATGTTTCCATCACTATCAGGTTGAAAAGTATCATGTGGTTTAGGAGCATAATCATATAGAGTAAAGCTGTATATAAAACCATAAACCACTATTTGATACAAAATTCAATATAGGGGAAATCATGGTATGTAGAGAAAAATAGTGTTTAAGGAGTTATGAGGCTTCATGGAGACAAAAAGTCAATCGTTGTTTAAAAAAAGTATATCCAGCCTACCTGGGCATGTTGTATTCATTATTTGGATGTAGAGGAGTTTCACAATAATAACAAATTCAAATGGGAATTAAAGGAAAATGACAAGGTAGAAAAGTGATCACTTAAGCCACGCATGATGGCATATGCATATAACCCTGAATTTAGAAGACAGAGGCAGTAGCATTACCATGAGTTCATAGCTAGCTTGGCCTACATAATGAGTTCAAGATTATCTGGAGCTGTGCAGGAAAATCCATCTCAAAAAAAAAACTGAAGAGTGGTTGTTTAGACTGGGTTAAATTAGAAGGAAGAATTGGAGGTGTTAAAACAGAGAAGGAAAACATGTGAGAGAAATAAAATGGAGGAGGATACAGAGTCCTGCTGTATACTTTGAACACAATCTCCCTGTGATGTGCTCTTGACAGATGGTGGTAATGGTGTAATCTACTTTATATTTATTTTGGGATATACTACAGTGATGTTTCTCTGAATGGAACCAAGTGAGAAACAAGGGAAATTAAATTTTTATGAGTTACATAATCTTTCTGTTTTGCTTTTGTTTGTACTTGGTTTATCAAATTTTCATGACAGAAAAAGCCAACCCTCCGAACAGCCTGCTTCTATCCATGTGGGGAAGTCATCACCAGGCTTCCCGCTTCCCTCTGTCATTTCTGTTCCCTTTTCTCAGTGATCCCAAGCACTACAAGTTCTCATTCAGAATGACGTGTCTAAGAATCCAGCAGGGATGGCTTACTCATTTCTGAGACACCAACCATTCAGAGTGGAAAACATCGAAATGGATCGTTTTTGTTTTAACATTCATCTTCTGTCAAATGCAGTTCTTCCCGTGATTCGCTGAGGATTAAAATAGTGACACTTCCTCAAAAGCTCTTTTTCTTTCTTTAACCCTCTCATGCTTTTCAATTTATGATTTTTTTGTGATTTTTTTTATTGTTAAAAGAAAAATTTACATTTACTCCCCTTGTTCCCGACCCTCCCGCTCCCCAACTACCCCACCACCCCCCCCCCGCTTCCTTAAGATGGGGCAGGATACCCTGCCCTATGGGAAGCCCAAGGCCCTCCCCCCTCCATCTCGGTCTAGGAAGATGTGCATCCATATAGAATAAGTTCCCAAAAAGAATAAGTTCCCAAAAAGCCAATACATGCAGAAGAGCTAGGTCCCGGTGCCATTATCATTGGTTTCTCAGTCAGTCCCCACTGGCAGTCACATTCATAGGGTCCAGTTAGGTCATATGCTCATTCAGTCTTGGTCCAGCTGGATTCGATGAGCTCCCAATAGATCGAGCACACTGTCTCTGTTGGTGGGCCAGTCCCTCACGGTCCTGACTTCCTTGCTCATCTTCTCCCTCCTTCTGCTCTTCCAATGGGCCTTGGTAGCTCAGTCCCTTGTTCTGATGTGAATGTGGGTCTCTGGCTCTATCTCCATCCATCATGCGAAATTTCTATGGTGACGATTAAGATATTCAACAAAGTAACTATGGGGCAAGTTCAGTTCAGGCACCCACTCCTCTGCTGCCCGAGTACCTAGCTGGGAGATCCCTGTGAATACCTGGGATCCCCTCTAGAGACAAGTCTCTTGCAAATCTTAGAATGACTTCTGTTAATGTAGATATCTTATTCCCTTCTCCAATATCCACCCTTTCTCCATCTCCACCCTCCCACAACCCCAGGCTCTCCCCGGTTCTTCCTTTCTCCCTTCTACCCCCTCCCTTTCACCTATCCCCTCCCCATTATTTAGTTCATGGAACTAAAGTACCTTCAAGCAATCATTCAAATGGCATAGCATCATATTTTCTCTGATATTTTAATGTGTATGTAAGTGACTTAATGAACAGCTACAAAGTATCAGTCTCTGTTGTTCAAATAACTTTCCAAAGAAATTTTTATAAGGTTTATTTTTATTTCATGTGTGCCAGTGTGAATATGTGCCAGTGTTCAGAGAGCCTGTAAAGGCCAGAAAATAAGCCAGATCTCCCTGGGAGCAGGAGTTACAAGTGTTTGTGAACCTCTAAACACGGGTGCCAGGATCAGCCCTCCAGTCCTCGTGATAGAGCAGCAGTGTTTCTCAACAGCTAAATCATCTCTCCATCCCCTTCCGCAGCAATTCCTAATCTTATAAGTAATACCATGAGCCAGGTGATGTCATCATTCTTGTTCAGAGCAGGGGTGGAAATGGGAGCAAAACAGTGAATCAAATGATGTTCTTAGGCACCAAATTAGACAGTTAGTGTCCAGAGTTTCAATCCAGATGATAGTTGCGTGTTCAGGTGACTGCATGGGCTGGCAGGACCTGTTAGATATGATGGAACACTTCTAACACATAGAGATCTATTCCTCACATGGGTCACATGTATCCCTGCCTCATGATATTGAAACTCAGTCACCTTACATGAGCACCACACACCTGTGATCTTGAATACATGTTACACTATGTCTTTGTGTCATAGAGATGCTTAACAGTGAGCTCATAGGTGGGGCTCCATTTCCCAGGCTGACTATTGTGATTTAAGAATGTGCCCTTGCAGAATGCCTGCAGCCTACACACCGGGCAAAGGAGACTAGCACTCTTAACGCTGCATAGGCATATCCAGTCCTGTGTACACGCTTGTGTATGCTTTATTTAGACCTATTCTAACTCCACTGCTTTATGAGATGTTAAGGATCTGTTTAGTAACTCACAAGTCAGTTAGCAGAGGCAAGGATGGAAGCAGAATCATTGCCCTCCAAAGTGTGTCTGCAATCTTTACGTTCATTTCCTGCCTTCCCTTTTGAAACACTATATTTAGTTGAAATTTCGTAGTTGTATCCTAAGCTGCAGCCTGTGGTGAGGCCGTGATCGTTATTAGGAATGGTGAATGCATTTGATTTTATGAAGGATCACTGAATAAAGCCGTGCTACAATCGTCAGTCATCTCAAGAGCATTCACTTAGTGCAGACATAATAAAATTACAGGCATCAAGTACTTACTACTTACTTAGGAGTCCTACTACCTGGTCCAAGATTTTTATATGAAAAGTATAAATAATAGCATTTCTTTGGTGGGTCAAACAGAATATCTCCTTTATTTTTTGACTCTTGACTGCTATTGTTCATATGAAAAATAAGAATGGTATTCTGGAATAAAAATACTTCATTTGCAAAAGCTGCCTGCATGTAGCAATGCAGAGAACCCGAGCTAAGTGATAATCCAGTAAGACTATTATAGTAATAAAGTGCGCAGTTAAGTGTAGTTTATGTAGAAAAGAGGAATTTGCTAGATTTAACATTTTTGGGGGGAGAACTCACAATTTTAGAAACAGTTTATGCTCTGTGTATAGACTCTGTGTACACTTGACACTTGGGGTAACTTAGACCTCTGAATCAGGTTGCCTGGATGGCGCTCAGTTATCACTACTACGTATGAACTTGTGAGGGCTAAAGGAAGTCAGTTAGCCTCACTTATTTTTCTCAACTGTAAATGGACATAATAATTATGCATTTGCCTCAAATTTTAAATGACGTGGCCATGCAAAGCACTAAACAAGGTGCGTCATGCTTGCTAAGGGCTCAGTTAGTGATAGCTGTTTATATTCCTGTGAACAGAGATGGCAAGAGGCATTGGCATAGCTTTCAATTCATTGTTTAGTACATATCTAAGCAGTAGCTTCTCTTTAGGGTTGGGTGTGTGCATGCATTTCATCACGGCTGCTAGTCAAACCCCTTTATTTAAAGAGAGCTCAGCTTTGGCACATTCAGTTCAGCAGTGCCCCAGAACTAAACGGGGTACATCTTTTTTGACTTGTTGGGCACAGATGAACACAGATGTTCTTGCTTTTTCAAGATTAAGAATGGAGAAATCAAAATCTCAACTGATCATCTCAAACCGTGAACTTACACGTAGGCTAAACAAACTATTTCGATAACAAGTACTCTCAGCGGAGGCAGTTATATTTAGATGTTGCTCCTATTGTCACGAGACAATTCTCTTAAAACTATTGTTTAAGAGAATAATGGATTTGGTAGAAATTCCTAGTGACCTTCACATCCAATTTTTAAAAATTTGGTATCCTTGAATAGCACCATTTCTAAATTTTGAAAAATTAATTCTTACTTTAAGCAATGCAGGGCTTTGTAGAAAAAGACCTCTGAATGAAATGCTCGTATAAATTTTAGTCATGTTCTGATGCTTTCTATTTTAAGCATTAGAAGTTTATGTGCATTATCCATTTGGACCTAGTTTGAAAATCATGTTTTATGTTTGCTTTTTGATATAAAGCTATCATAGATATCATGCATTCCATCATTAGAATAATACTTTGTGATTATGTAGCAAACCTCTGTCTCCTGCAGTGGGTATTTTAATAAGGGTGGAGTACATCTCAAACTTATATCACATTGCAAACCGAATATATTGCCAAACCTTAAAAACACACTAAGCACAAAAGGGAGGCTTTTCGGCTAATGGAATTTTATATTTTCTGACTTTTTACTTTTAGATTTACTGGATATATTTATTTGCATTATAAATAAATGTTTGATAAGCATAATAGCATGGTTATCCTGTTCTATCAAGTAATTCTTTGAGCATACATTGTTAAACACAAAAGGATACTAAAAATTATATTAAGCAGGGTTTTAGAACTGTGAAATGCACTAAAGTTTATCAGTTCTATTTTTATGTTCTGAATTTGGAAGATGTATTTCACCATCATAAATAAATGTGGGTATTAGGATTTGAGAAGGCAAGGCTTATTCTAGTTTAGAATATCTCTCGGGGGCCAGATACGATTTTGATGAAACCCAGAACTTACAGGGTAGATATGTTATATAAATAAAACAAAAGTTTCTCCTGCACAAGATGACTTTGGGCTCAGCTCTGATATCAGACCTGAGATCGTGCATGGCCCTTTCTTTCCAGCGGTGGCTAACTCCACCAGGGATGCACTTTCAGTAAACTGAACAATGGTAACTTTCCATGTGTTCTTGAAACCGGAATTTTTCATTAATACCAGAACAGACTGAGATAGCAGTTACCTGAGCAAAAAGGAATCTGCTAGCTACAGTTCCCTTTGACATGGTTAGAGAGGAAAAACAAGCAAGCAAACAAACAAAAAACCTGTGTTGCAAAATAAGATCTCTTTGTTTTATGATGTATTTCTTTGTTATAAGAATAATCATCAGGATAAATAGCTTACTACCACCCAGATTCTTTGTTTTGCATTTAGTATTTTTTAGCCCCTAATCCTCCAACTCCTTCCACATCTCCCCTGTCTACTCTTACCTTCTTACCCACCCAATCGTAGTTGACAAAGACCACTAGATATGCATCTCATCTGGTCAGCGCAGCCTCCTCATGGAAGGGAGAGAATCGCCTATTTTTACATGAGGAAAATTAGAAAAAGGAAACTTCAGTGTGACCCCATCCAGGGTCTTAATAATGAACTTGAAGTGAGGTCTTCAGACGGTTAGTTCAGGTCCATTCTGTTACCACACAACCAAATTCCCAATTTCATAAGACCAGCTCTGTAAAAACATAGTGTCACCATGACCTGCCATCAAGGTCTTTGGGTCTACTGTTAATTAAAGGCTTGCTGCCATCTATCATGGACAAAATATAGTACTCATGTTACAGTTTGATCGCATGTGGGCTCTCTAAAATACATGCTTTCTAAATACATAACCCTACTTCCTCATTCCACATTGAAATATGGGACAAACCATAATTAAAAAAAACTGTAACTGTCATAAAAATAACATCGAAATATGACAAAGCAGAAAACTGTGGGCCAATCTCACCTACCTACGTATTCCCAAAGCTGAAGCTGTGGGCGTGTTATAGACCAGAATCTGTCTGGGCCACATGTAAGTTCCAGTGCCAGTGGGGCTGATGGTCAGAGCTGATGGTTAGGGAATCTTGTTTTCTTGAACTTGCTGCCATAATTATGAAAACTGCAGGATTAACTTGAATTATTTCTAGATCTCCTTCCCATACAACTCAAAGATTCAGATACTTGTACTTGAGTTCTGAGCATCTGAAATTTTGGCCATTAATCTCTGTGCTGCAAAATGAACTCTGAATTAACTGACCCAGCTGACAATTTGGGGAAATTTATTCTAGACTAAGGACTGGTCAAAGCTTTTCATTTTTCTGTGAGGTTACGTGAAACTTCAGCTAGTAAAATGCACCAAAGTGATGTATCCTCATTTAGTAAGATTACTTGGTCTTGTTTATAAGTGCTCTCACCCTGCTGAAAGAACAATGCAGGAATTTAAACTTGTGTTAAGTGTAGTTGAGTCATCTTCGTTTCCCACAGTCCTTTTGGATCTTTTATGTTTCTTTCTCAAGATAACATCTGAGAGTGGGGACAGAGCTCTCTCTGCCTTTGGAGTTAATAGAGAGTTTAGAAATCTCTAATATTTCACTTGAGCTTCTACTCTACTCTTTAAGGTTTATTTATCTCATGTATATGGGTGTCTGTATGTATTATGTGCATGTATATATGTATACTCCATGTGCATATAGTCCTACTAAGGCTGGAAGAGCAAATCACATCCCATAGTGGTTTGAATGAGAATGGCCCCATTAGCTCACATATTTGAATGATTCCTAGTTGGTGATCTTTTGGGGAAGGATTAGGAGGTATGGTCTTGTTAGAGGATGTGTGTAATTGGGAGTTTCCATGGCTCCCAGCCACTCTCTAATAATCACACAGAGCTTTACATTAATTACAAATGTTTGGGTGATAGATAGGCTTGTTACTAACAAACTCCTATATTTAAATTAAACCCATATTTCTATTTCTGCTTTACCCTATGATAGTACCTTTACTAGCAAGGCATGTTCATCTCCTGCTCCCTCTCCATCTGGCTGGTGACTCCTGTCTCTTCCCTTCTCCTTCCCATCATTCTTAGTTTGGTTACCCCACCTATACTTCCTGCCTGGTTGCCGGCCAGTTGTTTTATTAAACCAGCTCGAGTGACAAATCCTTACCGTGTACAAGAGCATTATTCCACAGCCAATGTATGTCGCTGGAGATGGGCTTTCAGAAGCCCATGTCAGGCCCTGCGTCCTGCTTGTGGATCAGATGTGAGCTCTCAGAGAGTGCTCCAGCACTGTATCTGAAGCCATGCTCGCCACCATAATAGTCATGGGCTCACCCTTTGCAACTGTAAGCACGTCCCCAGTAAAATGCTTTCTTTTAAGTTGCTTTGGTCATGGTCATGGAGCTTCTTTGTGGCAGTAGAGCACTAACTAAGACACATCACCTGGAACTGAAGTTACAGGTGTTTATGAGCCATCCTGCAAGTGCTGGAAACCAAACCAGGTCCTCTGTAAGACCAACAAGTGTTCATGACTGTAAAGTTATCACTTCAGCATTGTCCATACCACACTCCCCAACTATGCTCCTTCATGTCTCTGTATTCCTTGGTACTGTCCACGGGGACTCGTTAACATCGAGGGAGACTGGAAATATAAATCCAGCATCTCACCAACTCCATCACCTAACTCTACATACCAGATCCTTCTCTGGGGCAAGCGTCCCCAGCTAATGCTAGGGAAACTCTGTAACGCAACTCCTACTTACACCCCAAGTTACTACACACACATACCATCTTTTCTTGTTTTCCTTTCTTGTTCCTTGCAATAATCTTTCTAGGATTTTCACTAGGGCGCTAGGAACAGTCAGGGGTAGAAGGGGAGATACTGTGTGTCATTCTACCTGTGTTCTCTCTGTACTGACATCTCAGCAGTCTCCAGACCATGTAAAGGATGACAATAGCCAGCATGGATTGCAGCAATATTGTAGACCAGCAAATATGGATGGAGTTCTCCATATGAGGATATTTCTACTCCATCTTGGAATATTCTAGTTTCCATTAGACATGGACTCTGCCAGTGCTTCTTTTCCTTGGCTATAAATGTTTGTCACCCATGGAAAATATACACATAGATAATTGTACCTGTTCAAGAAAATTCTGATTTAATTTGAATTCAGTACAACCTAAGCACAGGGATTTTTTAAGGGTCTCTATGTAATTCTATGAGGTTCAAGTTCATTTATCATCTCTCTTTCTTATTAGTACTTTTTACACGGCAGCTTTGACCTTGGTACTCCATTGGAGCTGTTATAAAAGAGGTCATTCCAGTAGAGACATTTGTCTCCTGATAGGGAAAGAGGAGACCAAACCAAAGTTGATGTATTCCTCAAAGGAAACCTTTTTCACATATGAATGGAATTATGCCTAGCCTCCCGTCTGGCCCATGTGTCAGGAGAAAGAGACAATTGCGTGGCTGTGCACTGGAGAGCAAGCACACAACACAGTCATGTACTATGTAGCTCAAAAAACTAGAAGAAACAGTTTTCATTACTTTTGAATTAAGTGAGAAACATGAGAAGAAACAGGTATTTATGCATTACAATCACTATCTGCTTATGGATTATATATATAGTATAGATACATGTATGTGAAAACTACAAATATCAATTAAGGAAAACTAAAAAATTTTTTGAATATTCATTTATTTATTATGTATACAATATTCTGTCTGTGTGTATGTCTGCAGGCCAGAAGAGGGCACCAGACCTCATTACAGATGGCTGTGAGCCACCATGTGGTTGCTGGGAATTGAACTCAGGACCTTTGGAAGAGAGTCAGTGCTCTTAACCTCTGAGCCATCTCTCCAGCCCCGAAAACTAAAAATTTTAAACACAGATTAATAAGAAGTAAAAAATTCAAATATAGATTAAGAAATAGGAGATCTTTATTAGGACCAGGGCTCTAAAACTGGATTCTGCTGTTTCAAATCCTCTCACACAATCACTACTCTGTGAGCCTGAGCAAGTTACTCACTTCTCACTGCGTCGCTAATCCATGAAACAGGGATGTAATTGCAGTCTTGAATTTATTCCTTAGGTTGCTGTGGGTTAATGCATGTCATACATATGCTGCCAGATTCCTTAGTGGCCATTCGGGTACTCTTAAGTATTTGATTTTACGTGACTCTTTTCCAGTATTGGAAAGTATTGCCATCCAGATTTTTGAGGTCTCTAATTTATTAAATAAGAACTTTGTGAAAACTTAAGTTCCTGTTTCTCATTCTTTGTTTCTGTGTTTGAGACAGATGCACTTTGTAACCGTGATTAGACCCAGCTTGCATTATCCCTGACTCCTGATGGGATGACAAGCTTGGGACAGCATGTCTGATTCTGTTCCGCATTCATTAAAAACATGGACATGGAACTTTCTATGGATAAATCAATTGGGTAGGTGTCTGAGTTTGGGTGACAATATGAGCTGTAAATAGTGATTACTTTTAGAATTTGTAAAGGCCTGGTGTAGGTGGACACTGGAGCCAACTGTCATGAGTCACGGTGAAGCACGGCTGCACAGCCCCCGGAGACTGATGAGGACTGCCTGCCAGCGACTTGCAAGGCCTCTGACTTCACAGCGGCCAGCAGATGGGACTTGTGCCTGTCCCATACCACTTTCTGATAGAAAGCAACTTCCTCTTTCCTGTGCCTCCCCTTCCAGGAAAGAGTGGTGGGAGATGAGAGAAAACAGGAATGATTATTTCCACTTGCTTCCATCTGGCGTCTTTGTCACACTCTGTGAAGCCATTGGATTTTTAAAAAGACTGCTTTTGACCTAAGCCATGATCTTTGAGCAGATTAAAATCCACGGGCAGCTGCCAGAGTATTAGAGGGAAGGGCATGTGTGAGGCTCAGGTGTCTGACACGCGGCAAACAGCAAAGGACAGCTATTGGGAACTGTGCTTCGGAAGGGTAATGCAGGCAGAGGGCAAACGTATTCTTCAAACTTTCAGTGCTGTAAGCAGAAAGGATGTAGAGTTGAAGCCCTTGGGGAAAATGCTCTTTCATTTTCGTTTTAGTTTTAAAATGAGTGAATTACAGAAACCACTGTTTGCCCGTTGAGAACGTCTCATTCCTGTGTCACATTAACCATAGTGTGCCAACCAGGGTGAGAGGCCTTACTGATAGTTCTCAGGTGATCCACAGTAAAGCCAAATCATCTCCCAGGCAATATCCTCTTTCTACCAATTCTCGCTCAGAATAAGGCTTCACCTCCTGTTTCCGGCTCTCTTCTTTTCCTCCTCTCTCTCCCCCCCCCCTTAGCTGTTTACTTTGTACATTAATTTCAGAGTCTTTAAGTTTCACATTTCAGTGACACATAATGTGACATCTGATCACATGCTTACATTTTATAATGATTGAATCTGACTAATTGGCACGTCTACCTCTTAAAATATTATTTGTCTTTGATGAAATAGTCAAAACTCCTTTCTTATAGCTATTCTGAAATTCACAACGAAATTCGTTTTACTGTAAGTCTGTCACCTCCTGTGCCAGCTGGTTTTGTGGGTCAAATTGACATAAGCTGGAGTCACAGTGAAGAAGGAGCCTCAGCTGAGGAAATGCCACCAAGAGATCCAATTGTGAGGCATTTTCTCAATCAGCTCAACAGGAGAGGGTCCAGTCCATTGCAGGTAGTGCCATCTCTGGGCTGGTGGTCCTGGGTTCTATAAGAAAGCAGGCTGAGCAAGCCATGGGGAGCAAGCCAGTGAGCAGCACCCCTCCATGGTCTCTGCATCGGCCCCTGCCTCCAGGTTCCAGCCCTGCTTGAGTTCCTGTCCCGACTTCTTCTGCTAATGGACTTTGATCTGGAAGTGTAAACTGAATAATGATGCCCCCTCAACTTGCTTTTTAGTCATGGTGGTTTTGACACAGCAATAGAAATCCTAACTAAGACTCTTCCTTTGCCTAAGTTTCCCCTACTAGTTCACGTGCAGAAGCCTTTTACCATCGCAGAGGCCAGTGAAATCAAGGCAAGTTTAGCAGTGAAAAGGACTAACAGAGTAAGGCTCTCAGAGACCAGAGAGAATCAAGGTTTAAGCACACTACTCCACACACACCATCTTGAAACAATGAAAGCTATTGTTTCCACTGAGCTCCTGTGGTAGGAACCACTGGAGCAGGCCAAACCAAAATGCAGTCACTTCTGCTAAACGCCAGAATAGCAAACTGAAACTTTAAGGACTCAAATGATCCCCGGATAGATCAGTGTTTCCTGAAAACAAGAGACTTCAGTCTACCACAGCCTGTGCAATGCACAATTCACAGCCTCCTTTTCTATGTAAAAGGAAATAAATAAATAGGTTAATTATTTAATATTTTAAAAAACACTGCAACAGCATGACATTAGCTCATCAGCTTCATCCAGTCGTCCTGGTTTCCTACACTTTCACTATTATTCAGTGCTCTCTTATTCTGGTTTGCAGGATAAATGAAGGCTGCCCTGAATGAATATCAAATGAAATATCATGAATATCAAATGAAAGTCAGTTTTATTGATAATTAATTTGCTGTAGCTTTTCTTGTTTTCACAATGGACGTGAGTCTGAAGTCCAATGTGTAGAAGAGGAGAGGGAGCTAAGGGGGTTGTTAAAGAATTTCCCTGCTACCCGTGAAGCCTAGAACCTAAGAAAAGGGAATCTGATTTTATAAGGGGCAGGGAGATAAGAAAGCAGAAAACGATGAGCATAGGAAGGAGACGGGATAGACCTGAATTGTGTCACGGAACACAACATGGCAAAGGGAATTGTGGCACAGAGGTGCAAATGCGAGGGAGAAATGAGTGGCATCTATTCATTCTTCGTCTACTTCCTTTCCTCCGTCATCCCTTGGGGGCTTCCACTAAAGTCTCTCTTCCTGCTTTGCCATACCATGGGGGACAAGAAATAAAGGAAACACTGAATGAGACAGCTGAACTTGGGACAAGGGCTGTTAAAATAAGAAATGCTAAGTGCTTCCCTGCTCTCTCTCTCTCTCTCTCTCTCTCTCTCTCTCTCTCTCTCTCTGTCTTTATCTGTACTGTCTTTTTTTCCCCTTCTGTGTTCTCATTTCTTCCCTTCATGTATTTAGACCATACGTGCTCTGTTTTATATAACTTCCTGATTAAGGCTTCAGGGAGATGATTATGGGGAAAGGTGGGTTAACCGAGAGAAACTTCAAAGACCATGGCTAAATGAGGGATTGGAAGTTTGAGCATAAATGTGAAATTGGTAAACCAGAAATGATAAGTGGGGCAAAGTAAAATGAATGAATGGTATTGGATAACAGTTGAAATACAAACTGTCGAAGAGATAAGGGACCGATTAAATGAAAGGTTAGATGCCTAGACCTGAAATGGATATCACAAGGCAGTTGTGTTTAGTATTCCTTCTCCCACCAATAACCGGAGCAGTTATTTTACAGTTATAAATAATTTTTTACTTGTTGATGTTGCTTTCCTGACCATTCCATCTGGGAAAAGAACATAAAAAGTAGCTACCTACCATGAAGCAAAGAACAGCTTAATGAAAAACTTAGAGAAGGAAGAAAATGCACTCTTTTTCATAAATAAATTTCTAAATGACTCAACCAATTGGAAAGTTCACATTTTACATATTAGACCATTTTCAGAAAGCATTCTCATGTTTTTCTCATTAAGGCTGATTTCACCTCCATTTCTCTCCCCATCTTAGTCTCATTTACTACAGCGTTTCAGGTGAACACCAGCCTCAGAAGAGAGGCAGCATGAGCATGTGGAGGCAGGGGGATTGGTGCATGCCCTAGAGAGAGCCCTAACCGGACTTACAGAAAAACCCAGGTGTGCTGCCTGGCTCTGCCAGCCTACCCCCTTTGTCCCACAGGATGTGCTAGCATAGTAGAGATTTTGGGTTTCTCCAGACTATTCCGTTGTGCTTCTGGCTGCAGTCATGCAAGTGGAATGCGTGTGAGTGGGTGGGAAGAACACGGGAGACATGATGATGTTCATACATTTAACTTAAAGAAATAAACGCCGAGTTCCACATGGTTGAACTCCACCTAAGCTTGGCTATCTAACTCAAAGCAGGCAGAATCTCTTCACATAAATGAATTTAAATTTGAAAATGATGGAGAGGAACTGTAAGTCTAATCTATAGTCTACTGATCTCTTTTTTTTTTTTTTGACACTCTGGAGAGTGAGCTTCTTTTCAGTAGCAAGTAGCAAATGTTTGAGGACAGCTTCCGGTGGGTGATACCCAACAATTGCCAGCTCCAGTCCTCTTCCAGTGCTCTCAACCCTCTCCTTCCCAGATCCCTAGAGCGCCTTACACAGGGTTTTCATCCATATACAAAGTCACCTCTATGGAGAATGAAGAGCCTTCACTCCTATGACCTAGGAATGTGACCTGCCCTTCCTTTGTCCCTCTAATCTGATGAGCAGCTTGCCATCCGCTGGGCTCTTCCTCAGTCTCTGACGTTACCGTAGGGAAATAAAAACAGGGTTTCTTTCCAGCTCTTTCTCCTTGACATTTTTCTTCATCTGCCCTCATTAACCATTTCTTTACTCTTAAACTATACTCTCCTCTCTGTCCTCACTGAATTCACTCTACTTACACATCCAGATCACATTGTCCCCTCCTTCCTCCCACCCACTCTCTTCCCACAGATCTTGGAAACGTTTTGCTGTTGTGTAAATCTCTATCCTTTGCACCTTTATCTCACGACTTTTCCACTAAATGAGACACATATTTGAACTGCTGTTGTTCAAGAGTCCACGGGAATGGAGAGATGAATGCTGTCATTTCTCAATTTATGCGTTCAAGTGGGAATAGATTGCAGACAAAAGAAGGATGAACAGAGACACCGGTAGTCCACAGGGCAAATGTGATCCTCAACGGTTCCTTCCAAATTCTGCCTCAGAATTAACCTTTTACATGCATTTCTTGGACATCTCACTGGTCCTCTGGTTTTATCACATCTCCATATACCCAGATTAGCCCCCAGGATCTAGTGTTGACAGTTCCCAGACATCCATTGAGAGTGGGGATGATGTTTTTCATTTTTTTGGTTAAGTCCATCCTCCCATGGACTGTAATGATCAGAAGTCGTTTTTCTAGACTGTAAAGGATTTTTTTTTTTTTTTTTGTTAATTCTTCAATTATAACAAGTTCTTGGCACTCATGCTGTATGTCTGTTTACCTGTAATTAGAAGGATATGCAATAAAGAGAAACCAAAGCTCCTGTTACAGTGCCCTTTCCATCCAACCCCACATGCCTTTAGTAATGTCATCAGGAACAGGAATGTTCAGTTCTAATTTCAACAACAAAAGGAATAATTATCCACACCTAAAGCTACAGAGGACAAATGAAATTTAAAGTCTTCAGTGCATACTGATTTGTGGTTTCACCCTCCCTGGAAACATATGGTTGATATTTTACTTTAAGCATGTCAGGTTTGTGGTGCCAGACTAGAGAGACATGAGGCAGGAAGGGAGTTCTAGGTGGGTGGTGGCAGGATTTGTTCTAAGTGATATGAGAATACTCACTATCCTTTCTCGCTTCTCAAATAGCCCCACCCCCCGTATCTTCTTGATTTTTAAGCTACAAGGATGTTGATAATTTTAAGGCAGCCTACATGCCAGTGAGATCAATACAGGCAAAATAAAACAGGCATCCCAAGGTGTTGGTGCATCATATCTCTAATTTATCTTTTAAGATCAGCAGGATATTAAAAGTAGTTTTGTGTTCCTCTTTGCTGTAGAAAGTGCTTCAAAAGCTATCTAACATAGTTGTTTGATAAAGGGTGCCAGAAATACTGTTCTAGAAAACATTGAATACGCATTGTTGGCTCGTGGAAATTGATCACTAGTTATACCATTTCAAAAACCAAGGCAGCGAGATGACAAATTGCTGAGTGTTGAACCTTCGATTTGATACGGTTCAGCTTTCCAGCCCTCTGTGACTTCTTACCCCTGGTGGTTAGTGGTGAGATAATTGCTGGGATCAGCATAGTTAGGAACTATATCATATTAAAGACACCAGGACACTAGTTGAGAATCACTTCCATGTTCCAAGATAGTAGGCAGCCTTCCCACAGATTTGATATCAGGTTCCTTTATTTAAAAAAAATTAAAGAATGTCTCTCCTTTCTGAGAGTCTTGAGTGTTTATTTAATAAAGAGGCTCCCCTACTGCTTTAATGCTTGATAAAATGCTAGGCTGAGCCCTTTGCATTTCAGATAGCCTTAGTTCTTACATACTTAACTAAGACTCTAATTCATTTTCTTTGCATTTTAAGAGAACTGTTTTATTTTGAACCCAGAATTCTCTGCTTATGGTCTTTGTGTTTCCCTCTGGTGTTTGGGAATCTGTAGGACAGAGTCCTTAGGGTTTCTATTGGTTTGTTTTTCTTCCCAACAGTCTTTGTCTCTTGACCTCAAGGAATAGGAGTTGAATTTTCGTAAAATGAAGTTCTTAGCATTCATCTTTCTTTCTACTAAGTGCCTTCATTATATCATCACACAAATTTTCTGTGCTTTCCATAGGTAAAAGTCAAAATTTCTAAGGACTGTTCGGCAAGGGTATTTCGAGAGTCTACTTACTGATGTAGAAAGAGTGTTCAGTAAATATTGAGGGGTGGAAAGTGCTTTTCTAAAAATTTTGACTTTTACCTTTTTATATAGTTGGCACCATTTCAGTTAGAATGTAATGGACTAAGTTATAGAAGTATAGTAGAAATTACATGACCATCTCAGTAGATGCAGAGAATTTTGTTAACACCCAATATTCTTCTGTGACACAGGCCCTAAAAAGATGAAGAATAGAGGGAACATATATTAATGTGATAAAGGTTGTCCATGACAAGCTTATTGTCACATCATATTGAATGGGGGAAATTCAGAACATTCCCACTAAGAGCAGGGAATATAGATGATGAGTGTTCAGTCAATAGAGCAGAACAGAGGACCTGGATAGAAACAAAAATGCCCCCTAGGGATAGACAGCTTCTTTAGCAATGCATGGTGCTTCTTTTCCCATGGCAGAAACGAAACTTTCTGGATACTGAAATAACAGGAACCACTTTGGCATTCTAAAAGAATCTGAGTGAGGTGTGTTCCCTCTTGAGCCTGTGACTTTGACTTTCCTTATTAATCCGGTTGACTGATAGTGCAATAGGAATTAGTCTTGACGCTTCACTGACTCACTTAGAAAAAGTGAATTATTTTAAATTAGGTTTTGGGGGAGGAATTTGTAACCTGAAATTTCTTCTCCTGTTTATATCAAATAATTCTACTATAGTTTTATTTAAGATGGAAAGCATATTACTACATAGAAAATAATGTTTTTAACTCTATATGACCATTAATATCATGACAAAAGATATATATATACATATATATATATCTTATTCTTTAAGATAAGCTGTTAAAGAGTCAATATAAAACCAAAGAATTGTGAGATTCGTGGTAATAAAGTAGTCCTTTCCTTAAATATGTGTTTTCTTCTATCCAATATCAAGTGGCTCCTCTGACATGAGACAGAGATTTTGGATTTCACCCTAATAAGCATGCTTAGGTTTAGAGAAGAAGAGAACCACACTGCAACTCCAAAGCAAGCTTTAATCTTTAATTAGATTTGGATTACAAAAGACTATTTTCATTATATATCAGCA
>JAQHUG010000238.1:523367-551140 GCA_028555095.1 Dicrostonyx torquatus | reverse complement strand
ACCCATTTAATCTGGTGTTGACTATAGGCTTGCTTTATCCCCTTCTTTAGTTCTTAAAAGATCTTTCAATTAAAAAATAGATTGCAGTTCATCAAACAAAACAGTGACCAAAGACAGATTGTTTAGGTTCAAGTTCTGGACTAAATATCCCTTCCTTCCCTCAAACCCAAATTCTCTGAGGCCCAGGTCCTATATTTGTTATACATCAAATGAGCAATAGTAGCCCAGTCAGCTTGCAATGATGTCTGATGCCAAAGTGATATAATATGAACGAAACATTTGAACTAATCAAGGCTACTAACAAGTTGTTCTCAATAGTCTGATTCGTAAGGTAGCCTTCCAGTAGTCCAGCTTTGTCACAGTAGGCAAAGAGTGATGTAGTTGGTTGTTTAATAATCCTTGGATGTCTCAAACTTAACGTGTAAACCTCATGCTTGTGCCTGCTCTCAAACAAGCACTGCTTCACTTCGCTTTGGTGTGGCTGGTGGACCCTGAGAAACTCTAGTCACTTTGCTTTGAACATCTTCTCGGCTGATAACCCTTACCTTCATCGCTCTTACTTACTGTTTGAGGAACTTCTATCACTGGCCTCTGCATCTTGGAGTTCTACTGTAGCTTACAATATAACCTCAAAGAAGGGAACAGGGAGCAAAAAGTGTAGGCTAAATAAATGATGTATTGCTCATTATAAAATTAGAATTAATGAAAATATTTTATCTATTTCTACTTCTAAAAAAATATTCTTAAGCTCAAACAAGAAAAAGAATCACCTTGATTATGAGCCAGTGGACGGAATTTTTGTTTCAACCTTATCTCTAGTTGAAGTCTTTACTCTGTTTTTCCTTCATTTTCCCATCTGAACACCAGGCCTTTGTCTTAGCTGGTCCTGGGCTACAATGGCCTGGAAAGCATACTACCTAAGGCAGGAAGATGAGAGAGAGCTTTGCCTATCCTTGACGTCTAGATCCTGGAAAGTATGTACTGAGCACTTGTCTTGTTCCAGATATACTGCTGTGTGCCAGGGACACAATGTTCTCTCTGGGGTACTTTAACTATAATTGTAGAAAGGGTTTCTAGTTTGAATATTCCATCTAGTGTTATGAATGAATGAATGAATGAATGAGAAGAAGACTAAACAAAAAAAACCTTTTCTCCACTCTCATTCTGTGCACTTAAGATATATATACATATATATGATGTGTATAATATGATAGTTATTACTAGAGATTATTCACAGTGTGTTTTTATAGCAACAATTTGGATATTAAAAGTGCTGTTATTGTTGCATTTTACCCAATTTTCTAGAAATGTATAGCTGCCTCAGCATATTTAGAGTAGCATGCGATAACTTGGGCCTGGGAGGGAGTAAAGAGCTTGCTCAGGACTCAGCAACTTTCAGCACTAGGAATCTGCTGTCCTGAAAAAGTCTTCAGTTCTGGGTGGGTTTAGAAAACTTGTTTGCTAAGATAGCCATCTTAGCCCTATCCGGTGACTCTTTTCCTCTCTATCCTGCATCCATGGAACTTCGTAAATGCATTTGGAGTGACAGTGTGGTGAACACTAGATCATTCCTAACATCTACTACACCTGGTAAGCTCTCACCCTTTTGCCGGTGTCTTGCTGGAAGTGGGATGGGCAAAGCCTATTTGGATGGAAGAAGATGCTTGCTAGGGTCTTTCAGAAAAAGGGATGCTCTTACTTATGAGGAGCAGTGCAAAGAAAAGCAGCCTCCCTTTTGTCTTAAAACCCAATACTCCTGCCAGTCATCCTACATCTTGAAAAATAAGTAGGCTTAGACAGAAACCAGCAGCCAGCAGTAGTGACAGAGGGGGGAAGACCTGCGTTTTTGATGACATGGTTAATAAATTAAATGTATAAATCCCAAAGTCCACTCTATTCCAACTACTTGTTTATGAACAAATAACCTAATGTTTGAGTCAGGCTTCTGACTGATTTTGTAAGTTTGTTTCAGCTGCAGGAATTGTGGGTCAAGGACAGAAAGCAAAGGACCTTTTAATTAGTGGGTTGTCCTGATTATATTAGAATTCAGCCCTAGTACCAGATGGAGATAGCACAAGGAAGCAAACCTTCTAAAGAACAACTAGGACAAGGAGTGGGGAATCAGGAAGATAAGAGGCAAGGTTGGGCGGACTCTTGAGCAACGTTAGGTAGCTAGAGGTTGCACTATTTTCATTCCTGAAGTTGTTCTGCAAAGTTTATATGCCTTATAAAGAAGCCAATATCCCTGCATCCACTAACAAAGTCTACGCTATGATTTCTTCTCCCATGTCTCAGTTAATACACTTGTGCCTTTCAGATATCATTTGCTAAATAAAAATACCATTTATGACATTATAAATATGAAATCAAATAAAAAGACTAAATATAGAATTGAAAGACACTACGAGAGAGAGAGAAAGAAAGAGAGAGAGAGAGAGAGAGAGAAAAGAAGGCTGAGGACAAAGAAAGATGATGAGGGAGCAAGTAATTAACGATTTTGCTTTAAAGTTATCAAGAAAAGTCCACTTTAGCACTCCCATACTACAAAGACCATAAGCTAGCATCATGTCTTCGAGGGGAGATAAGAGAAAGTTGACAGGAAGTAACATGAGTTTAATTATCTCTCCTGCATCTTAAGATGGCATTCACTACAATGCCACAACAACACAGAACATAGCCAGCGGTCTCCATCTCAAACTGCCTGGGCCAGTATCAGCAACTCAGTTCTGAAACGGAAGAAAGCATTCTTTGCATTGCACTATTAAATGGAACACTTAATCAGCTTTTTTGCCAAGAGAAAACTCCCCCCGATGGTAATGTAAATAGGGCTGAGGGGAAAATGTCTGTGACGGAAAGGCTGTGGAGCTGCATCTGCTGTCTTCGGTTGTTCAGAGTCCTGGAGTCAACATTTGTCAGCAAGAGTAGCTCACACCGATTCTTAGGAACCTGGGTTTGGGTAGTCTCATTTATTAACTTCTCTGAGGTTTGATGTCCCAAGTTGGTAAAGAGTGCATTTTTCAGGGCAGCTCTGTCAGCGACCTCCCTCGTGCCTTTGCTTTCATCCCGGCCTTGTCTGCATCCATTTCCAGGTGTATTCGTATTACTCCAGCCTTCCTGCATTATGTCATGGAAAAGCATCACTAAGATTTGTAAAAATGCATTCAGAACACAACTCAGAGGAAGTCAGGCAAATTTACCCAGGTTTGGGGAAGAAAAAGTTCATGTTTTACCAAGACTGCTTTAAATCTTCTTTTCTGAGCAGAGATTTTTAAAAATGTAAACCATAAATATTGCTCATTGCAGGGCAAGATCCTGACCTGAGGCACAGAACTCAAAGAAGAATTACTTTCTCATGCTTAATTCACAAGTCCCATCCATTAATTAATAAAATCATTTACAGAAAGCACTGGAGACCATGCTTGCTCTTCAAAAGAGGCTTTTGAAATTTGCCTTTTAAGTGCATCATGGAAACTGATCATTCTCCAAATGTGCACCAGTGTGACATTACTGGATGAGCGGCTGGGCAGACAGTGAGGTTACCATCACTTCTGTCGCTTCAGAATCAATCCTATACTAAAGTCCTTCATGAACTGGATTTATCTAGACCTGGACTTTTCAATGGCAACTGGGCAGATAGCTCTGAGTCTGTGGATTTGGACAAAGGTATGCAACTTAACTCAAGAGGAAAATTTGGCCTGGTTTAAGAGGGACACATTTTTGTTTCTTAGGATCTGTGACACAGATGGCCGTTGGATGAGTACCATCCTAGAAGCTAAATGAAAATTTACAAGCTTGCTGTTGTTATGCATAGGTGATGCTGACATCAAAGGGGAAATGCAGGATCCCTGGATGCTGTCTGCTGTTCTCCAGATGTTCCTGAACTTACTTATTCCCCTTGAGTCTGGCCTTTCTCTAGAAGGAACTCTTTGATGCTGATCAGCATTTCAATTAGACCAGTGAGGCTGGGAATTCTTGAAGCTGGGTCTTACCCCCCAGGAGGATTTGGATGGAGCTATCTTCTGTAACCTAAGAGGCAGGGGATCATACTTTATTCAATCAACAGGGCATTTTGTCCTTTGCTTTAAGCTGGAGGCTGGCTTCTTGGCATGCCAGCGTTCATAGCTGATGATAGGATAGTTAGAAGCCATGGCTGCAAACACACAGCTCTGTAGGGAGGTGGTTAAGAGTCTAAGCCCTAGAAACCAAGGTGCTTCTCCTGGATTCACCCAAAATGGAATTAGATCCATAGCAGAGTTGCTATTATTCCTTAGCACCCAAGTTTCTTGTGTCGGGTAACTTTTCTTCAGTTAGTGTTGTGGAGTGCAAGTAGAATACAACTCTGATCTGCTTAAAAAGTACCCTCCATTGTAAGAGCATGTATAAAAGAAAACTACATAAGAATGTATGAGAGTTAATGCTTATGCTGAGAGTGGTAGATCTGAGTGGTGTTCCTAACCAGCGGAGAAAAACATTTCAACTTGGGCAATTCTACTGTCCTTTAATACAGGAGACTATAGTCTTTGGGAGCATATTTACTCATAAAGCATTATGATGGTGCCTGACAAAAAGGTCTGGCTATTGAGACTCAGAGCCTAATAGTATATTTCTTTTCACTAATCTCTTTTCTTAAAGAGACGCTGGATTTAAAGCGTCTTCTTTCCCAAATGCCTAAGACAGGTTTGCAGGCCGAGGATGCTTGTTTTCCAATGACGGGAAAATTTGGGTAAAGGTAGATGACTTTGTCTAATACAGGCGTGGTCATTCTGTCCTATTGCAAAAGCACAGGGATTTTTTAAGTTATTAAAAGAGAGTGGGCCGGGCAGTGGTGGCGCACGCCTTTAATCCCAGCACTCGGGAGGCAGAGGCAGGCGTATCTTTGTGAGTTCGAGACCAGCCTGGTCAACAAGAGCTAGCTCCAGCTCAGGCTCCAAAGCCACAGAGAAACCCTGTCTCGAAAAAAATCAAAAAAAAATAATAAAAGAGAGTGGATTGTGGGCTCTGATATTCGCCAGACTGACTGGCGACAGCCATTGCTTGAATTTAACTTGGTAGCTGAAAGCTAGCAATTTAGAAAGACAAAAGGTGAAAGGCTCAGCTCCGGCCTTCATTGACTTGTAGATTGCCCAGGAAGAGATGCTCCGGACTCCAGAGCTGGTAAGGTATGCAGGTGTGTGGCTGAGAGGAGGTGGCCCTGGAAAAGGAGTGTGAATAGGGAATTCCTGAGAGTTGAAGGGCATTCAGAGCTTGGAGGGAGCATTCAGAGCTTGGAGGGAGACAATAAACGCGGTCATGCTGGAAGGACGAGGAGTCCTGAGCTGCCCTTGAACGATAAAGATGGTGTAAAGAGTCTGATTCTTCCACATGCCTCTGAGAACACACTTAGGGCAAAGCACCAGTTTCTATGTTGGGGCGATGGTCCCTGACAAAATATTTTGTCTGTCACTTTAAATACTGAGCATCCACACTTGTTACAGTCCTGAATAAAGATCCTTGGGATATTGCTTCAAGTCTAATTGCAAGTCTAATATTTTCAAGTCTAATGCTTACTTGTATTTTCAGATTATTCAGGTCCTTTTACTTTCTAAAGGAATGCACAGTGTTAATTTTAATTTTCTATATTATGCCATTAACAGAGTATCTTATTTGCTTTTCAAATAAGATAAAAGTATAGGTTTACTTAGGTTCCTTATCCAAGTTTGATTTCCTCTTTTCTCATACTCTGTTACCCTTGTCCACAAGTGGTGGTCTTGATGATTTCCCAGTGGTTTAGAAAGGCATATATCTGAGAGGAAAGTACTTCATTTCCTTTCCAAAGTGATGCTATCTTCCCTAAAGGAAGGAACTCCTGCCTTCTGCCACTCTTTCCAGAGAAAAGGGAAGGGGCAAATTCCCTAAGCTTTGCAAGTCCCTTGTTTCTTGAGCCTTGAGGCACCACATTGTTGACTGAGGTTTCTGTCCCACCTGGTCCCATAGCTGTTCAGTCCCAAAAAAGCACACAGAGGTGTACATTAACAATAAACTGGTTGACCTGTTAGCTCAGGCTTCATAATAACTAATTCTTACATCTTCTATTAACCTATTACTCTTGTCTGTGTTACCCATGTGGCTTGGTACCTTTGTCAGCGAGGAATTCTTATCTTGTTTCCTCTGCAAGTGGGTGATGACTGCCAGCTGACTCTTTCCTCTTCCCAGAATTATCCTGTTCTCATCACCCTTCCTCTATTTCCTGCCTGGTCGTCCCACCTCTACTTCCTGCCTGGCTACAGGCTAATCAGCATTTTATTAAAATATAAGTAACATGGTTTCTTCATCTTTGAATCTGTCTTTACTGTATTTCTCTCTTTTTCTGACCACATGAGTAGTTAATTTGCTAAGCAATATGGCTAGGATTAAAGCCGTGGCTTTGATGGCTGAATCCATTCCATTCCTTAGCTTTCTGAGAGTCTAGCCTCATGGTGGAGGTACTCACCAGAGCCATGTTTATTGTCGCAACTCTATGGCATTTCAAGGTCCCTGCCACCATCAAGAAGCATTCATAAACACCACAAAATATCCATTTTAGAGTATTTCCTTTTGCCTGAAAAAGAAGTTCCCTATCCACTAGCAGCTAGTCACCATTTCCTTCAAAACATTAAGTGTTTGGTGGCAAAGCTGCAAGGTTTCGTAGCCAAAGTTGAGTTAGGAAGCCTCTCTTAAATGAGATGTGCTTGTCTTTAACAAAGAGAGCCCACCCAAAAAAAGTGCTGCTATCAAGAAGCCATGCTTAACTCTATTTTTTTCTGTCTAGAATTTCTTCTCAAGCTCTCTCAGGCTTTTTGTGGATGCAGTTGTCCACGTGGGTGCCATTGTTGATGGAGGTTTCTGTCCCATCCTGTCCCATAGCCATTCAGTCCCAAGGAAACACACAGAGGCCTATACTAATTATACATTGGTTGGCCTATTAGCTCAGGCTTCTTATTAACTAATTCTTTAATGTTACATTAACTCATTATTCCTGTCTGTGTTAGCTATGTGGCTTGGTACCTTTGTTAACGAGGGATTCTTATCTTGCTTTCTCTGTGGGTGGATGACCACTGCCAACTGAATCATTGACTAACTCATTCTTCTTCCCAGAATTCTCCTGTTATCATCGCCCCACCTCTATTTCCTGCCTGGCTACTGGCCAATCAGCGTTTTATTAAAATACAAGTAAGAGGGTACAGGCCATTGTCCCACAGCACCAAATCAATGAGGCCTTGATGAAATTTGTGTCGATATTTTATGTGCATCCCAAACAGGGAGAAAAAAAAAGAAGGAAACTTAAAAGAAAGGGTCTAACAATAGACTTGTACATGACAGGGATATATGCCTGTTGTCTGAAGAAACAAACAAGAAACCTGCCATAGAAAGGGGGACAGCAAGAAAATGTGCTTTCCTCAGCATCAACCTGCAGGAAGAAGAAAGCAATTCTCCCCTAAGAATTTCAACCAAAACCCAGTAAAGGCACAGGTCTTTATTTTGAATTCCTGAAATTGATTGCTTGTCACTGTTGGGTTGAAAGACCTATCTCAATTCCAGATGTTGAAATACGTAAAGAAAAATCTTTGTTTTAAAAATCAGTTAAATACACTGGTTTAAATTGTTTAGGGGTTGTGTTTGCCTCTATTTTCTTAACATCTACAAGGTTTGAGTAAGCATCTATACTTCATTGTCCTCCTCCAAACTTGATTTCCAGATGTCTTGAGGTCATTCATCACTGAATAAACCTCACCGGATTCAACTCAGTACTTTCTCACAGCCTCTATAAAGATGGAACACTTTGAGTCTAATGCCCATAATGAGGTGTGTATGTTTTAAAGACCCCTGGAGCAATGCAGAATGGTCTTGCCTAGGACAGTATCCATCAAGATGCAACCACGTGTAAAATGACACTGGAAATATATTCAATATAATAGCTGGCTATGGTCTGGTTTCAACACTCTCTTTCCTCTTTCTATCAGGTCCATGATAGACTATCTCTTTTCTAAATTCCTCAGATTGAGCAGAATCAGACTTCTCAATCCCATTGAATAGTTAAACTCCCACAGTGTCTGAAAAATAAATATCGTCAGTCTGTTAAAAGAGGAGTATGAGATCATATTGAGCTAAAATAATTTTAAAAGTTTCTCTCCATGCTAAGTATGACCAATGTCTTCGTCCTGTACTAGCTATCTATATTTTTCTAATAATAGTATATAATATAGTTTGGTCTATACAGGGTTTTTCTTTCTGCATCTAATATTAGACTAGTGGTTAAAGTTAATTAAATCTGGAAAATTGTGCATATTCTATTCCCTCTCTTAAAAGTTATCATATGCTAAAATTCAAACAGGACCTGTTAAGGAGAATTGTAAAATTTTCAGTAATTTTTACCATGAAACTATTTTTTTTAACCATGGAACATCTTCATCTTTTCTGTTCTCCATGTAAGATGATGACCTGGATCTTGATGATTTCTGCTCCATGAGAAAAGATTAGAGAGAGAGGCAGCAGTTGAATCTAGTCAGGTGATGTCACATGCCATCCCCATGATGCAATCTGAAGATAGTATGGTGGAGGTGTCATATCTGTGAAATTCAATCCAGCATACACCATGGTCCAGCTTCTGCACTAGATAGGCCTCATTCCTAGTTTACAGAGGTGGATCTCATATACATTCTGAGCTGTCAGAAAACCTGCAAGCTTGCAGGCAAGAGTTGAAAGAAGTACTACTGCTTTTACCTTGCTCTAAAACAACAACAACAACAAAAATACAAGACCGCAAGACTCAAGGTTATGAATGTCTATAGGTCCTTCCACCTACAACAGCTTATTTAATATTTCAGTTCTCAGTTTAGAATATTCTGAACCAGAGCTTTATTAGAGTTAACAGAATCCATAGCTTTAAAAGTTCCTTGTCCCAGCATAGAAGCCAATGCCTCCTCTAGTTGCCTTGAATCCTGGGTGATCTCCTGCTTTGGGTTCCAATGAACGTGATTCTCACCCAAACTCCTTTCTTGTAGGAGGGAATCTGAAAGGGTCTCTGCTCATACACCCACAGTACAATAACAACACCCCAAAGACTAGTGAGCTTCACTGCACCTGCAAGTAATAGTGGTTGATGAAAGTCACATTCAGAAGAAAATGCGACATTAAGCTTGCACTTGGAGTATACAATATGTGTTCCACTACCGTCTTAAACCCAGCACCAGCACCTCCCTCTTTCTGGTGTCTTTAAGTTAGGACACAAAGTAACAGTTACATTAATTATTGACCTACCTTTGTAAGGCTCACACTATACATATGTGGGTTTTATACTCTTTAACCTCCCAATCATGTCTTTAAAAGTTAGTAATATCATTTTATAGCAAGCATAGCAGTTTAATCCAGCCTGTATTGTGTGGAGGAAGTATCCCATACCCTGACCAGCAACTGGAGGGGAAGTATCCCATACTCAGCACTAAGAGTTTCATTTGGTGACCTCTGTCTTCTAAGGGGAACATCATTCCTAGTATAGGAAAACTCCACTGAATTTCTCTCTCTCTCTACCTCCCTCCCTCTCTCTCTCCATGTGTGTGTATACATATTATTAAAACAAAGGGCATAAAGCTGGGAGCAGCTAGGGGAGTTTAGGAAGAAGAGTGTGATTTGAGTATGATCAAAATGTATTATATATGTGTATGTGTATGAAATTCTTAACAAATTAAGAAAAATATCATGTACATATGCATGTGTACACATAGATATACTACATATTCATACGCTCCACAAACACGGTACTAATGCCCCTCCAGGGCCTTGGAAGGCTTCATCAAGACTCTGAAGCTTCAGACTCATGGCCCTTGCATCTCTGGTGTCTATTGCCCTCATATTTCAGCTGACCCAGTTGGCTCTCATGCTGTACATGACCCTTGCTCGTCTGGTGTCTATCGTCCTCTTGTTTCAGCTGACTCAGTTGGATCTCCTGCTGTACATGTCGTCTTTCATGGCACTAAACTCCTTTACTGAAGCTTTTTTTGTTCACTTTGTTCCTGTTTGCTCCATCTCTAGAACTGGTTGCTCTAGGCTACCAGTCCTTGGGACTGTCACCTGTGACAGGGTGATGGCGAGTTGAGGATGGCATCGCATACACTAAAGAGGATTGTCTCAAAGTGCCACCAGCTTCTTCTAATGTCAACAGAGCAGGAAATGAGTCGAGGGAAGAGGAAATGTGTAGTGATGGCGCTCTTCACCCCAGAGTAATGATGGCGCGATCATGTGGACAAGAATGTCATGTCTTCATTACTCTGTCCCTTAGAGGCTTTCTTTCATAATGAGCCCTTTCATCAGAATGTTTGTAACTGTCACCTTAATGCATTAACCTTTAAGATGGTGATAAATGCACTATTGTGAGAAAGAGACCTGTCCCCCAACTCCAGCTCTGCTTTCATGTGGCTTCCATTTTTATACTTAGAAGATAATCGGCGTCACTTTAAGGGGTGTGGAAACACACAAGGTCCATAATCGGCATTTCTAGTACCTGTGAGTGTTAAATGTACATTAAGGAGTCTCGTCTCGCAAAATGTGCTGCTTCTACCAAAGGGAAGCAGCATGGTTATGCACCATATGCCAATATGTGGATGTTTATCTTATTATTCTCCCCCTCCTCCTGTGAGAACTCTCAGATCATTGTCTCTATCTGAATTCTCCTGAGCTTGCCTGAGACTGTCCAGAGCACCCATCAGCTCACAGGCATGCTTCTCACAGCTCTGCTTTTGTGCCATTATTTATTTTCACAGCAATGACACCACTCTCCTTCCTGTTTTATGCCAAAGGTAGAGTTTGACTTACACTGCTGCCTTCTCCTTTAAGTGAGCAATAAAATGTAACAATTCCAAACCAGCCAGCTCTCTAATCATCTGTTTCTCTACAGCTGTCACTCTTTAGTGCCGTCCTCACCCCACCTGGTGGACTCAGCAGGCCACCCCGTACCTAGTCATCCTTATACCCTTTTCGCTTCCCTTGTTTGTGTGTAAATCATGGTAAATGTCTGTAAATTGTCTACCCCCATCATTAACCACTTGTCCTTTGTCTTCTTATCATTTTTCTGTGGCTTCCTGGACCTTCAGAATGTAGTCCAACCTTTTCAACATATCTACAATATATTTGTATTTTTGTCTGCCATCTTTCTTTTGACATTTTGACAATTCGGGTCCACTGCATGAGTCCCCCTATCAATGACCTCCGGCTTTTGTTTCATTTTTTAAAATGACTTTCTGTTCTTCGTTGCCAAGCTTAGAGACGACCACTTCGCAGAGACTTCCCTAGACGGACAACTCACAGGCTGATTATAAAAGACCTCTTGCCACCAGCCCCCCCCCCACCTGCACTGTGGCTACTATTGGGTGCTGGTCAGCATCAAATTTATTACTGCTGTTATCAATATTAATTTGTCATTTTTGAATACTAGGGTCTGTCATTGATATGCATTTAATCATCACAAAATCAAGAGGCCAACTGATTTTCTTTACCTAAAAAAGGCAGGACTTTGTGAAATGAATGAGTTAGTAACTGGTAGAGGTAAAACCTAGGGCAGGGCTTATTTAATAGATTCCAAAGCTCAACCTAACATTAGCCCATTTATCATATTTTCTGTTGATAATAATTTTCCTTATTCTTTCACCATTAAATGTTAAGCTGTCTTCTTAAGGAGACATTGCCTGAGCCCTCTGAGCTTGTGCAGCGTAAAACACTGAGCCGGACGTATGGTAAACTGTCACTAAAACAGCTTAACTGCCCAAATGCTGAAACAGAAGTGAATTAATGAATTGCTTTGGCCTTCTAAAGACACTGATTAATTGGATGTAGATATCCATGTAAAGTAGAGTTTACCTACCCCACACACACATTTAGCGTCCCTTCGCCTCCCCTCGCCCACTTAGCAGCCCACCTCTTCCATCTCAGTTTCCTCTTTCCCAGTCAACTGGCAGAATCTTGTCTTGTGTTTCTAATTTGTCTTTCTCTCAAGCTCAGAGCATCTTGATACTCAAGAATATTTTGGTTCACCTAGAGTATTTCTCCATTTCTACTCAGAGGAGGTTTTGGAGGGCTGGTGGATGATGATGGCAATCCATGAGATGTTGCTATGAAAATAAAGCTGAAGAAATTTCCAAGATGTGACAAGAAAGAAGAGAGAGACAACGAGACTGTGGCCCGAGTTCCACTATGTTGTGACTTAGGGAAATCACACAGTCATTTTCTTCAGGGCAGCGTTGCTGCGTCTTTTCTTATAGGAATTTTTCTCATCTGTTCTTTCATGCCCCATCACATGCTAAATCAACTTAAGCATGTACAGGGTTATGATTTTTAGAAAGCTCTTTCTCTACAGAAGCAACTTGCTCTTTATTTCACCCTTTGTAAATTGAACATCTGAAATCCTCTTTCCTCTTGTGTTACCAACCAACCAAGTAATTATGCCATGTAACAGAATGGAGAACTGTATACATATTTGAGTCTAAATGGCCTCCTTCTCCGTTAGCTCTGACTGTATGGCTTTAACAGATTTCCAGCTGCTTTGGCCCCACAGGGATACCATTTTAAATCACATTGGGGTTTTGTTAACCAGGCTCAGGGCTACTTCTGAAGTGCTGCCCTGTTCATTTTGATCTCTGTCCGAGTAGCCCAATGATGAATTCACCCAGGTTTTCCTTTCCAGCCCCGTTCTCTCAAGCCACCTAAGCATCTTTCAGCAAACAGTCTGGGTATCTTAATCAGTTTTTCTCCTCTCTCATCACTTCTCCTCTCAGGGCTCTGGCGTTCTGCCCAGGGAAGTAAAACCCAAAACATTTCCACTGAAGTTCATCAGTGGGATTTCCATTATGCTTCTAGGTGCCACCATTGAGAGTTGCAATGGTTCCCATTTCAGGAGCTGAACAAACTAGGTGTTTTGGGGCATTCCTGGCTCACTGAAATGGAAACCGTTACTCATTCCTTTGTTCCGTTTCTCCATTTCTCAGGTGGTCTCCCCAGGTTCCAAAGGCACCCTCCTCCATCTTCATTGATTTCTCTCTCTCCCTTCGGCTAGTGACTCTGGATTAGGATGTCTCTGATCCTTTCTCTACCTTCATTACCAGATGTGGACCCCACCTGTAGACCCTGAGTGTCCTGGTGCATGCTGTCTCCAGCCCTGTGATACGAGGGATAAGGCTTTACCTATATACTGTGTCATTTCCTCCATTCTACTATACAGTTCTGGCTGCATTGAAACAGAAAGTGAAAACAGTTTCTTCTGAAGGCAAAGAATCACATGGCTTGACAAGTTAGTTAGAGCAAGTACCTCTTAATTCACTGATCGAGAGCATAAAGCTCTCCCCTCAACATGGTTTCTGTGCTTTATTCATTACTTATGAGTATACATAAAGTCATCCTCAAATACTGAGCCACTCAAGGAAACAGGAATGGAAGACAAGGATGCCAAGAACATTTCCCAAGCCTTTCTGAACTCAGTCTAAATCCCAGCCTCAGGTTTACAGGCTTGGCTTTGGACCACCCAGTGTGGTGGGATGACAGATTCTGGTCCAGCCAAGCAACAGTTCAGGTGAGAGGAAGAAGGCCTGCCACCCTCGTGTTCCTACAGGCTTTTTCTTTGAAGAGAAAAAAAAATGGGGATGAGAGGGAGGAAAACTTGGAAAAACGGAAGAATGGAAAAAAAGAATTGCATATGGATCAAGTTCCTTTAGCTCTGGCGAGCTACTGCTGTGAAGATTATGGCTATCTGTGATAGATAGCTATACAATACTAATGGTATTTACATAAAGAATTTGAGAGAGAGGAAGTGAAATAGTAATCATGTTAATGTTACAGTGGCTGTTCTTCCTTCTCTCAAAATTTCATGGCCCTTAAGATCTTATTTTGATTCTCTTTCTTTAATTTTTTTTAAAAAAGTGTGTGTGTGTGTGTGTGTGTGTGCGCGCGCGCACGTGTGTTTTATAGTCTACATATATTCATGCAGGTGCATAAGGAAGCCAGAAAAAGGCATCAGATACTCTGAAACTAGACATATAGGCAATTGTGAGTCACCCAGTATGGGTACTGGGAACTGAACTTGGGCCCTCTATTAAATAATTCATCTGCTCTACCACTGAGCCACCATTGAGCCACCCTCCCTAGCTTTCTCTTTTCTCTCCTTCTGGAAAATATTTCTGCTTTCTCTAAAAGGTAATAAAAGATGCAGAAAAGTTAACAAAATTGTCATAAATATCTTTAAACATCATTGCTTCATTCTTCTTAGAAATATCAAGCCCTGAGCAACTTAAATGAGCAAACAGGCAAGACCCACAGATATAAAACAATCCAATTGTATATTCTCAGCCCCCAGCACTTCTCTGTAGCAACTCATAAGGATAGAGGAAATTCTACATTCTATTTTCAATGTACTGCAGAGCAGAGAAATCACACAACTTTCACTTTTAAAACATGCCTTGTAGAAACAGCACACTCAAGAGAGCAAAACCAAAATGGTTTAGTTCATTGTAAGGAACTCAACTTCCTCAAGGAATAAAATGCCTCTTCCTCCATTTCTGCTGATAGCCTTTAAGTGATTTGAATAACCCAAACCTTTCTGGGTGACATCTATTTGCATTCTTCTCAAGCTGCTCGGTTGCATCTGAGTCCAATACTATGACTAGAATCTTAGATAAACAAAGACAAAGTTTGGATTCATGGTTTTAGTCCACCATTTCATGAATGCATGTTCATGAGAACTGTGTGTTTTTCTTATCTGTAAAACATAAACATCTTCTCAGAAAGTGCGTCAGGCAAGTGCTTACCCCTGAGATAAAACAATTGAGGAAATTAACTTAGTAAGAGGGAAGCTGGGTAGCACAAGTGGTACGTGCCTGTCATAGAAGCATGAAGACCTGAGTTCAGATCTCCAGCACCCGTGTGAAAGTGTTTGGTAACCCTGGCGCTGGGGTCAGGGTGGAGACAGGTGGATCTTCAGAGTTCATTGTCCAGCCATTCTAGCTGAATAGCTGGGTTCCAGATTCAGTGAGAGATGTATCTCCAAAACTAAGTAGGGGAACAATTGAGGAGGCAGGATTGTACAGCACAAGTTCTGCCCTGATGGAAACTGGAAGCGATGTGCAATCTGAATCTAACCCTTTCAAGAGTAAGACATCCGATAAAATAAAATAAATTTAAATAATGGATAAGGCATGTAATAGAAATTCTCCTGGCTTGCTATAATTTACAGAAGGCTACATTTAAAATTTTTCTTGTCATTTCTGGTTGACATAGTAATTGTACTCAATTATGGGATACAGTGAGATATTTTGAATTCATACAGAGTAATTAGCATACTTATCATTAAAATTTTTGTCATTTCTTTATACTACTCTCAAAATTATCATTTATCTGTCTCCAGACACACACATGTATGCACACACACATACACACACATACACACACACACACACATCATGCAAACAATGCATCCTTAATTGTGCCTGGATCTGAACCATAGACCAGAATAATTTTTGCAACTAAAGAAACAATGTGCTTGCTCACTGATCAGCATCTTCCCCACCCCTCCTCCGTTAACCACCATTCTCTTTCCAGTTTCTAGGCACCCCCACTCCCACTGTGACATATATGCAGAACACAACCATGACACACATGCAGAAGACCTAGATCAGACCCCCACAGGATCTGTGACTGTTGCTTCCATCTCTGTGGGCCCCTATGCTTAGTTGATTCTGTGGACCATGTTCTTGTGGTGTTGGGAAATAACCTTTTAAAAAAACATATATGGTAACCATTCTTTGAATTTATTTAGATTATAACAAATTAGAATTATTAGAGATCTGGTGTACGAGGTCCTTCTGTCTTTGTCTTGCTTGCATTGGTTAATAAAGAAGCTACTTTGGGCCTGTTGATAGGGCAGAACTTAGGTAGGCATGGAAGACAGAACTGAATGCTGGGAGAAAGAAGGGCAGGGTTGGAAAGATGCATGGACCTGCCACCAGAGATAGATGTGCTGGAACTTGGCTGGCAAGCCACGACCTCGTGGTGATACACAGATTAATGGAGATGGGTTAAATTAATATGTAAGAGTTAGCCAATAAGAAACTAGAGCTAATGGGTCAAGCAGTGATTTAATTAATACAGTTTCTGTGTGGTTATTTAGCGGTTAAGCTAGCCAGGTGGCCAAGACAAACAAGCAGCCCCTCCTTGCAACAATCGGTGCCAAAGTGATGGACTAAATCCACTTAAAAACCTGAGAGAGTTTAAATTTAAACACAAAAATACAGAGTTTAACTCAGTTGCAACAGAGATCTTCTTGATTGTATAGCCCACAGTTTGTTTTATAGATGAAGAAATTCACAGCCAGGGTAATGAGAGCTGGAGACAGCTAGGAAATTTCCAAATATCTCAAAGCTTAATCAAAACATAAAATTCTAGCTATATGCTCCCATATATGTTCCCATATGCATGACATAAAGCCATTAAAATATATGTATATATGCATGTATACACACACATATATATATCAAAGACCTATATACATGTATATTTGTAAAGAGAGAGAAAATTTCTTTCTTTTGATTTTTTTATGTTTTTGTTTAATTAATAAACCATTGATCACAGTATTTTTGTCTTCTCCCAGATTATAAGTGCAAAATATTTGTCTATATATCCATTTGGCTGCCTAGTAGCTATCATTTTTTACAATAAAATAAGCCTTCCTTTAGCTTTGAGTGTTTTATTTCCTTTGAGTATTTTATTATATATTACTGTTTAATGCTATTAAATGATGCTTTCTGGATCTTATGAGACACAGAAACTTTTTAAATGGCTAATATATTGATTTTCATAGACACACTTTCTAGCATTAAGCAGAGTTTAACTTTTTAAATCAATTCAACATTATTATAATATAGTATTACCCTTTTATATTTTGTAGATTGGTTATCAGAATTACTAAATATATACCAAACCAGAAGAGTGGAGTACCTCCTAATGTCATGACACACCTCAGAAGCCATTACATGGGACTATTCTTATTTTAACTACCCTTCCTCTACCCAGTTTATGTTTCAGAGAGGCATGTCATTTTATAAAGAAATATTACAACATGTACAACTGACTCATGCCTTTCTTAGAATACACTAGGACCTTTCCATTATTATATAAAATAAAATTGTGAAAGTACTTGAATATAAACTAGAACTTATACTCCTAATTTTCAAAAATCTCTCAAATGTATCATTTCACATTATTTTGCTACTTCCAAATCATTAATCAATGTTAACTGTATGTTCATGGTCATGGTTGGTCTTGGGGCTCCTTTATTCTCTAATGATCTCTTCTGCTCTGACTTCCTTTTTTATTATAATTAACTTGTGAGAAACTGAGTCATTGATTCTTAAATTTTCATTTTGAGTTGTGTGTATTGCTTCTTCATGGTATTAGCTTCTCTTTCTTTTTATTTTTTTCCTTCCTTACTTGTTTTTACATCCCAGCCACAGTTTTCTTTCCCTCCTCTCCCCCCAGTCCACTCTCCCATTCTTAACCACCCCCATCCACTTCCTCTCTATTTCTGTTCAGGAAAGGGCAGGCCTCCCTTAAGTATCAACAAAACATGCCATATCAAGTTGCAGAAGGACTAAGCACCTCCCCATATATTAAGACTGGGCAAGGTGACCCAGTGTGAGGAGTAGGATCCCAAAGGCCAGAAAGGGAGTCAAGTCAGAGAGGGTTCCTGCTTTCACTGTTAGGAATCTCACAAGAGAACCAAGCTACATAATTGAAACATATATGCAGAGGCTTAGCTCAGTCCCATGCAGCCTCCATGGTTGTTGGTTCAATCTCTGTGAGCCCCTATGAGCCCAGGTTAGTTGATTCATTGGGTTTTCTTACAGTGGTGTCCTTGATCTCTTTGGCAACTACAATTCTTTCTCCTCCTCTTCTGCAGGATTCCCTGCACTCTACCTAATGCTTGACTGTATATCTCTATATCTCTTTCCATCAGTTGCTGGAAGAAGTCTTTCTGACGACAATTGGACTGGGCACCAATCTATGAGACTAGCCTAATATACTTAGGCATCATTCCATTGCCAGTGACATTTTTCTTCTCCAGTTGTGTTTGCTTCTAACCTAGATCTCTGGGACATCCAGCCTGTGGGTCTGGTACTCCAGACAGTGTCAAGGGTGGACTTACTCTTCTGGCATGATTTCTAGGCTATACTAGTCATTGGTTGCCCATTCCCTCAATTGCTAGGCTACCCTTATGCCAGCATAGCCCATAGACAATACAGTCTGTAGTTTGAAGGTTATGAGGCGGTGTTCTCTTTCTAATCTTTGATTTTCTTAGCAATAGAAGCTTAGACCTGAAAGCATTGGGTTTAGATCCAGCTTTTCTAGAAGCTGGAGAAATGGCTCAGCAGTTAGTAGATCTTGCTGCTCTTGCAGAGGACCCTGGATTCAGTTCCCCCAACCCACATTGCAGCTCAGAAATAACTCACTTTCTGGGGAGTCTTGATACCCTCTTCTGACCTCCAACGACTACAGGCATACACATGTTTTATATAATACATGCATGCAGACAAAGCACTCACATGCTTAAAATATAAATAAATAAATCTTAAAATCAGCTTTTCCGGTAGAGACTACTCCGTAAGTGATGCTGTATGTAGTTATGATTCTGATTCATCACACTCTATTTACAATTAGCTAATTGTCCCAAAAACAATCTTAAAATCAATCAATAAACCCGGGTAAAGGCAAAGTAATCCTTCTTCTGTAAAGTTCTCCTTTATTGACTGGTTTTGGCATCCATCCATATTACACATATTAAATTATTCATTAGGATTTGTAGAACAATGGTTTTCCAATTATGTAATTAATTTTACATCTATTACCTAACTTCTTTTCCATAAACATTTTCCTCATCAACCTTACAAATATAATGAGATGGAATTCATGCAGGAAACATAGGATAAACACTTACTTCCTTCCGTTTCTCAATTTTCAAGTGTATGCTTACCCTGTTAAATACTAGTGATAGCTAATGAGGCTGTGGGGCTTTTACTTTCCTATTTTCAGCATCACTGAGGACGTGTGTGCTTTGATGTGCTCAGTCCAGTTGAGTTACTCTGTTTTTCTTCATGTGTGTCAACAAGGCATAACCTTTCCTCTTCACCAAGAGGATACCCTGCTCACAGAGTTCTTTTGTCCATCCTTAAATTATCCTATGTTCAATCAGAGGGAACCCCAGCACGGTTTAGCCTGTTCATTTTGATTTGACACTATTCCACTCATCATTAAAAGTCTCCTCCGCCTGGGCTGGGCATGCAGCATGAGGGCAGAGTGTTTCCCAGCAGGAAGCAGGACCCAGATGTTTCTTCAACACACTTGGTTCCTAAGAATCATGATTTCTTTGTTTTCTAGCACAAGATGTCTCAAGGAATGAGACTCTATCTCTAGTGTATAATTTAATATTTTCTATATGATTTTTGCATGTAGGCTCAAAATTGAGATTTGAAAAAAGAGAAGAAACTCATGTGAGTGGCATCATAAAAGATTAAGGATTCATTCCCCTCGTTCTGTACTCTAGCTTTTAAAGAGTGGGATTGTCTAGTCTGTAACTTTTATTTACCTGTTAGGCTTCCTTGGGTAACGGGTTCTTGGTGAAAACGTGTTTATACACTGATCCCATGTCTATAATTATTATTCTACCACCATCTCAGTAATGATTTAAACAAAGGAAATAATTTTTAATATTTTTCATTGCGTTTTAGGTGTTTTCTACTGGGAACATTGTCTCAGCACATCTGGTACAATATATTGACTCATGGTTTATTTTTTTTAAGTGGGGGGAAAGACATAAGACAAAGTTTCAATTGCCCTAGAGCCTAACTCTTCATTCTCTTTTATTGCTGAATTGCTGTGGCTTCAAAGTCTCGGTTGTAAAGTCTTTTTCCTCACACAACTTCCCGTCCCATTTCTCTTGCTTTCTATCATGGTAGAATTATTTAAGACATGTTTATGGGGTTTCCAACCGAGCTTTAAAATAAAAGATTGGCCACAGTGTGATATCCCAGCTAAATTTTTCTCTTTCTCAAAGAAGAGAAGAAAAATACATTTAAAAAACTAAATCTTTCGGAAAATTGCAAAATCTGCATTGTTGGAACACTACAAGTGGCGGGAAAGCAAAAGCAGCTGCCATTTGATCTGGGCAATGAGATTGTAGGCAACGTTGCTATTTTTTTTTTTTTAGTAGAGCTTAAAAAAAAAACCCTTGTCACTTGACTATTCATAGACATTCTAATGCTCTTATCACATCAATCTTCAGTTGTAGCTATTCTAAGAAGCCAATTCATCTGTATCACATAAAATACACTGATTAATAAAAGTATCAGGATCCAAAATACATAGGTTATTCCCTCTCTTAATTGATTCTAAAGTGTTAACTGTAAGGGATATATATATATACATATATATATATATATGAAAGACAGGATATTCTTTTCTATAATTTTTATAATTTAATTGCAAAAAGATTTCTTTTCATAAAGTATATTCTGATCACAGTTTCCCCTCTCCTCAGAGACAATATTATATGTTTTCAACATAAATTGCTCTATTAAGTTTTGGAGGTTTTTTTGTAAGAAATAAAGAGTATGGCCTAGTGGTACAATTCAGCACTTGGAAAGCTCAAGGTCAGCCTGAGCTATACGAAGAGACCCTATTTTAATAAATAAAGAGAAAAAGAAAAGGTAGGAGAAGAGGGTTTTCATTTCTGACCCAGATGGACTAAGAGAAACCAATTTACTCTGAGGCTTGACGCTAACTAAAAACAGACAAGCTATGCAATGGTTTTCAAGACACTGGATGCCAGGCAAAGGAAGGCAGTGACCTCTCACTGGTGCTAAACAGATTAGGCAAACCCTGTGATGTCTCAGGATTAGCTCCATGAGTGAATATCCTGGTTGTAGTGTAAGAAGAGGAACCTGGGCAGCACCAGCAGGTTCACTGCGTTGTGAAAATGAGCTGGGAACCGGCAAGATCAGCACAAAATTCACATAACACTGACGAAGAGAATATTGCACAGGCAGAGACAAGGCCACCTATGACCCGCCTCCTGGGGTACCCAGCGGAACATGCATGGAAGAGGAAAGAAATGGAGACAGAAAAACAAAGAGGGGAAAAGAGAAAGGGAAGAAAGAAAATTAAACAAAAACACCTATTGCCAAAAGGATTAAAACGCAGAGTGCCCTGCACACAAACCATCAAGAGGTGGTGCCTGTTTCAACAAGTCAAACTAAAGATCTTCACAGTTTATGGGGCTTTGAGGGTGCTAGGAAAGTCTTACCACAGTAAAGGCGAATAATTAGCTTTCCCCTAAACATGACGCTGATCCTGCCTAATAAATCCTAAAAGCAAGACCCAGAAAGATAAAGCTGTTTTCAAGTAATTTGAATGTAATTCATAGCAAAGCTTCCAAATGTTTGCATGGCTCCTAAAGCCCCAGTATTGAACAACGTGGAAGTCACAGTGGTTGGCATCCAGTCAAAACGTAGCAACGTGCAAGAAAGGGGAAACTAGAGCCTATTAAAAAAAGGAGAAATTTGTTCAGTCAAAGCCAGTGGAGAAGTGTCACAGGTAAGAATCATCAACAAGAATGTTGAGTTTTGCTATTGTATTCTTTCTTGTGTTGAAAGGATGAAGCACAGATATAAAGATACAGAGGAAAAGAATCAAATAAAACCTCTGAAGATAAAAACTGTAACACTCAAGCTTTCTGGGTGGGATAGGACTAGCCACTGCAGAAGAAATGTGATTCAACAAGAAGATACCGAGGTGGAAAGATTCAAAATGAAATATAGAGTTGCAGAATTGAAATTTTTACACAAGGCACCAGTTAACTCTGATAGGTCATGTGGCCTAATAAGCATGAAATTTGAGCTCCTGGCAAGGCAAGGAAGGGCATGCCATTTGAGTAAATAATAACAAGAAGTTTTCAAAGTTTTAGTTAAACCAAAGTACAGATACTTTAGTCCAAGATTCGCAGTAAACTCCAAGTACAAGAAACAGAAAGTAAACTAAACCAAATCCCATCGCAGTCAACAAATTAAGGCTGGTTGGAGAAAATCCATGATTATATTACATATTATCTACTATATATATCTCTACTATATATTTATCTACTATATTTACATATAACATATCTACTATATATATCTACTATACATATATACTATACATACATATATACTATACATATATCTACTATATACATATATACACACATATATATACATATATATCTATTATATATGTCTACTAGTAAAAATACATAAACTATCAATGTGGATAAAGAAAGCATGACCTAAGCTGATAAAGAAAGCATGACCTAAGCTCGTGCTGCTTATAGGACTCATGCTGAAGGCTGGGGAGCTAGCACAGGAAGGAAGTATCTTTTGCCCAAATATGAGGACCTGAGGTCAGATCCCCAGGACCCAGGTAAAAGCGATGCACTACAGCATTTGTATCTGGGATCCCTGTCCCCATGGGAAAATGCAAGACTCAGATAGGAAGATCTTGGAGCCCTTCATGGGCTATCCTGGCATGTGTAAAGTGGAGTCCCTGTCACAGAGTATGATGGAAAGACAAAGACAGATGCCTAAGGTTGTTCTCTGGTCTCCACATGCATATCCACTATGACACTAGTGTTTGCCCTCACACATGAACACATACACCCATAAACATACACAAAGAAGTGTTCTCTCATAAAAAGACATAAATGTAAGAATAAATTATAAAAATACACCACCAACATTGGTCTTAAGAAAACAACAATGAATCTATAAATATCGGGCCAAATATTAACAGATTTCACCATGGAGAATATCACCAACAATAAAGAATGACTGTTTTAGTGATTAAGACAGCAGCTTATTAAGACGGCATAACAGCCTTTCCAAAATACCTGCAGCAAAAGACAAGCACAGCTAAATCCCAGAGACAGCTGTGAATACCCACCATTGGCTACTGATAGAGCCGCCAGACAAAACTCCAACAAGGCATGGAAGGCATAAAAAATAAAACCGACTAGTGACTTAATCAACATAGTACCAAGACAAATCACATTCTGGGCCATAAAACAAGCTTTAATAAATGTAAAAAGATCCAAGTCACACAAAGTATATTTTCTAATTAGAAGAGAATTAAATTAGAAATGATTTAAAGAAATATTTCTTTACAATTCCTAAAATATTGGAAATGAAGTACACATTGCTAGGAAGCCATGGTTCAAATATGCAATCAAGAACTCTAAAATATTCACATTACAGATGTTACACCCTCCTAGTGAACTGGAAGCAAATGAAACGTGGCATATTAAAACTGTGAGAATCCTCAGAAGAAGAATTCATGGTACCAAGAAAAGAGACAGGGCTGCAAAACAATGACATCAGCATCTACTTTCTGTTCAAAATTAGAAAGATTAAATGAGAGCTGCAGAAAGAAGGAAGAACAAATGATGATCAGGACAGAAATCCATGTATGTTTAAAAAAAGAAAAAGAACAGAAAAGCAGGAGAGGCCATTAATAAAAACAAATGTGGTTGTTTGGTTGGAAAGACAATGAAATGGAACATCATCGAACAAGGCCAACCCAGAAGAAGAGAGCAGAGCGCAGCTGAAAGGAAACAAACACAATAAACCCCCCTGTCAGTTAAAACCCTTCAGCACAATGAGATGCACCAACTCACAGGAAACCACAGACAGGGAGCACTCACCCAAGATGAGGCAGATGACCCGAGCACGGGTCTAACTAGTAAAGAAAATGAGTTTGTAGTAATCCTGCCAAAAAAACAATCTCCAGACCCAGATGGTTTCACTGGAATTTTCTTTCAAACATTTAAAGAAGGAATACTAATGATTGAATGCAGTGTCATCCAGGAGTTAGAGAAGGAGAGAAAATTCCCAAACTCAGTTTATGAGGCCAAAGTGAACCCGATATAAAAACCAAAGAGAGTAAGGAAAAAAATGCTACAGAAAACAATAATCCTTGGCAAAAATATTATTAAAACTAACTGAACAATATAGAAAAAGAATAAAATGACCAAGAAAATGCTAGAATGATTTTTTTTTATTTTTATGAAAACCAGTCAATATAACTATAATCTTAATAGTTTAAAGGAAAAAAATAGCTTCCCAATGATGTATAAAAGGCTTTTTAATTGGATCCAATGCTTACAATAAACTCACTCAACAAATTATGAATAAAAGGAACTTTTGACTCTAAAAGGGCACCTATAGAAATTCCACATGGGTAACAACATACTTAGCATGAAAGAAAGCATCCCCCTAACCATGAGCAATAAGTATGGTTGAGTATCAACATTCATACCTAAAACTGTTGTGGGAAATCCTAGTCAATGCAATAAAGAAGGGAAAAGCATGTTGATTTGAAAGGGTGTGCTAAGTCCTTTCCTGTGTGTAGAGCTTATGATTATTAATATCTCTGTAGACATCCAATTAAATTTTCCAAAAATTAAAAATGAAATGCGCCGGAGAGTTGGAAAGATGGGCTGAATGATTAAGAGCATTTGGTGCTCTTCCAGAGGACCTGGGTTTGGTTCCCAGCACCTACATCTGGTGGCTCACAACTATATGTAACTCCAGCTCAGGGAATCCAATACCCTCTGGCCTCAGTAAGCCCATGCATGCACATGGGACACATATATCTACAGAGACATACACATACACAGAAATTTTAAAAATGAACAATCTTTTAAAGGAAAATTTAAAGCCTCTTGAAGGTGAAAGTGCACTCAGTAAAGCTTCAGCATACCAAAGGACTATGCCAAATCATCTACATTGTGTCTTAAAAACTATAAAATTTGAAATTGCATTAAGAACCACTGTTTAATAACTAGGGATATTCATTCTGTTTCTATTGTGTGGAACAATTTGAGACCTTCATAGATCTAATCTACATGGAAAGTAGAAAAAGATAAGACCTCCTGAATAAATTGGGAGCATGGGGACCATGGGAGAGGGTAGAAGGGGAGAGGAGAGGAAGGGAAGGGAGCATAGAAAAATATATAGCTCAATAAAATAAATAAAATTATTAAAAAGAAAAAAACTAGGGATAGAACCAGCAGTGGTAGCACTCGCCTTTAATTCTATAACTCAGGAGGCAGAGGCAGGTGGATCTCTGTGAGTTCAAGACCAGCCTGGTCTATAGAGCAAGTTCCAGGACAGCTAGGGCTGTTACCCAGAGAAATCCTGTCTTGAAAAAAAGATTAAAAACAAGCAGAAAACAAACAAACAAAAATAAACCTAGGGATAGGATAGAGGGAAACAAAATAGGGCTAAATCTAATAAAGTGTATGTGCAAAATACATTTCAGAAACTAAACAAAACACTGATAAATGATATCAAAGAAGAACTAAGTGAATGAAAAGGCAAGCCCTACTCACAGACTAGTGAACTTCAGATGGTGAATATGAAAATTGATGCCTGGGTTTTCTGCCCAATTGTTCCAATCACAATCCTGAAACGTGGAGAATTTTAAAGACAAGAAAATTAAAACACTTAGAGCAAAATTTTGAAGTGGGGTTTACATTACTCAGTTTAGGACTTTAAAAATGCAGTAATCACAGTACTGTAGGAGAGAGAGTCCACATACAGATCCACATAAATATGCCCAAAATGACACTTCAGGCCATTTCAACACAGTTCAAGGGAAACAGAATAGTCTTTTCAATAAACACTTAAAAAAAAAAAAACTTGATGTCTATATGCCAGAAAACAAAGTCACACCATAAAACTTTTAGAGGCATACATAAATTAAACTGAAAATGAATCTTATATTTAAAAGTAGAATATAAAACCATTACATTGTCAATGGAAAATGGAGAAGAAAAATCTTTGTGACCCAGGATTGGGCAAAGAGTTCTTCGATATAGCAGCAAATCAGAAGCCACAAAACAGAAGGTTAAGGAGCAGAGTCAACAGAAACTGCTGTTTTCCTCTCAGGAAGATGAAAATATATTCACCATATAATTGAACATTCTCCCTGCAGAATATTTAGTCTGTTGAAATAAAGTTGTATTTGGGCAAAAACATGTGCATGAACAGCCATAACACCTCTCTTTGTATCATGCCCCCAATTCTCCAAGATGAAACTCAAAAGCAGAATGTACAGAACTGGTCCTCTGTACCAGGAGACAAATTACTGACCTCATGCAGTAAATGGTGATCTCAGAGGCACTGTGCTAAGTGAAAGGAGCAAGTCTCAGAGGACTCTGTTAGCATCAGATGACCCATTCATTTGACACTCTCTGAGAATAAAACTAGTATCTCAGAACAGGTCTGTGTTTCCAAGGGTTGGGGAAGCAGCCAAAACTCACTATAAATGCATAGCATGAAAGGATTTGGGGTGGAATAAAGGAATCCTTTGGTATCCATAATGGGGTGGTAGCTAAGCCTTTGTCATATGACCTATAGCTGCAATAAAATTGACAACTTATAACCACATCCAGCTCATCTTCGTTTCATTTTTCCCGAGTCTCCCATCAAACCTCCCTGGTGGTTTTCTTCGGTTACAAGTGTACCGTGACCAGCCTGTTGGTCACACACTAGCCTTGTGTGTTCCCTTGAAAGTGGGACGTATACTTTGCCTGCTTGCGGTTCTCTGTGTTTTGATAAGAGGTTCCTGGAGTTCTCAGGCACATCTCAAGAGGCCCATTTTCTCGACCTGGTTCCTCAGTGTCTCCTGTTAGCTCTTCATGCATCTTCCAGAGCCCACTTCGTTTAGATCAGGAAAGTCACATGGTCGCCTCTCTGAATAGTGTTAAGCTGTGCTTCGGGAGCACTCAGCTTCCCTGTAAACCTTTTGTTATTTTTCTCGCTTTGTCACTAGTCCATTCCATGATCTGCTCACACCTTCCTCTCTTCTTACTCTAATGAATGTCCTGCTCCTCACCTACAGTTTCTTCAGTCTGGCCCCTTATTTCTTTTTTGCATATTATTCCTAGTACTCAGAATGCCTTTTGCTGATTCTTGGGTAAAACTGACCCTTCAAACCCTCCTGGGGTATGGCAGATCTCTCCTTACCGTTCCTACAGCATGTGGTGTGGCTGCTGCTAGAGCCATTATCGCATTGCTCAGTAACCTTTCTGCTGTTTTTCCCATCATCCCATGCTTAAAAGAAGCCTCTTGTAGAAACTCTTTCCTTCTTACTATAGCCTTAATTCCCATGTCTTGGTCTATAACCTGAGGGCTGGCTCATTGGGGTTTCTGTCCCGCCCGGTACCCCACAGTCAACAAGCCCCAAAGAAAATCACACAGTGAGTCTACATTAGGTTATTAACTGATTGGCCCTTATCTCAGTCTTCCTACCAGTTCCCATAACTTATATTAACCCATTGTTTCCATCCAGGCCAGGCACATGGCCGGTACCTTTTCTCAGTGAGGCAGTTTACATCCTGGTGGACTGGCAGGAGTGTGGGAAGAACTTCCTTCTTCCCTGTTCTCCTTGAGCCACCTCTACTTCCTGTCTAGTTTTCCTGCCTATACTTCCTGCCTGGCCAATCAGCGTTTATTTAAAACATGATTGACAGAATACAGGCAATTCTCCCGTACCACTTCCCCCTCTTTTTTTAAAAAACAAAGGAAAATGTCCATAGTCCATTTTTTGGGAATGTGGGCGTAGTATTCCAGGCTACTTCCGGCTGGTTGGGGGCACAGATAATCTTTAAGGGGACCTAAAGAAAATTTAGAATT
>JAQHUG010000238.1:453825-511069 GCA_028555095.1 Dicrostonyx torquatus | reverse complement strand
GTGAGATATCCCAAACCCAAAAAGATGAGTATGGTATGTACTCACTCATTAGTGGACCCTAGCCATTAACAAAGGACATTAAGCTTATAGCTCACAAGCCTAGAGAAGCCAAATAGCATGGTGAACCCAAAGAAAAACTTATGTACTTCTTTTTACTGGCCCAGAGTTACCAACAGAGAGCCCAATCAATAGGAAATATTCCTGTTGAGTTGGGTAGGCTTTCATTTGAGTTCTAAAACAGACCACCAAGGATTATCAAAAAACTTTTCTCAAACCAAGCATAATTGTGGAATAGATATGAATAGAGGTAGAGATAATCAACCTAGATTCTAACAGTTTGTTCTCATCCTATTTTTAACTGCAAATATTTTCTGCTACATGTATGATTGCTATTACAAGGAACAAATGTGAGGCATGTAAAAAAGTCCAGTAGACATCCAAGCCTTAGGGCTCATCAGGATATTTACCTACTGATGCAGTCTGCTACTGCACAAGTAAAATGAGTAAGACTGGTTTAACAGAACCTGTCCTTAGCAACCCATATACCCAATGCTGGTAATAACTTAACTTTTCTATATCTGCATGAAAGAAACTCCAAAATGATAAGTATGTATCTAGAGCTCACTGCTATTTTATCCTTAAGCCTAATCCCAAGACATTTCTTCTTTGAACCTGCTTCTTTCATTCCTTTAAGAAGAAAAAGAAAAACAGATGGTGAGGGCAATCGTTACTGTGTATATGAAATTCCTTAAACAGCATGGAGGAGAATGCTTTATTTCACAACACTGATGGAGCTCATCCTCTGCAAGTGTTTCAGTGTCTGTCCTTTTAAGAGTTGAAATTAATGTTAGTACCCTTACTTATGGAGTGTGGTATCTTCAGACAGCAGCGAGTGTTCCTCACTCCCGTGTTTCCAAAATCATAGAAAATAGGAGGATTTTATTTGTGTTTACTCTAAACATGCAACAGTCCCTTCTATGCAGTAGTTTCATAGTGAAAATGATTATGGCATTACAGAAAATAATTACAGAGACTGTGTTAAATATGTAAACTAACCAAGTTAGATGCTTTCAACTGTCAAACTTCTTAGCTATTTTTTAAAGAAACATTGGGGAGGCAATAGCCAGGGAAGTCAAAAAGGAGCTGCTATTGGCCTTCACCATTCTGATCACAAATACAAGCACACAATGAAAAACCTCCATTTGTATAACTCTAATAGTCAAAGCCTGTGAACAATTTCAATAACCACGAATCGATTATCAGTGCACATTCCCTTGTAATCAAGTGGTATCTGTGAGTAGGCTTTATTTCCCCTAAACAGACAAACACCTTGATGATGAGGGACGTAGCAGAATTGTTTCTGGTTCTCTGGTAACTCCTGGATTTTGTCTGTGAATTCTAACATAAATCACTAGACTTTCCTGGGGAGTACAATGGGGTGATGCCATGGAATGCTGACATGTTTTGAACAAGCAGTGTTGAACTTCTCTGATCCTATGAAACTGGGGAACCCAAATTCCTTTTAGTAGCTCTAGTCTGGATGTGTTTAAGCCAGCAATACCCCTCAGAATTGACCGCCAACTGTTCAAAAAGGGCAAATTAAAGGTGCAATTTGAAAAGGAAGCCATGACTTTATAACCAGTTTTATAATAATCCCATAGGTCTAAGCAGAAAACCCAAGTTTATTCACACTAGCCTAATTAAACACAAAGCACTGGCTAGATTCTTAACTATTCCGTTGACAGTAAACCAAGAGAACTTTCAAATCGTTCCACAAGTTTCAACCAAATGGCTCATAAAACTCGATCAGAGCTGGCCTACAATGTGTATATGTCCTGACACACAGAGCACGGAATTCTAATGGCTTCAACAAAGCTTGCCTATAGAATGTTTTGCTATTTAGAGGAGTGTTATTTGCTCTCCTTATCTCTTTCCATGATTTCAAGGACCTGTTAGAAACTGTAAATCCAAGTGTTTCACACAAGTGGGTTATGATAGCAAGCTTTCTAGTGAGTCAAGGCTGAAGCTTTGTGTGATGGCTTCAGCGTGGGAAAAGCACTTGGTAGACCGCAACACCAGCATTTTGGGAAGGGCAGTCATGGGGAAGAACACACATCCATACTGTGTAAAACAACTCCCAAGACACTGAATGTTCAAGGTCCTGTCTCTTAGGAAAGTCTTGTGCTGTAAATGCTTGCAGAATAAGCCTATAAGCCCATTCTCATGGACAAATCAGACAGCTGTGGCAAGTTAGTCATACATGTATTAGTTCTAGAAGCCCCAACATATAACTTTTTCTTACTTCTCAGTTTTTGGAAACAAAAACTTCTTTTGGCAGACTTGTATTTCTGTCTACCATGTGCCAGGAACCATTCGTTGCCTATGGTAAAGAACTAGAAAACCAGGTTCCTGATCTTGAGCGGGATGACAAGGCAAATGAGAACAGAAGATGTTAATGATAAAGGATTAGAAGAACACAAAGTCGGTGCCACGTATAGTGATGCATAGCTGTAATCCCAGTAGTTGGAGCCTGAAGCACAAGGATCAGGAGTTCAAAACCAACCTCAGCTAGAAAGCAAGTTCAAGACTAGTCTTGAACAGATAAGGGCTTGTCTTGGTAAACAAACAGAGAATGTGATGTGATGGTGTGCAGAGTAGGAGATCGCTGTGGACTGAGAAAATTCTATGAGGTTCTCATCTCCAAACCCTTGCTGCCTCAAAGACAGTGATATCAGAGGAATACACTTGGTTGCTGACATGCTTGCTTTGAGTGGAATGCCAACACCATGGTATTTAATATGACTCACTTGCTCTGGTTTTACCGTCCCCTACTATCTTATTCCATATCCTTCCAGTTTGCTATCATCACTGCATTTGGCTTTGTGTGTCCCTTCTGGTTCGTGAACAGAGTTGAAGTTTCTCGTATGGATGACTCTTTACCAATCGAGTTCACTTCTAGACTGAGAACTCTAAAAGTATAGGGACCTTGCTGGGGTTGCGTGAGAATCAAAGTCTAGGGACCTATTCTCACAGAGTCCTGGGAAAAACAGAAGTCAGTAGAAATTTGAAGATATCTCTGAGACCAAAACAGACAGCAAAGAAGAATGTAGTTAAATAATCTGTGATCTTTTACTTTTAAATACTAGGGAAGAATGTGAGCCCTTTTTTTTCTTTCTTAGCCTCTGTAGATATATGTCTAACAGTTTCTACCATTACTCTCACTTTCTCTTATTAATTAATTAAGTCTTAATTAAGTCCCTGGCCCGCTGCTCATTTTCTTCTCCCTACTGATCTTTTATACTGCCTTTGTCAAGGTCCCTTCTTTGTATTCAGCACATGTTTCAACCTATTTTCCTTTACCTGTAGTATTTGACATAGGAACTCCTCCTGCCTCATTTAGTTCCCAGAACTACCTCTTTTGGTTTTATCAACCCTCAGTGAAATCATTTTTCTTTATTCTGTGTAATCCAACATTCTCTAGAAGCTGTCTTTGTGATGGAGAACTCCCTGCAAAAGGTTGTTGGGGTTGGCTTTGGTGGGTGTAGGACAGAAGGGGGGCAAGAGGGATATGAAAGAAGAAGCTGACCCACAGTGAGATCAAAAGCAGCTCTAGAGGGAGCTCTGATTCTAGAATAACCCCAAAGTTGTTCCAGACTGAAGCCAGGGCCCAGGTGTTGGATCTGGGCAACTGCCAGTCACTGACTGTGGGCAACCACCTAGGAGAAATGGAATCCTGGGAAAGGTAACAGTGCTTTCAAGTGGTCCCCACTGCATGACATTGTCTATCATGGGGACTTTGCACTATATACTTCCAAGCAGAACTCTGCTTCGGACAGGGTCCTCTGGAAAATCCAATGCTTAGGTTGCCAACTTTAATGACAGGAGTGGCATCTGGTCCACCAGTCTGGAGGAGCTTTAGTCTAGTTTCTACTTCATCTCCTTTTCTTTGCATCCCATGTCTAAATTTACCATGTCCTGTAACTGTTGTATCATTAACATGTAATGCATCCAGCCCTTCTTGTGACTTCCAATGCTGGTCTCCTATTGGGCTCCCTCCAGCACCGCACCCCCAGTTTCTAACAATGAGACTGCTTTTTGTCAAGGATGGACTGCAATGGGATACTGTGTTACACAGTGCTTACACTCCTTAACTCCTTCCAACTGCACATAGACATGACTAAACTCTTTAGGAGATCACAGACGGTCTTTGCTGACCTCCCTAATGCCACTGCCCTCTCCCTGCCTCACTGAATTCTCCTTGGATTGTGTCCCCTAGCTAACTGGCTCTGTAATGTCTGACCTATAAACAACACTCTCTTCAGAGTGCAGGGGGTGACCCTAACACCAGATCACATTCTGTTTAGAAGTCATTTTTTGTGATCAAGCAGCAAAGCCCTTGATCCAGAGCCACGATAAGGAAGGCATTTTCCTAAATACCAGAATTAATCCCAGGAGATCACATGACCTTTTGGACTTCCCAGCCTTGGCAAGAAGACAACTAGTCCCTGTTTGCTTGGCTAATCCCAGACTGAATGTTGCCACTAAATCCATACTGAGCATGACTTATGCACCCAGCTGTTAACACTGATACACACTCAGTGCCAAGACCAGGCACCATTCTGCAGGCACTGATACATCCCTGCCTGCTAATCCCCCTGCCTGCTAATCCCCCTGCCTGCTGGAGTGACAAAGAGCTGAGCCAGGTCACCCTGAGTCAGTGGAGTGGGGGTGGAGGCTCTGCCACTGTATGAGCCCATCTGATGGTGGTGAACTGGGCTGTTTGCTCTCCACATCAGGGCAGACAACATCAAGTTGTCTTCATTGGCCCGATGTGACAGAAAAGCATTTGTTGCTTATTTCTGGCCTCAATCACAAAAGGAACAATGAGGGAGGAGAATGGAGAAAGGAACAGAAAAGGGACAAGAGAAAAAAAGTAGACAGAAGAATCAAGCTTCTTAGTCTTAAAAATTAACTTCTGATGAAAATAGAGCGTACCCTGGAAAGCACAGATATGATTGGTCTTCAGCCTAGCAGTGCCTTTTGGTATCTGAAGGGGAACCAACACCACCAGGACAGCCACCCCACTAACACTGAACTCGGCCTCCTGGTCCTTTGGATGGCGATGGGTGAGTGTCCTTTGGGCTCAGGTGGGCCTGAGGCAGGATTTTAGAACTACCTCCTCACTGAGGCTCCATCCTTTCACTGGGGTTTCTAGTTTGCCCCTTCAACACCACCCTCTTGCCCTGAGTTCTTCTTGAACTTGAGACTCTTACCCTAGAGGGTTCTGCAGCCCCGTAGGTTTCCTCCTGGCCGCCACCATTTGCTGTTGTTGGCTGCTAGTCCCTTGCCAGGAGCCAGAGGCGCAGCGAGTGAAGACCCTTGTGCTCAGCTTACCCAAACAGCAGACTGCAAGCAGTCTGCACATGCTGAGCAGCCACCTCCTGCCCCACCAGTAAAGATGCCAGTGGCTGCATCAGATGTACGCAATCGCATAGAGTGTCACAGTCCCACCTCCTGCTTGCATCTATCCAGGGTCGTCAGTGATTGGCAGCTTGTTTTTCTCTCTCTCTTTTAATTTTTCCAGTGGATCTATATTGTTTTTCAGCAAAATGTCTTTGAAAGTTCTTTGGCAGTGCATTCCTGCCAAAATGGCAGAAGCATCTTTATGGAACAGTGTCATCCTCACTAAATCATGATTGTGCTTGCAGGGTCTTCCTCTTTCTGCGTTGTCAACTGTCAACTGCAGCATCCCGGAAGCAGCGCGGTCAAAAGAGAAATTATCCCTGGGCCTTATCTTTTGTTTGCTTTGTTTTTCAGTGTGGTCCCACAAAGCAGTGAAGCATAGAACTGCCCTGTTGTGATACCGTGCTAAGGATGCTCGGTTAGAGAAATGTGTGTGGCAGATATATACAAGTGGAAAGCGCCACCACTATGCTAAGAAATGATCACAGCAGTGTGGAATTGCTTCTCCCCAGTCCTTCTCACTCTCCACCCCCACTCCTTCGGTGCCTGGCATTTGGAATGTCTTCAAACCATGTTAGTCTTTGTTTTTGTCCCTCATCAAAGAACACGTGTGAGCATTTACGTATTACTTTTATATCATGACATAATAGGATGCATGTTTCAGGGTGTATGAGTTATATAATTGTATCTGATACCTATCTGATCCGTGTTCCAGAAGTCATAATGAGTTATCAGTAGTGTTTTCTTGAACTCCATACTTTGAAGGTACTATAATCTGAATGCTTTGAACCATGACATGATACATTCTATATTAGCACTGTAGATTACTTGGTGTTACAAAAGGATCTACCTTGATGTTGGAATCAATAGCCCTCTGTCCATCCATCCTTCTACTCATCCAACAGCATCAGATAGCACACGCGAGCATTTGGACACAATTGTCAACCTGACACCCTTACTTAGTGAAAAGTATTTTGTGAAAGTATTAGGTAAATAAAAGAAATACTTTATTCTAATAAGCGGTAGTTAGAATCAAATGTGTATTTCCTTAATTTGAAGTTAAATTTTTCCTAGTTTCTTTGAAATTGGACTTTGCTAAATATGTGTTACACTGAAAATTATGCATGGGCCTTGAAGAGCGATTGAACACATTTAGTCTTTCCAGTGATCACTGTTTAGTAGTGAAAGGATAAAACAATGAAGAGCTTTATTTTTTTAACATGGCAGAAGATACCAGTACTCTCTTGACATAAAGTCTTTGATTGAGCTACTGATATGCTAACGTCAAGTTAATAACTCCCTTAAGACCATTTACAGGCTTGACATTGGCTACTTGACTAAGAAAAGTAAGACTTTATGGTGGGCAATTAGAAAAAGGAAATTTTAGAATATTGGTCAAATATAAAAAGAAGTGTTGAGCAGATTACAGTATAACATAGTGAAAACCTAAAATATGCTAACTAAAAGAAATCGGGCCCTGAAGGCCATGCATGGTTCCATTTATATTTGGTGTCTAGAACAGATAAAATCAATGGCAGTGGGGAGAGGGAATGGATGGGTGATGAGAATGTTCTGGAACTGCATATTGATGATGATTGTGGGTGTGCAAACTTGCAGTCCTTCTCTCTCCATCCTTCTAGCAGCTGAACCTCTGTGGGGAAATTTATACCCGTGGGAGATTCATGAGGGTTGGTAAATATTAGTTTTCAGTTACAGGGCTCCTGTACATGTCTTACTTCTGATTGGTTTTAAAACAAGACAGGATTTCAGCTGCTCCTTCCCTCTACTGGGGATAGAAAGGAAGATCTTTGAAACTCACCATGGACTGGCATGGGAAGGAAAAGAATTCACGACAGAAAATGCAAACCAAGCCAAAACTCATGTGCAATGTCATAAGATGAAGAACGGCTTGAGGCCTTCAAAGGCCTGCTGAGTTTGTAAAAGAAATCCATATTTTTCTACACTAGGAGATGCTAAGAAGACAAAAACTTTAAATATGTGTATCCTTGGAGGCCTGGAATGGAATGGCCTCAGCCTAGAAGGAAGCAGAATTGGGAATATAGTTTCTCCACACAGATGAGCCCAAAATTTTAAGCTACGTCACCTGACCAAAGGGGTTTTGGTTCAATTTCTACCTAAGTTCTTGGTGCTGTACGAGTGCACAGCTCTCTAAAAGGCAAGAAGGTGATAAAACACTTACACATTTTAATGCGAGCTACAAACACAAGCGTAGAAAATTCCTGCTTTGGAGCCGGGCGGTGGTGGCGCACGCCTTTAATCCCAGCACTTGGGAGGCAGAGGCAGGCAGATCTTTGTGAGTTCGAGGCCAGCCTGGTCTACAAGAACTAGTTCCAGGACAGGCTCCAAAGCCACAGAGAAACCCTGTCTCGAAAAACCAAAAAAAAAGAAAAGCCATTTGGAATGGCTGGATGGGAATGCCTGTGGTGCTAGCATGCATATCGGCCGTGAGTACAGCAGAGCTGGAGAAGATGGATGGCTGCTTTCCTGTGGCCCAGTGAATAAAAATCTCCCTTCCCTTAACAGCTTGATAGATGCAACTCAAAACAACCTGGTGTATGTTCATGTGTGTATGTGCACATGAGTGTGCATATGTAGCCAGAGGTAGACACTGGATGTCTTCATCAATCATTTTACACAATTCCTCGGCACAAGGTTGCTCAGTGATCCCGGAGTTCATCAGTTTGGCTAGGATGGCAGCAAGTTCCACTGATCTGTCTCCTAGGCCCGGCACTAGGCAAAGTCATGCCTACCATTTTACATGTGTCTTGTTACATGGGTGCTAGGTCCTCACGCTCTTAGGTACTCCCTGGCTGGACCATGGCCCCACCCCTTAATATATCCTTTGAAAACAGCTAGAGTCTTATTCTACAGAACCACCATATTTAAGAGTTTGCTTCACACTTTAAAGGAAATGCTCACAGCAATTTATGATACATACAAAAGGGTGTTCTAATCTACATAACACTTCCCAAAATTCTGTCTTCCTGTTTCATATATATATATGAAAGTTTGAAAGGGAGAGAGGGTTTGAGAGAAAAAGTGAAGAGAGAAGAGACAAGGGAGGGAGAAGGAGGAAGGGAATGAGGGCGTGTGTTCTCTGGGAAATTTTGCGGTTTATTGAGGCTATCAGCTTGGATGGGCCTCTTAAGGCCAAGCCACATCTCTGCAGTTTTTGAAAGGAAGCTATGAAAGTTCAAGGTTGTTAGGTACTGACTTTTCAAAAGATTGAAATTTGTATGTCAGTTGCATGTTGTTGCTTCCAGTCCCAACCCCCACTTAGAAAAAGAAAAGGAAAAGAAAGAAAAGAATGAAGGAAGAAGATGAAATCTTGAGCCCTGTTACCTGTGTCATTAATATTCTCTTAGTTGTGCTAGATCTTTGTTTCTACAGTCGTGTGGGCAGAGTTTAACTTCAAGGATTTTCTCACAATGTGTTTAATAGTGCACCTTCAGCCCCTGTGGTAAGCCGCCAGACCTAACACCTTGTTCTTTTTCTTTTTTTTGAAAAAGGGACAGTAGTGTAGTAAAGAGAGCACCACCTAGTGGCATGCAGGTCACCAGCCTGGTAGGTGCTGCCCTCCAGGGGAAAGAGAGCAGGGCCGAGGAAAAGAATTTAAATTTCAACTCAGCCTTTGCTACCTGCCTCAAGTACCTGGTGTTAGGAAGCAGGAGGAAGGGTCCAGCTCCCTCTACGCCACGCCCTCCTGAGTGAGCACTGGTGTTAAAACTGCGGCTTTACAAGCCCACGCTCCGTGTTTCCAGCCTTGCCATTGTCACTGCCATCTGCTTGAGATGAAGCCTCTGGGGCCCGGATATACCTCTTTCCAAATGGCCAGTCATGCAAGGCTTTGAAGTTCTGGCCTTTGATGTATTTTATAGGGATAGGGAAGCATATATTAAAGTCAGCTCCGCTCTGCACACTAGGCCACGTAAGTGGGTCAATACTGAAGTTGTAATTTCATCTTCAGCGTGGAGCTTAACTCTTCTAGCTCTCCTGCTGATGACATCATAGGAAGTCACTGATGAGCTGACAGTCTTTTATGATCTAGCTAAGGATACATTACTTTAGCCTCTCTCCTTCAGCATGTAATGAATACCAGGGCTTCTATAAATGTTAAAGAATTATCTGTGAGAGAAAGCCGAACCCTCTCAGTGAGCCAGAAGTAGATTAAAAGGCAAAGGCAGTTCTCGTCCCAGGGTTTTCTCTTTTGTACTATGATAAGCCTTGGAGGTCAGAGGCCTAGAGCTCACTCAAAATTGGAAGGTAGCACAGAGGGAACTTTTGAAGAAGATGGAGGACAGGGATTACAGGGGGAAAATTACTTCATAAATCAGGGCAGGGTAAATCAATGGAATAAATTGTTAATTTATAGTTCTTTTCAGTATAGGTGTACACTGTTTTTCTATTTCTTTGTAAGAGAATGGAAAATGCTGGCAGGTACTTGGGATCCAGCACAAAAATTTAGTATGCATGGCTTATGGCTTTGACCTGTCAGAGAAGAAACTACCAACTCAGAGGGGGAAAAGCTAGAGCAGTGTTCTGATGTCTTTCACAAAACAGTGCCAGTGTGAATTCGAATACATGAGCTGTATACTCCATAGAAAAACAGAATAAAAATAAAGATGAACTTGGGGCTGGGGAGGTGGCTCAGTGGTTAAGTACACTTGCTGTTCTAGCACCGACAAGGTGGTTCAACTTCAGCTCCAGGACATCCAGGGCTCTCTTCTGGCCTCTACAGGTACCAGTCATACACATAGTGACCTTATTTATATTCCTGTAGGCAAAACACCCATTCGTGGTAAATAAAAGTAAATAAATTTTTAAATATCAAAATATAAAATAGGAAAACATTTTTCATTAACAGATGAAATTGTACCGTATGGATAAACAGTTGTGAAAGGGAGGTCATGTTGTTTTCCAATGGCAGAGATGTAGATTATTTTCATATTTAGATAAGGACAATTGTGCCATTAGCATCTACAATATGAATGATCATGGTCCTGTGGAGGTATAACTAGAAGCCAATTTACTTGTAGACTAAAGGGAGCTTTATGATGGTGGTGGGTTACCATAGTATGACAAGACATGAAAATGAAATATTGTTTTAGATAATTCTCAGAGTCTTTAGATTTTTCCTTTCTACAGTGAATGAAGAATGGAAAATCAACAATTAAAAAAAAACTTTCTAAAGGTTGTGCTCTGTCTGACGGACTCCATAAATGCCATTGAAATTCTCACATTGATCTGCCGAGCAACTGGGTAATGGTTCCCTTAATATAGATGAGGAAATTAGAGCTCAGAGACTAAGAAACTTCTACAGGTTCATGTGCTTACTAAATAGTGGAGGTAGGATTTGAAACTACACCTTCCTGGTTCAAAAATATATATTCCTTCAACATTGGCTTACATGTGAACAAAAGAAAAATATGTATTTTATTCACATGCAACATTCAACCTGTTTTCATTATTCTGAACTTTTGCATTAAATAATAAAAATACCAATATTGAGAATTTCCCTCAAACAGCTTTCAGTATTTCACTGTGTGCACCTTTATCTGTTCATCTCTTAGGGTAGAATTCTGTTGCTAATCTTACATTAAATGATTTGTGAAGGAAGAACAGAAGCAAGGAATGGGAGTGTGACTAAAGACCAAATGGGTGGGACCCGGACATGAGTGTAGGAAAGCATCCCTAGAAATTCTGTTACCCATGCCAAGTGGGTGGGACATGGACATGAGGGTAAGAAAGTGTTGCTAGAGCTTCGGTACCCATACCAAATGGCCTTATTAGCCTTTTATCTCCTAACAACGAAAAACAAAGAGAAAACTTCTAATCAACAAGAGCTAAGGCTATGGAGCACTTCCACTGAGCCACACCCTTCTCTCCATCTTTTACAAGCAGCATTTGATTTGCTTACTACAATCCAGTGCAGAGGGCACTATGAGTAACCTCATCTCACACATGAAAAGAACTAAAATTATGAAGTTAACGTGCTTCAAGAGTCAAGTAGGAAGAATTCAAACCTGGGCACCAAAACACTCTTCCATATGACAAATATCACATTACTAACTGTCCATGGTAGGAGTGGGTCTTTCTCTAAAAGATTACAGTTCTGCTTGGCTTGTTCTGACAGTGATGGCCAGATTCTTTCTTCACTAACTTTGTTGTAATTGGCGGGAGCAGCGGGCTGTGTCCTGCCCGGCTCCCGGCCACATGGCCACACGTCCACATGGCTATACCTGGAATACACAAATCACACACAAAATGGAGTCATTTAAATTCTGCCTGGCCCATCACCACCAGCCTCTTCTTGGCTAGCCCTCACATCATAAACTAACCCATTATATAAGTCTGTATGTCACCACAAGATGGTGATTTACTGGAAAAGTCTAACCTGCATCCATCTGCGGCGGGAGCTTCATGGCTACTGCCACACTTCCTTTTTCTCTCACCGCCTTCCGGTCTGTCTACGCCGCCCACCTAAGGGCTGTGTCCTATCTTACAGTCCAGGCATCCTTTTTATTTAACCAATCAAAGCACAGAACCAATCAAAGCAGAGAAATACAGAAGAACCCTCCATCTCCATAACTTAGCTTGGTGCTTTCTAAAATTACAAGCTTTGTTTCCAAAATTGACCCATCTGGCAGTTGCATGGAAAATTGTATGTGCACAAGCACGTGTGTGTGTATGTGTTTGTGTGTGTGTGTGTGTGCGTGTGTATGTGTGTGTGATTTTTTTTAAGTGAATTCCTTATGGGTAAGCAACATGGCTAAATTAATAAAGGCACTTGCTGCTAAATCTGACCTGAGTTTTATTTTTCACGTGGTGGAGGGAGAGAACCAAAACTTGCAAGTTGTCCTCTGAGACCTCCACACATACAGTGACATACATACACATGCTACCACATACACACTCACACAAAAAAGTAAAATAAAGTAAATAAAAAGTCTGAATTCCCCTGCTTTGATTGTTGAATGTATCAAAATAAATTGGACATTTGACTTGAAAAGATGAAATCTTTATTGTTCAGTGTAATATAAAATTAATTGCACTATGATGTATCTTCCAGTCACAGTATATTAAAAGGGTTCTTCTATAGCTGATTATATTTGTGCATGTGTACATTTTATACATGTATTTTGGGGAACACATGTATGTGTGTTCATGAATATGGAAGTCAACGGTTAACACTGGGTATCCAACTCAATTCCTTTCCACCTCTTATTTTTAGAAGGGTCTCTTAAAGAGTCTAGAGTTCATCAGTTTGGCTATATCAGTTAGCTAACAAGCCCCAGGACTCCCCTGTCTCTGCCCCTCACAACTAAAATTATAGGCACCCTTTTTTTTTATAATGAGTGCACTGGGTTTCAAACCAGTACCTCAAGTTTGCACAGCGAGCACTTCACAACCTATGATATTTCTCCCACCCTATCTTATATGAAAAATGACTAAGTAGTAGGAAACACCAGTGTTTGCCTTTTCCTAAGGTTGTGAAGTTTTGGCATTCTATCTTTCTAAGGAAGAAATCAAATAAGTAAAAATATTTTTCATAAATGAAAATTTAGTAGATGTACACCAAATAAGAAAGTATTACTCAAGATTCTTGTCTAAAAGTGCAGAGGTGGCTCAGTTGGTAAAGTATCAGCTGAGAAAGCAGGACAATGTGAACTCAGACCCCCCCCCCAGAATCCTACACATGTTGGTCATACCTATAACCCCAGTCTTAGGTTGAGACAGAAACTGATGGATCCATGAAGTTCATTGACTACCCGGTTTAGCTTGGGGTTCAGTGTCTCTAAAAATAAAAGTAGAGAAATTGAGGAAGGAAGTCATTGGGCTCCCACATGCATATACACACATAAGCATGCACACGTATGCCCATGAACATCAATGAACATGCCATACATATGCATCACACACAAAATATCCCATACAGACACACACACACACACACACACACACACACACAGACACACACACAAATTTAACTGTTGGCCAATATTTGCCTCTCTAAATGGCAACATCATGAGTTTTTCCATCCTTTGAATTTCTATTAAACAATTATTAGTTGACCTTTGTTTGTATCTGTATGGAAAATCCAATTTTAAAACACCTCCATTTTTTGTCAAGCGAAAAAACATTATACCTCACAAGATTCAGAGAAGTGTATAAAAGACAAAAGGAAACAAGTGTTAACTATGTATATTTCTACATCAAATACTTTAGACAGTTGTACACTTAATATTAAGCTAACTTTGAATTCACCAGCTTTCTGCCTCCATTTCCCAAGTGCTGCAACCATAGACATATGTACTATGACAGAGTGTCCCTTGGTTTATAGAAGGAAATGACACCAGGAGTTTGTTAGCTTGCTTTAGATTGCATTACCCGGAAGTGTAAGAACCAGGCTTTGGTTCCAGAACCTAAGACTCCTCTCTCTACTGCACACAGCACATTAGCTCAGTTGTTGATTATCTCTAGCCAGAAGGCAGAAGTTTAATAAATACCCAGTGGAATAGGGAAGAGAAAAAGCAACTCAGCCATGATCTTTTAGGATTAAAGTTCCAGAAACATTATATGTGGGCTTAAGTCTAAGATGGAAAGTAAATCTCACTTCCAAATTCTCAGTGGAAGGTATGCCCAAGGGGGTGTTGACATCAATATTAGTCGGATTTGTGCTGGCATGTGTATGTGGTTCACTCAAAGCATTTTAAAAAGGTGAACTAAAATTGTTGTATTATTCTGGCTTTATTTTTCTTCCTTTAAAATGCAAAAATAATCAGGTATGGGTTTTATGGGCAGGATTTAACATCAGTCAAAAGTCTATCAAATTATAACAAGTATTCCTCATGCAGAGTCAACAGGCAGGGGAGCTGAGCAGGCAGTTTAGACTGGCATTTTTATCGTACTGTAGATATGCAGAAACTGGACCATACAGAAGGCCAAGTGGGTCCATTCCAAGTCTAGATGATCTCTTCAAGCCCCAGAAGCTACACAGGACAAGCTGGTTCTTGAAGAAAGTGAAATCAGAAAAGCCAGGGACCGTAGTAAGAGGCTGCTTGTTATAGATGATTATCTATTAACCTACATTTCTTAATTATACATTGTATTTTTAAATGAGCTGTACAAACACAATACCTTAATCAAGAGCAGAAATATAGATATAACAAAATTGACCTTAAATTTGTATCAATAGACCAAAATCCATACCAATGCAAATCTCTTTAGCATATCTCCTTGTTAAATGTAAGCAAACATTTATAACAATATTTGAGAAATTGGGGCATAGTTCATTCCAAACTGCTTTCCATTTTTTGTTGGGTGAAGTATTTTGGCGGGTGTTTACGGTGACCTTTCAGGGGGTCTTGGTCCATCAAACCACATTAGTCTGAAAGAATTCCACAGGTTCTCATCCTCCATGGAAACAAAAGAAGAAACTCTTTTCCAAAGCAACATATCCTTTAGACTAAAATTTTAAAGTCAAGACACCATATATATATATATATATATATGTTTTAGCTTAGCAGTCTGCTTCTCTCTACTTAGCTCCTTTACAGTCAAAAATTCAAAGGAAACACAATAATATATATACATAATACAGACTCTCTGTGTATTTTCCATCTTTATGTGGTTTATTTTTCTTTATTCCTTTAATATATCCTGTCTGTACTCTGTCTCTTTAAAGATTTTGTTTTATTTTTTAATGATTTACTTCTTTTTTATAACTCTCTATGTTCTTTTTCTTCTCTCTCCCAAGCCTACCTACATTTATCCAACACTATGACCCATTTAGAGGTCTTTCTCTTATATGAATCTATCTTTATTGTGTGTCTGTAATTATTTTCTGCCCTTTTTATATTTTTTTAATGCTAAGCAGGCATGGCTAAGGCCAACATAACCCTGCCTACTTGCTCCACCCAGTCCAACATGGCAGAGGCATGTTCACCACCTCTGCTAGCCATGTACCCTGTCTCAGTTTCATGCAGTGGGTCTATGTCGCGCCATTAAGCAGATTGTAACATGCTGCTCACAAAACCCACTCAAGTGCTTGGCCTCCTCAAAGAGCCAGAGTTGTGCTGGCTGCATGAACCAGGAAGCTACTATTTAGAAACCTCGCAGCTTTTATTCTTTTGCTATTACTGCTGAATCAGAAAGACTGCTCTTAAAGGAGCCATGCCTCTGCTTGGTTCTAGCAAACAGAGCAAGAAGCTGCATTAAAATCTGGTTTTTGGTGTGTGTGTGTGTGTGTGTGTGTGTGTGTGTGTGTGTGTGTGTAGAATTTCCTTTCAAGCTCTCTCAGGCTTTTTTAAGTGGATTTAGTCAGCCCACGTTAGCACACCAATCTGTAGTAGGAGGTCCCTTGCTTGTTCCAGGCGTCAAGTTTTTGTCCCATGTCTGTCTCTGGGCTGCATGGCTTCTCCTGACTCCACCTTCATTCTCGCAGCATTTAGTTTAGTTTTTCCCACCTAGCTCTATTCTGCCCTATCACAGGTCCAAAGCAGATTCTTTATTAACCAATGGTATTCACAGCATGCAAAGGGGGCTCCCACATCAGGTGACACACCTGTTACTAGAGACAAATGCGTCTGTGTGCAAACAAGTAGTCCTCTACATGGATTCCTCCCTTTGGCCTCCTCAACCAGAGAGGACTTTCACACTTGCTGTAATTCTATTTGTCAGAGAGCAAAACGAAACCTGCTTTTGGACCCTACCCAATGAAAAGGCTTCATTCCAAAACGACCTTGAAAAGACATGATTGCACAGTGACATCCTGAAAAAGACGGTCTCAAATGTGAGCTGAAGACAGTGCCAAGGAGTGAGAGTTGCTTTAAATTGACATGAACTTTTTCTTCTTTTCTTTTTCTTTCTTTCTTTCTTTTTTTTTTTTAGCCAAACTTGCTTTTTGCTGGAGGGGAGGCAATCACAAGATCTGGACCACACAATCCCTATGCTGATTGTTTACATTTTTTTTTGACTAGTTTGGAACAATGGTAGTCGAGAGTGTTTTGAGTTCTGTTTACCACAAGGAACAAAAAATCAAAATAAATATTCAATTGGCTTCATAATGAAGCAAATATTTTCTGCATTATGCAGTAATGAAAGTCCGTGCACACTGTAAATAAAGTTTGCTCAAGGGCTTTGTGAAAAAAAAAAAAAGTCAAATGCGAAATGACAGCCAGAATTCTACTACAGAGCAAAGAGAGCTTGGAAATTAGTCACAATCCCCCGAGGTCGAGGGTTGCAGAGTGTTTGCTTTGGTGCCTTTTATTCTGTAGAAAGTGTAAAGTGCTGGTAGGATTGGCTTCCTGCCCTTCGTGACATTACTCATCGAGACAATGGGGAGAAATGAGTGCCTTACCTATGGGGAATGGGGAGACACCACAGACCTCTGTGGGAGAAAGGAGAATCATCAAAAGAAAAAAAAAAAGCAATGACCCTGTCCTAGGACTTCCAGCTGGGCTCTTCTGGTCACCTGATGTAGAACAAAAGCCTGGCGACCAGGGTGGAGGCCGAACAGGACCCTGGAAGGACTTGACCTCAGACAGACCTCTGCAAATCCTCGCAAATGCCTAAGATTGCTAGTTCCTCCTTGCAACGAGAGGCCTGGCTCTTCACCTCTCCTCTGTAGGAATGCTCCCAAGGGGGTGCGTGGCAGGAGCTCTGTGGTGAAAGAAGCTGGAACTACGCCGTATGAAAATGTGCAGGTGCCGGGAACTCATGCACGGGGCATGGGAGGAGTCCCATTTGATTCGTCTGAAAACTTTCAGTCAAAAGCTTTGATAGCCCTGGAAACATTGTCAGGACACTATCAAAACAAAAGATTTGCCTCCTCTCCGAACCAGAAAACAGGAGAAAACATAAAACAATTAATAAACAAAATCTTAATCCTCAATAATGAATCCTTTTGTTAATGTCTGAATCCCCAGTTAAGAATCCCTCCGGGGGTTTTGTTCTTTTGTGTTGCTTTTGCTGAGCTACTCAGGAAAAATGTCAAGGAGCCTCAGAGAGAGAAGTTTGGCTTTGAAAACTGAGGGTCGGCTGCCAGTGAGCCAACTTGGGAAGGACACAGGATGCTGGATGAGCTAGTCATCCACTTGGTGTCAAGGGAAAACAATTGCTATTGTAGTCAGAAACCAAGAAGCTTGAGAACTACAATGAGATCCTAGCCAAGTATCCCCCCTGCCAGGAAGGAATGGAGAGGAAAGAATTACAAAGGTCATGACCTACCTTTCAAATCTTTCACTTTCAAGCACTTTCTAAACATTAAGTTAGAAAAATCACATTTTAAACAACAGCACATTTTAAAGCAGGCCTTAAAATTCATCATTGTAAATTAAAATAGTAGCCAAAAAAGTAAAGGCTCTGAAGAGTTAGTTATACACGGTATCATAATTTTGGATGGTTTCTACCAGACTCTAAATACCACACCAAGGAAATAATCCTATTGTCCGTTAAGGTCGGTACAGGACATTTGCTTGGTTCTCATCTCTGTGGGCCCCACATGTTGCAGCCTCTTCTGAGATGCTGCCTTGGACAAGCATCAGTCTGCCCACACTGTTAGCATCACTCTGTCATGTGCTTCTGCACGAAAGAAATGTACTTATAAAATAGATACCTTCTTTGGAGTTTCGGTGACTACAAGTCTCTTAGTGGTGAGATTCTTTCAATTATTATTTGTATTAGGTAACATAAATTTTGATGTCAAATACACTTTTTTGGGAAATGTATCTACGAACATAACATACGGGAACTCTGTTCCCAAGAAGTATACCCATTAATGGAGAAATGTTATTCATTGCCAGGAGATGTAGCTACTCAAAAATAGTACTTATATGTATTTTTTATTTAATTTTTTCATACAATTTATGTTGATTATATTCTTCTCCCTCCTCGTCTTCCCAGATCCTCTCCACCTCCCTACCCACGAAACTTCATGTACTTTTAACCCTCACCTTACTCCTGTAGGTGCTGAGGAGAACTGATTGTGTGAAAGGGAGGAGCTGAGGGCTTTAAGGAGGAACTTTGTAGTAGTGTAACTCAACTCTTTGAACTCCATCTGAAATGGATACTAGAAACCACCTATGGATTAAATAACAAAAATTATCATGAAAACGTTGTCAACCACTCAACTATTTAATTTAAATAAAGAATTGTGAATAGCACCATTAAGGCCAGTTATCTCTTAGTTTCTAGAATATATACCGGAATGTGTGCTGGAATAGATGGCAATATTGGGACTTAATTATTTCTGCTGCTTTTCTCTTAGAGGCAGAGTGTTTGACTTAATCAACTCAGAAATAATTAGAAAAAAAATCCAAGTATCATTAATATGGTTTTACTGGTACAATCCACTTTGATAAATGGTATTATTAAATCTCATTTGTCAAACTTTGTAAAAGCTTGTGTGCAGAATATATAAAATTTTTTTTGCAACAAATAATAAGAAAATTAACAACTCAGCATAAACTGGACAAAAGATCTAAACAGTCAAACAATAGACATGTCCCGCAAGTTCAGCATTAGTATGCTGAAATCACAGTGACATATTACTGTAACACACCTAGTAGTGTGACTGGCACCTTAACCTCTAACAACAGTGCCAGCTTCTGGCAAGAGTGCAAGGAAGTTGGTACCCTTACCCTGTGGTGAGAATGTAAAATGAGAAAGCCATTTGGAAAACAGCTTAACAGTTGCTTATGTTAAACATACACTTACCATATAACCCAGAAATCCATTCTGAGATATTTATACAGAGGGATGAAAATGTATCTCCCTGCAAATAGAGAGAGAGGAATGTTTATGGCTGCTCTATTCATAACCACCCCAAACTGGAAGCCTCCCAAATATCCACTAGCCATTAAATGAGTAAGTAAATGTGTTCTGTCCACACAGTGGGTAGATATTTGGTCATCAAAGCAGGAGATTAACAAAGGGACACAAAAGCACTCCTAGAGTAATAGAGATATCCTGTACCGCGGTTGCTTGGGGAGTTACTTGACTGCATCTGTTTGTCGAAACACAGACTTGTAAGTTGAAATGGGTGGATTTTAGTTATTTAAATGATACCTCACTAAACCTAATATTTTTTTTTAAAAAAAGTATACTTTGGAGGGATAGCATGACAATATTGTTATTCAAAATTATAGTATTTGTTATATGATTTAGCAACAGTCAATAAAAAGGCTAGTTTCATCTCTAATTGAAATGGGTAATTAGCTTAAAGAAATTTATCTTTTTTGTGCTAGAAAGATAGGCTAAAGTGTAGCACAATTAACAAAACCCCAGAGTAAGAAATTGGGGTTCACTTTTAAGGACAGAAAGCAAAACAGCCAGTCACTGGCTCTTACCTCTACCTTAGTCCAAAATGGCAATCCTGCCTCCAGGAATCCTCAGAATGAGACCGAGAGCTGTCTTCTCCCGTTTTATAATCCCATTTTATAATGAGAACAGGGATTAAAGGTGTCCACCACTACTGCTTGGTTTCTATGGCAAACTAGTGTGAGATTAACTTTACCAGGATTAAAGGTGTCACCACTGCCCGGTCTGTAAGGCTGACCAGGGTAGTTGCTTTACCCTCTGATCTCCAGGCAAACTTTACTTATTAAAATACAAATGAAATATTACTGTATGTATGAAATATACTCGTACATCATACAACAGTACCTAGGAACAAACGTGTCATCTTTCTGTCACTATGTCAAAATAATCAATCAGAAAGCAGAAAAGTTTGTTTTGGCCACAGTTTTGAAGGTTTTGGTTCATGGTTGATTGATCCCAATGCTTGGGCTTATGGTAACGGAGTACATCATAGAAGGAGCACATGGTGGGGGCGGGGTCTTCATGCCAGCCAGTTTCAAAGCTGTCTCCTGTTGACCTAAACTTCTCTACCTCGTGCCCAGTAGAGCCGTAAGCTGAAAGCAAAGTTTCAATACATGGATCTCTGGGGGGACACCAAACTTACCAAATTTTTAATTCTTACTGGATGTCCTTGAAAGTGATTAACACAAATAAGGAGTTGGGAGACTGGAAGACAAACAATATGGTTGAGTGAAACCTGTCATCAAGCATGATGCCCATCTTCCTCAGTACAGCTAGACTCAGAATATCCTTATGTTGATCAAATATCCTCTTCTTATGGATCAAGAGTAGATGGCTCATGGATTAAGATCATTTCCTACGCTTCCAGAGGACCCAGGTCCAGTTCCCAGTGCCTATGTTGGTTCTCAGCACCTATGTAGAATGGCTTATATCTTCTTCTAAGTCCAGCTGTAGGGAATCTACACATACCCACAGGCAGACACAACACATAATTTAAAAATAACAAAAATAATTTTTTAAAAATATTCTATTTCTAAGGTAATTTTTTGTTTTTTTTATATACATAAAACTAGAAAAGACAAACACCTTGGTGTGAGTTTGTGGGGCTTTAATTCAAGGAGCCTTCTTTGAAGCTGCTGCTTGGAATTAGTCTTTTATCTAGTATCCTGTGATATTTTTTTTTTGATCCTAGATTTTTCACTTAGACAAAGTTCAGCTACTTTGGGAAATCCCAAGAAATATGATTTAGAAGTGGTTCTGGGGTTGTTGGTTAAATGTTGCTGTTCACACCTGGGAACCTGAGTTTTATCTCTCAAAGTCCATATAAAAAGTGAGGTTCAACAATGGAAGCCTATATGGAGAGGCAGAGTCAGGAGGATTCCTGGAACCGCTGGTCAGCCAGTATATCTGTCATGGCTAATTCCCGCTTCAGTGAAAAATTCTGGATCATAAGATAAGGTGAAGAGTTATTGAGGAAGATACTGAGTTGACTTGTGCCTCTACATACCCATTCTCACACATGCACACACATGCACGTAATCACGCACACACGCATAAACGTATATCAGAACACATGCAGAGCAGAATAGAGATGGGAGGTCATCAGAACATGCAAATGTATCTGCATTCTCCTGAAATGCAGATTGAGGAGAAAGTCCCTATGGAAGTTTCTTCCCTGAAAACCATCATTTTTGCATGAATGCGGCAAAGCCGTGAGGTATCCTCACGTATACCTCACTGTGAAGAACTCACTTTTGTGCTGCTTTTCACGGTGTGACAGCCATATACAGTAGTCTCCGCTCATCATCCTCATCACTTAGCTCAACATCAGTCTGAAGTTGATCTCCCATCCACAGCTCCACCTACTTTGTGTCTGTAACATGGGCTATAAAGCCTATGTGTCTGCATGGGGCTAATTTTTTGCACCCTTATTCTGGTCACAAAAATGGGCCACAAATAAAGTTTCGCTCAAAGTACTGCTTGACAGCTTTCAGGAAAACTGTTGCTACTTTTTTTTTTTAAATACTCACTTAATTGTGGGACTCAAAAGGCTCTTGTCTGAAAACATTTATCTGGCTACTCCAGAAATGAAATTTAAAATGTTAGCTCCGTGTGTTATTAATTAATGCTATTTAAGTTTGTCAGTTCATTTTGATTCTTCTGGAAGTCTAAAAAGGAAGGAGTCCAAAGCCTTAATGAAAATGTCCTACGCATGCCTCAGGAATGCCTGATTACCTCTTTCAGCTACTATCCTGACAAAATAGGCTTGTATTTGATGCTATCAGTGCGGGATTCTAGAGAGCAGAGTTGGAATCTTGCCTGCTTCCCGTTTCTTCTGGTTCTCAATTTCTTTACCCGTTTGCACTGATCCCTTTCTTTGTGATAACAGAACCAGGACTAATGAAATTTGAGGTTTCATTGTATCCTATAAAATAATTATAGGAGCCGGGCAGTGGTGGCGTAAGCCTTTAATCCCAGCACTCGGGAGGAAGAGGCAGGCGGATCTTTGTGAGTTCGAGACCAGCCTGGTCTACAAGAGCTAGTTCCAGCACAAGCTCCAAAGCCACAGAGAAACCCTGTCTCGAAAAACAAAAAAAAAAAAAATAATTATAGGAAATGAGATTAATGATGAGCAAATAAAAATGATTACAGGCATGTACCAAAGCAGCAACCATTACCCCAAGCGATATTGAAGGGCATTTTAGGCCTCATAAACAATGTGTTCTCTTACTGATTCAAATATCAAGAGAAAAATGAAGTTGAATTTTGTGCTTCACCTGTTTTATTAATGCATCACTTTCCCTGTTCCACCCAATTCATGGGGTTGAGTGGGTGTGAATATTATCTACGTACCTAATTAATCATGAGTGTTATTACATCACTTCCTGTGGATCTCCTAAATTTATGTTTATTGAAAACTGCATAATCCATCAGGCTAAATTTGCTACTCATTGCAAAGTGAGTTTCAGGTATGAGAGGCTTAATATGGAACCTGATAGCCCCCTACTTATTAACATTATGATTTCTCTCAGTGCTTTATGGCTCGCTTATAAATACATTTTTTGTTCAAACAGAATAGTGCATTCATAGTCACGATTGTATACAGGTACACGTTGTTCGCCTGTCTCAAACATTTGGAAGAAATACAAACAAAACCCATATGTTTTAAATATTCCCCAGAATACCTTTTCCCCATGTGCTCATATGCTACAAATGCTTTTACGCTGGTACCATTCCAAAGCAGTACCACTTACACCCTTATTTTGTGATACATATTCCTAAATATATTCATAAATGCATTTCACTTATGTATATTTTTTAAAACTAGCATTCACATCCTAATATCTCCCCTCTCTCCTCTCTTCCTCCCTTCCTCTTTCCCTCCTCCTCCCTCCCTCCCTCCCTCGCTTCCTCTTCTTTCTTCTCTCCTCTCTTCTTTGCTGTCTCATCCACAGAGGTCTCAAAGTTTCCAAAACCTTTGATAAGATACTAGGGAGACTTGAAATGGCATCTTGTCCACTCCCCTCTCTCAGAACCAGGTAGGTGTTCTGTAGTCGACCCAAACTGTTGAGACTATGAGCTCTAAGCGGCGATTTTTAAAATCATGTATGTGTAACATAGACCTCATCTAACAGAAGCTGCCAGTTCTCTTCCTAGAAAACAAATGTTATGTATATTGAAAAATCTACAAGATTTCAATCACTAAGAGTCCCCCAACCCCAGCATTTTGGAAATGGTTCAGAGATCTATGGTTAATGCCCCTGATTAAAAGTTAAATAAAGAAACTCAAAATGTGTGCTAGGCAATTCATTGTGTCTTGGATACTTCATAATCTGAAATCCTTATCTCTGACTAAAAGCCCTTCTATTTCAACTTGTTCTCTTCATTGAGGTCATAAAGAACAGTTAGTCACCATTACCTTTCATATTCTTGAAGGCCACTTAAGCCCCACCTTGGATGTGTCCTCACCAAGATAAATAATCCAGGCTAAGTAACTCCAGTTTGGCTATACCTTTTCTCAGAGGTCCCATTATTCAATCCTTAATCATCTTTGTTGACTTCCTCTGAACAGCCTTCAAGTTTTCCGTACTCCTCTGAGGCTAGAGATGCTGTAATTATTCCTCAGGCTCCAGGAAAGTTCTACACGCGTGCTGGTGGTGCTTAGCAAACCTAGTACAGCCCCACAGCCTGAGCATGGCCCTCACATACCCTCCTTCCGTGGTAGACAGCCCAATTCATTGTTCTGCATTTTATCAGTGGACTCTGACTGCTCAGGCTACTAGACTTTCCATATTCCTCCATAAAATCCTTTAACCAGGCCACCAAGGTCATAAGCTGCACTGTTGAAGAGATAATTTCAAGGGCACTGTTTGTAGGCTGAGCAGGAGTAAATGGATTCATTTATGATAAACGTCTACAAAAATCTGCAACTGCCTGCACTCCTTCCTTTCTTTGTTCAGTGAATACATTTTTATTTCATTTCCTTTTTAAGTTAGAAAAAATTAAAATAAATACTCATTAAATGCTAATTTTCAAATCTATATTCTTTTATCTCTCTGGAAACTGAGGCTATGTCTTTTTTTCATTGGAATTTTCCCCAAAAAGTTACCAGCTTCAGAGTAAGTAGACTAAAGTCTTGTATATCCTGACACTATCATGAGCCTCTGTCAGCTTTCTCTGCATCACGACATTTACCATTACCTGAAATGATCTCCTTTCTTGTTTGATTTTTGCCCCATACCATTTTCCTAGGGTACAGTATAAACCACCACAAATTCAGGCGTTCTATCTGGCTGCCCCACTTGCTCTTGTAACATCTAAAACGGTAACATCTAAAATATGCATAGTTTTCATTTTGAAAGAAACTCTTTCTCTTCCTCCTCCTCCTCCTCCTGTTACAATTTTGTTACCCCATAATTCAAAACTTTTAAGTCACATGGCCTTAGGAAAGCCCTTTAATTTCTGTGTACTTTACTTACATTGTCAGTATGCATCAGAATGCTGTGGGCTTTTAAATTACTCAACAAATATGGAATTGAGTTACAAGCATGGAAAATTATTTTGATAAGAGGGAATCCTGGCATATCCGTTAATATAAAAGTGAAATAACAGAAAAAAATCATAGGCACATTAAGCATATACCAAAACAACCAATTATACACAAAGAAGAGAAGAACTTCTACAAGGAGTAGCTTCACCTCTGGAACATCTGTCCATGTACTCAGGAAGCCAGAATGAATTCTGTACAGTTCTTTAGACAGAAGCACAGGAAACCAAAGAACAAAGGGGAGTTGGGAAAATGCACTGCACCTCCCCTTTCCCCCAGGATATAAAAAGAATTCCTACTTGCAATTTTCTTTATGCACATTGTGTTTCAATTTTTAAAAGTTTTTTTTTTTTTTTGAGAATTCCTCAGCCTGCTTACGCTCTGTCTTAGCTCATGCACAATCACCAGTAGGCATAGCTGACATCCACTCTCCTCCAGGGACGGAAAGAGAGGATATGCCTGTGTCTCCGCAGTCAATGCGATTCTGTGGAAGAGCCTGGGGTCAGCTCTTGGCTCCTGGAGTTCTAAATCACTAGGCCTGTGCACTGCTGCCTTTATATCTTTGAAGAGAAAGCCTTTCCGTTCGAATCCTCCCCTTTTCTGCTGCTGTGGAAGGTGCCCGTGGGATCCCCAGGGTCCTAAAGAAGAAAAGTGGGGTTTAAAAGGTTTTGGAAAACTGTTTGCTGAAGTCAATAGTTTGAAAAGGTTTTCGAGTGTGTTCATAGAAATAAATAATTTTTCATGGTGGTGACTTAGTTGTATAAATTTCAGCACTAACACACACACACACACAGAGAGAGAGAGAGAGAGAGAGAGAGAGAGAGAGAGAGACAGACAGACAGACAGACAGACAGAGAGTTAGTTTAACCAGACAATTACATCCTTACTATGTGAGATACACTGGATACATTCTCAGATACTGTTTCTCTTGGTTTTCATGCTGGTTATAGCACACTAAATGATTTTCTAACTTATGAGTTGTTCACCACTCAGACTAGAAAGGTGACTTACTCTCCCCAAAGAGGCATGAGTATAGGGTGCAAGCACTTGGTTGTAAAGCTCGTAGACCCGACTATGTTTCAGGCTAGCTTCCCCTTGACTGACTTAATTCACAAGATTTCCAGTGCATTCTTTAGTGAAAACAGCTTAATCAAGGCTAATATATGCCGAGTAGGAGCTGGGCGGAAGAACGCCACTGAGGAGGAGCTCTGTCTGGTGACAATGAGAAATCAGAGCAACTTACAAAAGCACTGTTTCCTCATGGGTGAGTTTTCCAGGCCAGAGCAATAAAGTCTTGGAACCAGAAAGGATTTGAGCAGCCCTTTGCTTTTTTGACGAAACTATTTCCCTGGACGTTCTGAGTGCAGAGTCTTGTTCCTCTACCGGCAGCATTTCAATTCGCAGTCTTTGCCGCTTTGGGCCGATAGATTTTAAACAGCAGGAGCCTTTAAAAGCAAAAGTTGTATGTTTTTCTAAAAGTTGTCGAATTGTTGAGGACACCCTCTTACTGTAATTCACACATCTGTTTGAGACAATAGTGCTATGTTCTCAGACTGTCCATTACTTTAAACTTTCATCAAATATCAACTTGAAAATATAGTATCGGCTGTCAAGCAGGTCATGCTAGAGTGAAATATAGAATGTTTTCTATGTTAAAATGATATTAGCCAGGAAATAATGCACCATAAACAAAGTGTTCTTTGTATTTCATTGGTTCTTACTGGTAATTTATTGGGCATATTGGATCTGCTAAGGACCTTAGCATTTTTATTTCAAGCAGGCTGCTGAGCTGAGAACTGAGTCTCACTTGTTATTGTTATCATAAGCACTGACTGATCTTCCCACAGGGCTGTTTGGGGTGCTTGGGTTTCTGGGGTGTTCAGGAGATGCTAAGTTCCTGCTTTCAGGGAATTTACACACGTGAGTCTACAAATTAGCACATTGTTACTTAATCGAGTTAGTTAACCAAGCCTATCAGGCTTGATCAGCCTCTATGGGAAAATATTGAACTCTGTCAAGTTTATTTTAAAAAAAAAAATCAGTCCCCGATTCTCTTAAAGGGGAAGCCCCGTGACCTGCACTTGGAACGTTATTTAAAAATGAGAGCTCACTAGCCCGTATTGCTGCGAGTTTTGGACGGCAATCCCTAAACCTGGTTACTCCCATTTGAATTTAACAACTGAAGAAACAGGGAAGGAAAAAAAAGGGTAAAAGGAATATGGGGTGGAAGTCTGGCTGTGAAGAAGGACCATGTCCTTAGAATGAAGACATGAGCAGGTGAGGTGAGTGTTGAATCAAGATTCCCGAGCAGATTATCTGGACATGAGCCGGCATGCTAAGGAGGAAGGCTACCATCCTCCCCGCGGACACGATGGGATCTAGCACAAGCAGGGGAAACAAGCGCCGGCCTTCTCAGTCCAGAACTGCATTGTTTGGATGCTCTGACTCAAGTCTGAAGCATGACATTTCATGATCAGTTAAGCCGCTGAGCAACCACACCCTACTCTTGGCAAAAATATAGATCATATTATATTACGAGGGGAGAGCACAATGGAAAGTTTTCTTCAAATAATAAATAAACACTGTATCTTATTTATAAATCTTGTCAAGATTCTTCAAGGACTTGCCCAGCTCCCTGACGAAAGCTCTGTTTGTTCGCCGTGGAAGATGCTGCAGGCAGAGGAGCTGTCTGAACATCTCACCCCCTCGGGTTCGGCTTCCTCAGCCGGAATCCACTGCGCAGTCCTTTTAGTGGTAAAAGGAAATGCGGGTTTTTGGTTGGAGAGAGGCCAGGGCACTCCAAAGTGAGGCCAGCAGTTGTGGCGAATTCTTTATGGCAGGTGCTGTGGTGCCTGTGTTGTACTCCAACTTAACAGAGCGAAAATGAAATCTGAGGCAGAGTGCTTCCAATTCCCAAGTTTTACTAGGGGTACGAGCAGGCTTTCCAGTGGAGTGCCGTGGAGTCACCCACCACCACCACCCAGGCTTCTTCTCATAGCTTTCATAAGTTACAAAAGTTCTTCCTTTGAAAACTCTGCATGACAACACTCTTAACATCCACAGAGCAGAAATTTGTCCTGTAAACAAAGTCCCATTCAATTGCTAAGAAATGTATTACTAAAGTGTATACATCTCAGTATTGAATTTTATTATATATCATTTTAAAATTTTTATTTTAAATTTTTATTTAAAATTTTAAATTATGGAATTTCTGATCATACACCATGGAAATTTTTTTTCTTTGGTGAGCAAATTAAATAACTAGACCATGGTAGTTGATTTGTTGATTATTGACTTATAGTAGAATTTGATTAGTTTTAGACAACATGTAGTTTTATTTTGATTAACAAATAAAATTTGATTATTTTTAAACAACATAGTTTTATTTTGATTAACAAATAAAATTTGCTCATCATTATTACAGACAGCAAATTTTTTAAAAAAAAAAAAAAGAGTCTGTGACTTTGTGAGAGGCTGAATTGAACCAATCAGCACGTAGTTTACCTCACATTTGGTACCGCAGCCCTTCTGCCACTACTGACAGATACATACATTCTTATTCTTCACAGGTAAGGTAAAGTTAGATGACTTTAGAATAAAATGTTAAAAGAGAATGGAACTGCATTCATTTGTGAAGCAGCACGTTCTCTGACCTGTTTGCTGGAGACCTCAGCTGTGAAAATAACAAAGAAGTGGACCATGGCAAGGAGTCACAGCAGGGTCTTTGAGAAGTAAGAGGAAAGGGAGCCAGCATTTTTGCCTTGTTGGGTAACAGGCCGAAGGGATTTAGAAACGTCTCTATAGATGTTTATAGATGAAGATACGTATGTTCATTTATATGAAGTCTACATGTAGAGTGTGCCTAACATGAGTTCACCCACTATGTATGTTTATAGATGAAGATACGTATATTCATTTATATAAAGTCTACATGTAAAGTGTGCCTAACATGAGTTCACCCACTATGTATGTATGTGTTCATATGTGTTGAATGCAGGCTATTTGCTAAGCCCTCCGGTAGATTCCCTCAATCACACAAACAGATAAAATGCCATAGACAGCCGCTTGAAACCATGAGCAGCTAAGGTCCTACGTGAGAAAGCAGACTGAGAGATGAAGAGAGACCTGGAGATTGAGTGTGGAGGCTCAGAGAGCAGCCTCAGACACAGCCCTGGAGAGTACTGAGGCCGTGTGCACACGTGAAACAGTAAGGGGAAGCAGATCCCCAGCTCTTGCCAGCTACCCTCTTTGCCTCTAGGATGAGATAACTATGAACTGATAAAACTGGAGTTTTTTTCAACTGCAAGAAACCAAGTATTAGACAAAGTCACGTGTTCATCATCACAGCAAGGGTCAGCTCTTTCAGACTCGAGAATTTCAAGCTGGGCATAACTTATATGGATTTTATATATAGATTGGGTTTCTTTATTTTTTTCCTTCTTCCTTAAAACTACTCTGAAGTAAAACATATATACCATGCGAGTGTAACATTTTAGGTGTACAGCTAAGCAATGCTGTATGCCTTCGTGCTGTTGTGACACCCATCATCTACCTTCAAACTTTCTCACCATCTTTAACTCGGAACCCTTCGCACTAATTCCCCGTTTCTCCAACTCCTGGCAAACACCACTCTCCCCTCTGTCTCTGTGAATCCTATTGTTCTAGGTGTACTCGATAGATGGATTACTCTATGGCTCATCTATGTTGTAGGAGAAGCCAGAATTTCCTTCCATTTCAGGCTGAGTAATAGTTCATCATAGGTAACGTCCTGCTTAGTCACGCATTTGTCCGTGGACATCTGGGTTGCATCTGTCTTTAACTACTGGACACAACACTGTGTTGTACATATATATACAAATGCTCGTTAGACTCTGCTTTCCTTTCTGTGGGGTGCATACCTAGAGATGGGGTAATTTCAGGATTCTTTAATTTTGGAGGTAATGAAGCTACTGCTTTTAAATTTTTTAACTTCAGCAGACATTGATTGGGTTCCAAGTGGGGACAGACAGGATACACTGCCTTAAAAATCCTACCTGAATGGCTGAGTGTGGTGGTGCACACCTTTAATCCCAGCACTCAGGAGGCAGAGGCAGGTGGATCTCTGTGAGTTTGAGACCAGCCTGGTCTACAAGAGCTAGTTCTAGGACAGGCACCAAAGCTACGCAGAGAAACCCTATCTGGAAAAACAAATAAACAAAATAAAAATATGCCCACAAAGATCCTACTTGGGTATTCTATAATTTTATCTTTTGGCAGTAATAATGGCAGTTAATACTCAGACTATCTTTTCCAGACCCCTAGAGACACATGTCATGCTTGCCATCCCAGGCACCCTTTACTCTAGGACTGTGAACAACGGGACAACTAGGACCCAACGCAGACACACATTGCAATTTTACAGCTCAGGTTAGATGTTTCTCTTCTGTCTGTATATCACCTAATACAGGAGATGGGGGAAAAATTACTCCAGCTAAGTCAGAGATTGGATGAGTGAACACTGTACAGAAGAAGCCAGAGTTCCACTGTATATTATTTGGGTTCCACGAAGGTACTGATTGAACTGGATGATGAGGCCACAAGCCTTCCCATTTGAATGATACTGTTCCCAGGAAGGGACTCGTAAAGAGTAACTGACTTGTATGAGGGAAAATACAAAGCTTTGAAAGTTAAATAAGTTGTGGCAGACAACAAAACTCAGCTTAGCCACCCCAAGAACAGTGCCACGGCGCCAAGGATTCACCGTGTGATTTAACAGCCTCATTCCGTGGCCATCGAGACCCCACTGCCCGTCAGAATTACAGTGATTTGCTGTCGCTGTTGTTGCTGCTGCTGGCGGTCATGGTGTTTATAACTCCTCCTTTCCCAAACAAACGGGAAACATGATCACAATGCAAAACTGGACAGCAGCGGGACAGCAAGCCACACAACTCGGAAGACGAAGGGCGAGAGCAGCGTTTATAACTCAGGATGGAGGGAAATGGAGCAGCTGAGCCCAGCTACTGGTCTCAGCTTCCTAGGAAAGGAGAGAGAGAGCGGCTCGCGGGGCTGTGCTTCTTGTTACTTAAAAAAATAAAGCGCACTAACCTGGCAAAGATGTACGGTCTATGTTTGAACATTAGCTTCTAAAACTTTGTCACAGGTATTTTTTTGTATTATTTAGCAGGATGAGCAAAATCATTCTACATTATTTTTATAAGACTTTAGGAATACTTACATATACGGGTTTCTAAACTGGACATGGCCATAGCTCTTATTCATAGATCATCTGAGATTGCTGTGCAAAAGGCCAGGGTCCGGGGCTGACTTAGCTCTGTCTGCCTATTTCTTGGTTTCTGCAGGCTCTCGCCACTCTTGTATTTGAAGCACATGTGCACCAGACCCTCATCTTTCTCTCGCTGAAGGCTGCAGGGGGAATTCCAGGTGCAGTGTGCTATTTGACAGTGTCAAGAATTGAAGGCTCTTTCCCCAGTGCAGCCTTGTGGTTCAAGAAGGCTGCTCCAGTCTTCACACCGTATCCTAGCCACAAAAGTAGGAACGATGAATCAGGGGACGACCCTCTCCCTCTGGGCACTATTTAGAGTGATGCTCACTTCCTCTGTTTCCATCATCTTGGTGAGAATTTTTTCTCACAGGCACACACAGTCCTCCAAAGATGCAGAAAAAGTCTCCAGCTGGGTGGTCATGCACCCAGACTTTGCTACCAAACTGCAAAAAGAAACGATATTGAGAGACAGCAAACGTTTTTGCCACAATGTCTTACTTAACATAAAATTCCCTTGGAAATGCAGGTTGTGGTTTAAAAATAAAACTGTTACAAGCAAATATATATGGCAATGGCGGCAGAAAACATTCTCACAGGGCCACTCTGAATCAGACAAATGCATTTCTGCCTTGGTCCAAGGAGTAGAAAGTGGAGACAAAGGGAGAGAAGGAAGCCACAAAGGGGAAGACACTGTGACCATGCCAAGACAACCCCAGGCTGTAGAACCGTTTGCATGGGGATGCTCTCGCTTCTCTCTAAGGCAGACTACAAAACAAGAGCCCGTCTCTGGCACAGAGTAGAATGCCCCTCTTTACTCTGAATAGACATGTTCCCGCCAAGGAGCCTCTGAGAAAGGCCTTGTGGCACAGGCACACAGCAAGCTTGCTGGCTGCTTCCCTTAAACACAAGAATTATCACAGATGGCATTGGTATCCTGTCCAGCTGTTTCCCAAAAGCTCCTGCGACCAGCTACCATCCTACAGTCCAAATGGGAACAATGTAGATCCTTCACTCTGGACTCAACTCTTCCTGTCACTGCTCATTTCTGTGCTGGGAAAACAGATTTGGGTTTTAGTGGGGAGGAAATAGACGTGCAGAGAAGACAAATCTCTGGAGCTCTTTACCTGGGTTTCTCTACCACGCCCCATCTTTCCCCGGAGGACACCTGCATCCATGGCAAGTGTTCTGCTGTTGTTGGCGCCTGTCCAGTTCTCTGAGTTGTTGCCTTATTTTGCCGTACTTACAAGCTCCAGATTCCTTCACGAAAGTCTTTACAGAGAAGGACCACCATGATTTCAAGAGGGAAACAGACGCCAAATCCTTTCTAAAAATTAATATACATATATTAACTCAGCATGGGAACAAATCAGAAGTATAGGGGATAAGGCTTGTGTTAATTATCTTGGTTTATCTGCTTTACAATGTACAATTATTTTAAACCATTCTGTTGTATATTAAATACAATCTAATTCCTGTCAAATTTAAAAGCAAATAACTTAGAAAATATGCCACTCATATTAAAGGAAGACTTCTTTCTCTCTCACCCTCTCATTATTTAAAAAGGGCCACGAGATCTTTATCATGGATTCTATAACCATCACATCGGAGTATCTTCATTTCGCATAGAAACCATTGATCCTGTCGTTATTAATTTGGAAAGACAGCTGAAATAACAGAAACAAAGTAAAGACCAGCGATCTACTCTGTCTTTGAGGAACAGGATTCTGAATTTCTACGATTTAGAAGCACTGCCGAAATTCAAATTCAATTTCACATTCGATCTACGTCTCCTTAGTTTCAGAGACTATCTTTCCCTTCGCAATTTTCCTGGTTGCTTTTATGTTGATTAAATTTCTCCTGTCTTACTTTTCTCCCCTCCCCCACCCTCACTGGATATATGTTAATTCACTCACACTAAGAAGGAAGTTTGTCAAAAACACCTGTCCACATGGGGGAGCAGTTTCGCAGGGGTTCAGGGAAAGACCATCAAGATTTGCTACTCAAGCTGGGTAGACAATTAAAACTACACTTACAATTGAGAGTGTAGAAAGAGACCATCACGGGGGAAAGAGAGCCTTTAAAGCCTCTTTAAAGTCAAAGAAGTCAGAAATAACAATGATCAGGTGTTTAAACATCTACCCTATGAAAGCAGTATCAAAATAGATTGATAGTGAAAACGTTTTTTTCTTATCAGAAGAAAGGCTCATATTGGTGATGGCTAAAGAATGTCAGCTGAGCAGAAAGACACTGGCTGAAATGAAGGAGGCTTGTAAGTGGCATCTATATAAGGCTAATCAATGTATCTGCTCTAAAGATTAGCAAACTGGGCAGTGGGTGGCACAGACCTTTAATCCCAACACTCTGGAGGCAGAGGCACGTGGATCTCTGTTCAAGACCAGCCTGGTCTACAAGAGCTAGTTCCTGGACAGGCTCCAAAGAAATCCTCTCAAAAAAAAAAAAAAAAAAAAGAAAGAAAGAAAAAGAAAAAGAAAAGAAAACAAATAATCTCTATAAACATTTAAAAACATAAAGAGTTCAACAAGCAAAGGGCCAAGAAAGAGTCTTGAAGAACAAATGCCTTAGAGGAAGCCTTTGAGCAGGAATCACAGCAGGATGGTGATGACATTACAGTGCTCTGCAGCAGGGACACAATGATCAGGGGCACAGGAGCTACAGGCCTTGGGACCAGGTAACAGGAGGTCCCCAACAGGCTGGAGGATGACTTCCTTCCCTGGAAGCAGGTCTGGGAGGTCCTTGAATGCCACGCAAAGGAATGTGGCTTTTGCATTTCCAACTACTCACTCTGCATTGTCTATAAATCTGCTAACAGCCCTTCACCTCATTGTCTGGCCCTGGTATAATTATTTTATCTGTGAAGGTTGATGTCATGGAAATAGTGTGGAACTTAGAATCAAGAGTCGTGGACTTACATATTACCCTGGGGTTTAATATATGGATATTACAACCATAATTCAAACCTCAGAAATTACATTGATAAGTCATCCTGTGTCAAAAGGGCCACAAAAAGCAGTCTCACTGTTTCCAGCATCCTTGGGCTGTACCCTACACACAGTGAGTATGCAGTAAGCATCCACGGAGCATCGTTCAATAGTAAACCTTTGAGATTCATTAGCTAACTCCAGCTATGTAGACCAATGAAGAACAGTAACTTCAAGCTTACATGTAGGGAACAATTCCACCTTCTTAGTTCAGTCCAGTGTTCGAGTCTAAGTTTTGCTTTGTGGTCAGTAAAGACGGAATCATGAGCTGTGACTAGAGTCTAAATTATGATCATTTTTCTGCAGAGTTTCATTTAAAATTTTCACATACAGAGAAAATTAAAAAGACTGGAAGACAGCGAGAGCAAGCTCATGTACTCATGTATCTGTAGATGGTTAGTGCTTCCCTGAGCTCTTCGTGTCCAGTTCTGAATGAGACACAGCAAACTCCTCACCTCACTGCTGACTTATGGTGATGTACAGCTTTCCCAGTGTTCAAAAGTTCACACCAACCAAAACCAGCAAACACACACACACACACACACACACACACACACACACCTGGAATCACAATGTTTCAATCATTTCTTTCCTAAAAGGCCTGCTAAGAATAAGTATAACAACTAGGATTTGAACACTTGGACCCCAAAGCAGTTATTTTCATCCCAGCCATCCCCAGAATTCACTTTTGCTGCTAGCTGGTGTCAAGGATTTTAGCCACATGCCTAAAGTATACAAGGCCAGAAATCAGCATTGTAGACCTTAGGGGGCTGTAAGCTGACACCAGTAGAGCAAATCAGATCTGAGTTCCCCCAGAGGTTAGATGAATTAGGAGGATATTGTGGACCAAGAACTTAAAAACGTGCCCACTAAATAACCCTGGCTGGCATTTCAGGGGGGTAGAAACACGTTCTCACCCCCTGCCTTCTGTTTTGTTGCCTCTTGGGTTGCTTTTAAAAAATCTCCTGCAAGTCTCTGGATCCTTTGTCTTCACTCTCTGCCTGCACTCTCCTCACTAAGCAGACCAGACATGATGCTGCCCAGTACTCTGTACTCCCAGAAGCCCCTGCCCCACAGTGGCTGGAGATAGATTTCATGAGCTCAAAAGGTAGCCTCTCCTCTTGCTGGGTGTGTGAGCTTGCCTGTGCCCCAGGGTTCTCTTCTGTCAAAGGAGATATATCAGTTAGCATTCTTGTAGAGAACAGAATTCACCCTTGTCAATTTAAATGAAATGTGAGGTTGTAAGGTATTAAGTAACATAAAGTTTGAACTTCCAAGGAATAAGACTGCAATATAAGTTTTCTGAGGGCTCCCAGTCTACTTTTCATCACCATGGGAACTGCTGGTTCCCCCAGAGCCAGGAAGTTAGTTATCTGGTGACTGCAAAAGATGTAGAAACAAAAGGGTGACAAGGGCTGTCTGCTTTCTCTGATCCAGTTAGTAACACAAATGTCCCATACTTGTCTCTAGCTGCAAAAAGTCTGTGACTACTTTGCAACCATGTTGCTCTGTGACTATTTTTGTAAATAGTGAAAGCAAAGCATGGCCTCTGCCTCCATTCCTCCTTCCAGGTCTTGTTGTAGCTTCAGAGAGGGCAAATCTAAGTTTGATCAGCATCTTAGCTGCAAAGGAGTCCGGAAAACATCATTTTTGAAGTTTGAGGCCTCTGCTGATCAGAAAGACCCTGGCTGAAATGAAGGATGCTTGTAAGCGGCATCTATATAAGGTTAGCCAATGTACCTGCCCTGAAGATTGACAAAAGAATTGCATTCGGTTAGAGACGTAAAGTTGTTATGGCTGTGCCAGGGGCCACGTGGAAGACAATAAACACGGCTGTGATTCTGCCAGTTTGTCACACCACGGTCCTTTGGAAAGACAAAAAGCCGGAGCTAGAGTCTTCAAAGTTCCCACCTGACAGCACACAACTTTAACGAGCCTATTTATTGCACAAGAGTAGTATTCTTTCCGTACAGCTGTAGATAAGAATCATGCTCTACCTTGCCAGTTCCTGTTCAGATTGAGCACAAAGGATGACTCCGAACTTGCACTGAATGTGCTTTGGTGCTAAACGGATGGATGCTGGATGAGTTGAAATCTGTGCTCAGAGTCCAGTCCCTCCCTCTGAGAACTGCAGACTGCCTCGGTCGGACATCGGCCGCTACTTTGCTCTCTTCGAATGTCTAGATTATCCACTAATATCAAAGACCTTTTCTGTAGCCCCAAGGGAAAAACAAGGCTGCCTTGCTTCTATTTTGCCATCCCAGCCTCCTCAAAGGGGAGAGCGTAGGCCTTACCCAGCTCTTTGAAGCCCTTGTTCCTGAGACTCTCCAGAAACACCCTGTCCATCCGTGCTCTACCATCTCTGCTACTGCAGGGCTAAGTAAAGAGGCCCAACCTCAAGGACCAGACAGGTGGCTCTGGAGCAAAAGCTGTGAGGCATTTTCCTCAGGGAGAGAAATTCCGAAAGTTTAGCTCACTCTTTCCTGCCATAAAGCACAGTGACTGTTAACAGCTTGCCGCTGTCCAAGCTGGTGTTTTTTAAATTAAGTATTGTTAAATCCATACCATTTGGAATGATGCTTCAGACAGGCCTGACACTCGCTCTTGCTGCTGCTTTCATTTCACCTAATATATTGTGCATGGAACTGGGAACCCGGTTGATGGCTGCCACAGCTTCTGGGGGCTGCTGTGCACAGACACTCGCAGACGGCTTTAATTTAGATACCTGAAGAGGAAAAAAAGGAACGCGGCCAACGCCCTGCTCAGTGCCATAAGTGGCCTTTCCCCAGCTGCCGTAACTATGATCTGCATTACCTAGGGTTTATGTTATTTTTCCCTTGGCCCTTAAAAGCTCTTAGAAGTGACAAAGTTGGGAGACAGAAGCTGTAGACTAAAACAAGATACTTTCCACTGCCAGGTAACCTATATGCACAAGAAATTCTGGTTGTCTCCGTTTCGGCTCCTTCCCAGTTGCCATAAGCATTCCTGCCCACCACGGTTCCCTGCTCCCAGTGCCGGCCTCGGAATCTGTTAATGTGTAAATATGTAGATAGAAACGTATGTGTATAGAGCGAGATGAGTGGAGTTGAAGTTGAAAGACCCTGCTTTGGGGGGCTAGCTCCAGCCTTATCAGGTCGCCTCTCTGAGCCGCAACTTCATATTCGACAGTAGGAGAGCCTAAGCAGCTCTACGACTACCCAGAAGTCTCCAAAATCACAGAAACTTCAGTAATTATCTGTTAGCTCATTCTAAAAACTTTCCCCAATATCTCAAAGCCAACTTGGTTTTGTTGTTCTTTTTTTTCTCTAAGCGTGGTGTCTTCCTTGTAATACATGAACGGGAGACTGAGCAACTGCTTTCCCCCTATTCTCCGCATAGAAAAGAAAACGCTGCGAGTCTAGCGACCACACAGGAGACACTGGGGTGGGCGTCCTCCACTGCTTTGACCCGCAATCAAGGTCTTGACTAAAATGCTGTGTTATTCTGGGGCTCATGCTGGATGCCGACATGACACCAAAACTCAGTACTATTTCCAGAGGAATCTGGACTAGCGCAGAAGTGGTGTTTTCCCATCGTGCCAACCTTCTTTCCCTACAAATAGCATCCTGCTATTCCCAGTGTTGCAATGTTCCTTAGTTCCGATAATTTACAATATTTCTTCCCTCACACCTGTTCTTTTTTCTAGTTTGACACTAAGAAGTGAGTTTTCATGGCAAGTGGGAGGAAGTGGTGCTAAGTGAGATGTTCCATTTTGTAGTGAACTCTTCAGAAGACGGCCCAGGAAGGAGAGAAGACCCTGTAGCAGAATGCAGAATCTCTCTCTCTCTCTCTCTCTCTCTCTCTCTCTCTCTCTCTCTCTCTCTGCGTGTGTGTGTGTGTGTGTGAGAGAGAGAGAGAGAGAGAGAGTAGATTATGACTAAGGGTTTATTTCAGTCCATCAACCTTTCTTCATTGCAGTGAGGATTCAGATAGTCATCTCACAGAGATGCATTTATGTGTGAGGGCTGTTTAGCTGGTAGCATCCAGTACATTCTGGGCTTATAGATGTGTACTATTAACTTTCCCAGTTTAGTATGTTTAGTCTTGAGGACCAAGGTAAGTCCTCATTGGCCCTAGACCAGTGGTTCTCAACCTGCAGGCCGAGCCCTCCAGGAGTTGAATGACCCTTTCACAGGGGCCGAATACCACATGCCCTGCATATCAAATATTTACATTACAATTCATAACAGTAGCAAAATTACAGTTACAGAGTTGCTGTGCAATAATTTAATGGTTGGGGTCACCACAGCACAAGGGACTGTACTAAAGGGTCACAGCATTAGGAAGGTTGAGAATCACTACCCTAGACTTTCAGGACAGGCTGAAAGTGGGTTTTTTTTTTTTTTTCAAACTCCTCTCTGATCGATACACCACATGGAAGGAATAACCGAAGCTGAGCAAACCTGCTTTCCTTCACGTCTTTGCAAAGCCTCCTTTGTATGTACATGGCAGGCCTTGTGTTCACACGCCTATTTCACAGTAATGAAATGGGGGAGCATGCCTTCTAAGTGCCCTCTACCTGCGCTGCATATGCCTGGGCTGTCGTCTGCAGAGGAAACACCTCTCCTGTGCAAATGGAGGACGACATTCCCTTTTATTCTCTCCAAGCTGAACGAGTTCCTGAGCGATAAGGAGGAAAGACAGGCTTGTTTGACACTTGACACTTTTCTAATACCGTAATAAAATCTTCCTGGCCCACTCGGGCTTCCCTTGATGTGAGGAGGGGGTCTCAGAATCTTCCTGGAATCTTCCTTTGGCTTTGTGGTTGCACTGGAGCTCATTAGTACTTCCAAAAGCTGGAGTGCACCTCAGAGGTCAACCAGTCCGACCCTCTTCCCACAGTGATGGAGAAAGAGATGGTACCCCACTCATCCTTTTCTTCTCATCCCTCTTTTTCCAGTGATGCGAAAGAAGCGGTACCACCCTCATCCTTCTTGGCACTGCAGCAACTCTGAGAAAGCCTGAGTCAGGTGTCCAATGAAGGTTTGGGGTTAGCTGAGGGTTAATTTGCCCTTTCTTTCCTGTCCTGAGCTAAATCAGATAGTTAAAAGTTGGCAAGGTGTCAAAACCCAGCAGTTGCTTCACCCCAAATTTGAGCATTCTGAAGTCTCTGTCCGGGGTTTCTTCTAAACTAGGGGCTTTCAATGGGTCTAATTGTATCTTTAAAACTCATAAATGTTGGGTGTTTCAAATCATCACTCCACAAAGAAAGACTTTGCCAACTCTTTTCTTTATGTTCAAACCAAGACCTTAAAACAGAAAATAACTAATGCTATTGTCAGGTCTAGGGTGGATCTTTCAAAACCATCTCTAGTATTCTTTTCCAAACTCAAAGGGGAAAATAAAAAGGCGCTTCATGGCAGAGGAAGCACATGCTCTCACCGAATACCCTTAAAGGGCACATTCAGTCCTGACTAGGCTTGGTCCCTTTACAGCATATGTTCTATATTGACGGGGATTAAGTTTCTCTCCTGAATGGAACAATACACCGTCACAGGGAGCTACTGTACTTTCCAGAGCAACAGACACCAACCCAGGCAAATGGCAAACAGAATCGCGTCTCTCACACAGAGCAACTAGCCAGGTTGGTTCAGAGCGCAGCCCTGCTTACTTTTGGCGCTCTGCGCTTCTGCCTCTGTGTCTCTCCTCAAGCTCAGCTGCTCTCTCCCCTGGCTTTCCGTCTTTTACCCGCTTTTCTGCTCACGCTGTTCACTTTCTCTGCTCTCCCCCCCACCCCAGCTTTGTTATTCAGCATGTCTGATTAGCAGGAGTCTGATTGGCTGGCTGCCTGCTCTAGAGAGATTCCATTCAGTTTACCCCCCACCCATCCACCCACCCACCCTCGCTCAGGAAATGTGAGCGGGGCTGATGGAAGCTGATAGGCAGGGCTGGAGTGTGAGCTCCAGCCCTGGATGTGACAGCAGCGGGCAGAGGAGCACTTAGCAGCTTATTCAGTGTCCGATTTGGATTCCGGCAAAGATCCAAGCATGGAATGCTGCCGTCGGGCAACTCCTGGCACACCGCTGCTCTTTCTGGCTTTCCTACTCCTGGTAAATGCCTTTTCATTTCAATATGTTACTATTGCCACTTGGTCTGGGTGCTGTTGGAGAGTGTGTGTGTGTTTGTGTGTTTGTGTGTGTGTGTGTGTGTGTGTATGTGTGTGTGTGTGTGTGTGTGTGTGTGTGATTTTCAAACTGCAGGGTTTACAAAACCCAACAAACAAAATACAACTTAACTCCTTTGAGAACTTGAACTCCAACTTTCCCAGAAAAATAAACCGTAAAGGACTTTCTGGAAATAGTTACAGGTACATACCGAGATGTGAACTTTAGGATCTACTACTGCAGGGAGTATGTGCTGGGAACTGTATAATAGTTATGTGTGTGCATGGAATTTGGAAACGGGAGTCCTGAGATCAAACTCACTGTGGTGTTGCAGATTTTCTGAAGGACAGGCAGTGAGGAGCTTGCCTGCTTCTTGTTCCCCCGGGTGCCTCATGTGAATTACTTTTCTCTATAGCAAGGGCTACTGAGCCAGGTGAAAAAAAGAAATGAGAACACTATTTACAGTCAACTCAGATTATAGCCCATAATTACTACACTCGTTTATGGATACAAGTTAATGCTGGTGTTTATGAATTGAAGATTAAAGTCTTTGATCTCAGATCTACTTCGGAAGGCGATTAGGGATCGATGATTTCTTGGCCTGCTGATTTCCAGTCAATGATAAGGCTCTTCTCTTGAACATCAGCACATACTGCATTTTTGACACAAAGTAAATGTTCCTTTGTGACTCAGACTTGGTTTAATGGGCAGAAAATGAACATATACTGTCCAAAAAAAATCTACACTCAAAATATTAATAGCAATGCACATTTCTTTTAAACCAGAGTGTTCTGGGCAGGCAGTTTAGCAAACCTCATCTGAAGGTTTGATTCCAGAATTTTTACACACTGCTTCCAAGGAAACGTGACTCTAGCTCTCCTTGTCACTACTGTGGCACGCCAGAATGCCTTCAGAAGGGAGAAGAGCAGATAAAGAACAAGGTAAAAGTGCAGCCGTTGTGCAGAACACATTGCTTTGTCAATGGAGAAGAAATACTGCATTCTGCTTTGATTCTGACAATTTGATCAATACTGGAATTTTGATGAAGGGAAGCAAACCATTTAGGGACAAATTGGAAAATTCCAGGAAGGCCAATGGGATACAGTGACCAGACAGCAATTAAATATTTCATACAGTATAGTATCTTAAACAGTTGCATCAGAGTTGCTAGGAACTTTTCTAGCAACTTTTCTAGCAATACTGCTTTGTAATCAGAAATCGTTTCTATTTTCATGAACGTTTGAACAAGGACTGAAGTGTAAGCGTGAGTAGAGGTGCTGGTTATGCCAAGGACTCAAACGAGTGGCGTGTGAGGTGGGCTTTATGGCTGTGGGAAAGGTGTCTCACTTTTTCCATATGGGATACGTGACTTGCAGACATCGTGCATTTGTCTCATCTTTCTTTCTTTCTTTGTGATTGTTTTTAAAGTGTTTGTTATTCTCCCATTAAATTGCATCATAAGGCAAATTACCAGTTCACATTACCTGCTATACTACTTTCATGTGGAAATAGGATTTTATTATACTTAAGCAACGCTCTCTCATTCAGCAGCAGGACTGATTTTCTATTCATTTGGTAAATGCATTACCCTCCTTGCCGATATCTTGAATATTCATATTGGAATCTCAGCAAGTAATTAGACTCACACTGGAAAAAAAGTGTTTGTTTATTTCGAAAGGATTTAACATGTTTAATTACAATAATTATGGAATTAGAATGAAATCATACCCAGGTTTATTTTACGCGTACGCTTAAGTGATTGTGAATTTGAAGCTTATGTTAGAAAAGAACTGGCTGCTGAGTGCAGAGCAAAGCCAGCGTATAGTAATGACTGCCGTGCAGGGTGTGTGCGAAGGTGTCAAACACTAGGTGACTTGTTTGAAAATCATTCTAGTGACTCTGTTAATCAGTTACTTTTAAAGCCCATTTTACAGACGAGAAATCAAGTTTATATGTACTTTATACTGCGGCTATCAAATGCCAGCAATTAAAGACATATTCTTCATTGGAGATATGTAGGCTTTATAGATCATAAAAGTCTTTAAAGATATACACAGTATGATGGACAGTCGTTATACTTTGTCAGCAACTGCTTTGTTTGGCTTTGTAGTCAAAATAATTATTGGTTTAAAAAAAAAAGTGAACTTTAGCCTGGCCTGTAGTTTACTTAGAACTGAAATATGGCATCATCAGCTCAACTTTCAGCCTGATACAGAAATTGATTTTGAGGATTTGTTATTTCTATAGTGCTTTGTGTATTACAAGAATCTGACTATGCATATCCTGTCTGTATGGTGGCAAGCCCAGTTGTTGCCTGGTCAAAATCGCCTTCATTTCATTGACAGCTAAATAATCTATATCAGAACTTGGTTCTTGAATGTGTACAAATATGGAATGCTATGGAGCCTTGCTGTTGTCAACAACCCTTTTCTCCTAGAATATTATTCCAGAGAGAATGAGGCCCCAGTGTGGTTTGTGTCTATCTGAGTTTGCTGTCCATCTTTCAATGCACAGTAACCACGTCACTATAGACTGTTTTTTTTTTCACTTCACAGACTGTTCAAGAGGTTTCATTTTGCTCTACAGGTCATACTGAGACACATTAACCATCCTCACACCCTCCTGTCCTTTGTCTCAATTGTTTAAATCACAAGAAATGTGGCAAAATCCATGACCAGTCATTGACATTTTTGTCCACTCTTGAAGTCAAATCTCCCTGCCAGAGACACATTTAATCAAGCCTGTATTCACTTTCTGTTTTTTTAAGTGGCTGTAAGGTCTTTCTCCTGCTATTGTGAGAGTTGCAAGAGTAACACTCTGAATTATAATAAAGTACATGTGTTTTTCTGTTGAATTTCTTTCTCGTCTCTACACTAATTTATACATGGAAACTAGTCAAATACAATAGCCCATTCCTTTCAGCTCCTCTGGCACTCTCCTCCACTATTATCTAAGTGAATCTATCTTGGATGGTGAGAAGCACCATTAGCCTGTGGAATGAATGTTAAATCCCTTATTACAACAGATTGTGCTCTGCTCCAGAAGAGTGAGTGAGTGTGTATGTGTGTGAGTGTGTGTGCCCACGTGTGATGTGTGTATGCATATGCAAGTCCTTCCAAAGAATGTCTCACTCTCCATCTAGTTTTTATTCTCATATCTATACCATGTTTAAGTCAAGGGTAAGGATTTTCCTTCTAAGTCTATAGAACATAATGGCAGTTATTATAAAATTATTATTTCTTATCATTTTGTGAAGTTTCTGGTCCTCTTGGGTTCCCATCTTCAGTGATTCTGATATTCTGGTCCTCAGCATCATTTCTCATGAGAACCAATGTACTACATATCAGTGGAGGGAAGAATGTCCAATAGTGGTCACTAGTGAACCACGCAAGAAACTTGTACTGGGGAAGTTTCTCTGGATAGTGAAGACTTGAGAAAAAGAGGGATCACAAAAATGAGCAACGTCTGTCACTTTATATGATAGTTAATTGTGTCAGTGTCTTCTATAAAACAATGTGAAAGCAGTCTCGAGTTAATTGTGGCCCGAGTGCATTTTTACACGCTAGACTTAAAATAAGGGATTGTACAACTTTATATCGGCTTGAGGAGCAAGTTTTCTGCAGGTGCTACACATCTAGATGATGCTTTTGTGCATAAGTGTGAAACCTGCTTGTGAGCCTGACTGAGCGAGCCGATAGGCTCTGTCCACTGCCGCCCCGAGTCTCCCGGTTTCTGCCCTCTGACTTCATGTGTACAGTCCAGTTTCTCTGGTGAAATGACAGTTCTGCTTTTAAATTTGTGTATCTCTCAGGTTCCAGGACTGACACTTTCTCGGGTTCAATCATTTAAGTTCCATGCTGCCCTTTCCTCAGCAAACGCACTCTGCAGTTTCTGAGGTCTCATGAGTCGAGTGACCTTAGCGTGACCTTCTCTCGGGATGAGGACATGAGTGAGAGCGGCCCTTGAATCACCATGAATAACCCACTGGCTGAGTGTACAGAGATGACGCAGGAGTGTGCCCGAGCGTGGCTTCGTTCTTGCCACTGTCGCTCCTTTTCCTCAGAAAGCTGCCCTCGAGCTCTGTGTTCTAATCAGAATGAGACAAATTTATGTCATTTTCTGTCTCCATCATAAAAACCCTACCACGTGGTTGACTTTTGGCTTGATTGGCAGTACTGGCTCCTGAGCAGCTTAGGCCTGGCATACCAAGGTGATGTAAGTCTGAAAGGATTCTAATTGAAATAGGCCAGCACAGCTGTGTGGGGAGCCTGCCTGCTAACTGGGTAAGCTGTTGCTATCAACCCCTTCTTTCCATGAGCTCAAAAACAAATGACTAAATCTCCCCAGTTCCCGAACTTCAAGATTAAAATTTGCATCGCTGAATAAAGCTTGACTGTTTGGCTTTCTCTCACTGGGACTTTGTTTGCTGCGGCACCCAGCATGGAAGGCAGTTAGTTTGTTGCAAGTTTTCTGGCCATGTCAAGAAGTTGCCTGGTGGCTAGCCTGTAGCCAATAGTGACCACTGACCTTTGGTTTGTTTTCTCTTCTAGGCACTCAGAAGTTATAAACTGGGTTGTCTGTCTCTTATATTCAGTAACATTCTCTATTTTGGTCAAAGAAATAGATATCTCAATAGCTAATTATAAACTTTCTTAGAAGAAATACGGTAATTTCTGTGCTTGAATATCCCTGTCCCATATTCTTCTAATTTATAGCTGCATATGTAGTCAGCTCCAAATTGTGTGTCAGAAGGCATTAAAATTATAGTTTATTGCTTTGTCTAAAGATGCTAAAGTGTAGCTTTGTGGTTCTTGTTTTACTGTGCATCTGCTTCTGTTCTTGTCTTTCTTCTATTTGACTTGGATTGATGTCTGTCCTACAAAGCTGTGGAGGGACATCAAACTGGGCCATGACTGCCCCTACTGCTATCAGGCTCTCTACAAATGTGTCTGAATGAGCTAGTATGTCGTAAGAATGACTCAGCAAGAAACCTACAGGTCGGGAAGAAAACCGTGACCATTCGCTTTCATTGAGGAGCCTGAAGCAACTTTTTGAGCAAGCCCAAGTCCGAAGCACTTAATAAATTCAAAGGAGAAGACTTCTACTTTGTGTTTCTGTCTTAGATGTGTATAGGCACACAATGAAAAATAATTGAACAGTAATTCATTTTGCTGTTGTCATTTAACATGATTTACTTTTCATATTTCATATATATTTTTTATCCATCAAGGTCTCAAGTACTTTTCCTTTCAAAAACCTTGTCAGAAGGAAAATGTAGTACTTACCTTAGCTACAGTTTTGTAAAACAAAGTATTTATAGACTCCCACTTTAGTGGGCCTAGTGTTCTTAATTTACCTGTTTTATTTTCACTACTGTGCAGTGAGATAACCCGTATCTCTCAGTCTTCCCTGTGTTTAGACCATGCTATTCAATTGAGTTCTGGTCATTATGGGTAACATGTCATAAGAAACTTTTGGGTCTGACCCATCACACTTGATGCCCCAAGCATTCTCTACCTGTTTGCCAAATGTGGAGGACCTAGTAGAGAAATGTTAAACTCTCAGAATGGCCAGGCTACCAAGTGTCAGGACTGGGTCCCCAGATGACTATGTGGATTGCCATCCCCCATCACCACTCTTGGGAACCTTCACTCTGAATGTTCACTTAAATATAGGAAATAGCCTTTGTTATATGAAAATCCTAAAATTTGTGGAAATGTGTTATATGTCCAAAACCTTTATAAATAACACATGCTTCAAATTTAGATTTTAAGCATTCTAGTGCATGCTTGTAAGCGCTAATACCTCTTTCCATTTGTTATATGGAAAAAGAGAACTAAGAAGATGCCACCGCATCTTAATGGCGGTCTAGTCTTTACAGTTTGTTAATTGCTGCATACTCTGAGTGTCCTGAGCAGCTGGGAGAGTGTCTGTGCTCTAGGTAACCAGGAGAAGCGGATCAGCTTTTCAACCAGAGACTCCATAGGGACGTGGTGGTTGGGTACGGGATGAAGAAAGCAACACGGGCTTGTAGTGAGTTCCCTGGGCTCGCCTCTACAGCATAGCACTAGACAAACTACAGCCAGAGAGCCACACAGAGCCAAGGCAAAGACAATGAAAAGGACACTAAGGGGCCAGATCTAAGATGTAACGCTCGAGTTGCTTCAGAGGCAGAAGCTCAGAAGATCATAAATTTAGCCACTGACAGAGAGGAAAGCAGACTCCCAAAGACAGAGAAATGTTCTCACCCAGCAGCAGGAAAAGCAAAACACACTTCCTGAGTTTACCTGACCTCAAGTTATCTTCACGTATTTTTCTTTCTTTTCTTGCAGCAACCTCCACCACTTTCTATCACTGTTAGCAAAATCCTGGGGGCCACTAATAGTAAGAACTTTCCTTAGTTCCCAGTTCTGGAGCCTGAAAGTCCCTGACATTGCACAGGCTCTCGGAGAGGGTTGCCTCGCCTCATGACACAGACATCAGTGGCGAGGATGTGTGGAGAGAAAAGTTTACCTCTCCAAGCAGAAGCAGGAGTGGAGCCCGGCATCCTTATAGCCTCTCTTGACTACATACGCACGATGACCTTAAGGTCTCCCTCTAGCCCCTCTTGTAAGGGTCTACATCATTATCTACTTCTGCCATCTAAGGCCAAAGCTTCCAAGCACAGGGACCTTGGGGCTATTCAAACCACAAGCAAACCATAACAGAGCCATGCATCTATGAAGAAGCTCTGCTATCAGAAGGTAATAATGTGAATATTGGGCTGCGGTGCTGCTCCTGGCAGCATCATCTAAGCCCATCACTGCAGACCCGCTGCTCCTCTTCTCTCTGCACGCTAATGTTGTACCTGACTCTCTAGGGTGCCGAGACAGCAAAACCACCATTGCACACTTTAGTGGTTTTTGTAAACACGAAAGTGCTATCATACTTCAGGTGACTATGAACATCCAGACAGAAGACATTTACCCATCACCATCTGCTCAACACAAAGAAAACCTGCGCCGTTCGCAAGAGGTATAGGCTGAATGACAGAATAAGACATATTACTAAGAATAAAGAGCTCAGAAGTCTGCTGTGTATTTTATTGTCTTTAGAATATTAATTTTGCTTTTTAAAAAACAATGCTTCCATAGACGATATTTCTGTAATGAACATAATCATTTTCAGCTGTTCTCCAAATTGGTTCATTTGCAAATACCTACTTAGATGCTATTTACTGAACCCTTCTATCTATGTGTGAATGAATAAATTACAGCTTCCCTGTCTGTGAACATGTTACTTTTATGAATGATATAATCACTACTTGTCTCCAAACATTAATGGTTTTCAAATTTATTGTAGTTAAAATTAGAAGCAATTTGTATAAGAAAACACACTGGGATGGTTTTGTAGTTAAGATTAGTTCTTTAAGATAAATCTTGTTTCAAAGCAAATCTTTTACCAGGCATGGCTCCTTGTGATTGCCCAATCAGGAAACTGAGGAAGGAGGATGACATAGCAAGACCCTGCCTCAAAACAAACAAAGAGACAAAGTTATTACTGTAAGAATGAACATTATATATGAATAGTATGTGGGAATTTATCATCTGTCCCACTGACAATGGGGCACCATGCTGCCAGGTTAGTCTTCCATTGTCAATATATTATACTAACAAGGAAGTATGCAAATATCCTTGCAAAACCAAACACTCCATTTGAAATTATATTTCTGAACACCTTATGGTAGATGGTACCTCCTGTAGTCATTAGAGTTTCACCTAATGTCTTCTTAAGATAATTTAATTATAATAAGACTAAAATGATTTTGTGTATCAAAGGGAGATAGCTGGAAGAAAGGGATCAACAGAGGATTGTTTTGTGTAAGACGCATGCCATTTCTAATATGGATTTATTTTATGTCTGAAGCAAGAAATTGTAGGGCTCTAATAGTTTTGCCACCTGTGAATTATTTGGGTGCACCTCATAAGTGGGTTTTTTCTTCTATTTGTTTAAAGAAATGAGTGATATGCTTGCCAATTCTACACTACATTAATTTTCACGGAGTTTCCATTTTCATCTTCATTGCTTTTTCAGATTTTTTCCAAAGCTTCTGCCATCCTTCTACCAAGGCTCTGGGTATTTTTCCCTCCATTTTTCCTCCCCTGAGGGACTTTCTTTACGTTATTTTGGTCTATTGGTATAAATATTGGGACAAAGGAGTGTGATAACCCAAGACATCCTAACATAAATTCCAAGAGCATGAAAGAAATGAGACAGGAAATTGTCAGCAACCTATAATAAATTCAAACTGCCCAATAAAATAAATGCACCCCATTTTACTCTCATCGGATAAAGTTGGGTATCTGATTTCCCAACCCGTTTTGCAGGCTATAATCTCAGCCTTTGCATGTATTGTTTCGATACTGTACTTCAGCAGCAGAACCAGAACTGAAAACCGTAACAGAAACAATCGGAATGCCCATTGTTCACGTGCAGTGGTGAGATCTGGAAGAGAACCTGGGAGAAATTTCCTGCTTTTTCATTAGAGTCGTTGAGTTGTTAGAGCCATTGGCCATTGAGACCTTGCTTTGGGGCTTTTATCTTGCCTGAGATAACAAGCAAACTTTGAATTTACTATTGTACACTGTAATGTAGCTTGAAAACATTTAGTCTGCCAGATCTTATACCTGTGTTTTAGAATTTAAAAGAGTCATTGAGGTGGAAGAATGTGACCTCCAATGATGGCAACCTCTTTGAAAGTAGGAATTTGGTATCATGTGTTTTTCCCAATACCTCCTTCCTTGGCAGCAGACAGAGTTTGATTTAAATAAGGTACTTAGTGTAAATTTACTGTGAGAGTAAATGAACCAATTGCCCATCATTGCACTTCTGTTTTACACATAATTGAATTTAAAAGGCAAAGCATTGGCTGAGAAACTTAAGTCCTATCTGCCAGTAACACCGCTTAGGTAGGATCAGTCAAAGGATCCAGATTCCCTTCCTTTAGGTCAGTCTTTCCACTGAATTATTTCCGGAATTCAGGAGCTGTCCTTAGTTGGAAGATGGAAATAATTGTGACTTGGTAGCCAGTGATGCCTCTCGGCTACTATCTTGAGTTAAAACTCGAGATGTATTGTGAGTTTATGAACTTCCAGGTGACAAGCTGTGTCACAGTAGCTTCTAAATCAACGAAAAATGTGACTCATTTGCTGACCTATATATGAAAGTTACTTTCTACGGGTCTTGTATGTAATAGGTTTCCAAGGGTTGGCTGCCTCCCTTGAATCAATGTGAAATTGTATAATTCCGTGGTCAGCTGCATCTCAGAACTATGTTTTAGTGCTGGGTAGATTGTGTTAAACAAAGCAGACATGGTGTAAAAAGTGGGTCTTTCTACATGTAATATCAGAAAGGAATTGGGACATGGGCAGGCAAGACGGCAATTAACTGGCCAGAGCTTTCCATTGGTTTTATGTTGCTGTCATGGTATTATTTTCTTTAAACTGTATATTTAACTATTGCTGATGTAAGGGTGTCTCTGCCTAAAGAAATAGACAGATTAATTCATTATTTATAGTGATTCAAGAAAGAATGTGTTAGAAAAACTCTAAGTCTCTAAAGATTTATATTTAAGGTCATTTTCTGAGTTATGCCTTTTTCCCCCTGAAGTCCTTTCTTTTTTTTTTTTTTAAATAGCCGTACTGAAACCTAAGCTTAATGAGTGTATCATGCTGTCCCTGTATTTATTTGACACATAAACACCTGTCTTTTCCATCTTAGGGCTATGCTAAAGAAGTGAAACCTTTAACCTAGCCCCTCCTTCAAGTCAACAGCAGGCTAGTAGCAGAATATAGGATGTGTTGTAGTACGTTGCTAGCTGTGGTCTTCCCTCAAGAGGCTTGCTAACTCCAGGTGGGTGAGGCTAAGACAATGTTGCCTCTATAGGCTGCAGAGTCCTTTCTGCAGTCCTGAAGATTGCTCCCAGGGCTTTGCGTGTGCAGAATAGGCACTTTATCAAGAAGCTATATCCCTAGTCAGACTACACAGTCTTAGAACACACACAGTATTCCGTGCCTTTAACAATCATAAAGAACAGATTCCCAAAGTTGTGCATTTTATAGAACCCTAAAATTTCAAAAACAATTAAGGGATAGTTCAGGTAGGTAGGAACTATAGAAAATAGACACAGTATTTCTGATTTTTTTGCTACCTAAGAATATTAATAAAATAAATTACAGGAGCTATCATAGCTTGGTCTGTTGGATAACCTGCAGTAATACTGGAGAGCATGGTGGCATCAATGTATGAAACGCTGCGTATGTATTAACCCACCTCCTCCTTGTAACAGCCTGGGAACTGGGGAGGCGGTCAGCCTGGCAAGGTCGGGAAGGAGCATGGGTCAGTTCTAAAGCACATGGAGTTCATTCTTGTCCCAATTCCACCAATTCGTTTGTTTCACTCACAAAAGTCAAACGTCTCTTGAAAAACCAAAAGTTCCAGGTGTAACTTTTCTAAATAAAATAATAATAACATATGCAGGGGAGAAAAAAATAATAACAGAGGGTTCTTGGCAAAATAACTTGGGTTCTTACTGTTTTCTCATTATTCTGTGTATCAGTGAAATTTTTACAGTGGATTGGCCTGCTCCATGCCAGTCCCTTTCCTTGGGTCAAAAGGAGGAAGAACAGAAAGGATGCTGCCATTTATGAGATGAGGGGACCAGGCTCTCTCCTTGATAAGCAGCCTCTTTGTGGAAGTCAGGCCAAAGAGAAGGGGAAGAGGGGCATGTCCAGGAAAGAGCCTACAAGGACAAAGTGGCAAGAGGAGTTCGGGAGACAGTGAGTGAATCCTGCCAGTCTCCAGGGCACAGCCAGCAATACTCTGCCTTCCAGGCCATGAGCAAGAATGAGGACTACCGTTTTTCTTTTACACAGACATTGTGGTCACCACATAGAGGGAAAATGACAGAGAGGAAGGAGTCCAGAAGTTTATAGTTACTGTCCCTCTCCTGATGGGACACCAAGAAACCAGCAGGTGCAAAAGCAGTAGTGACAAAGAAAAGTGCCCTGCTAGAAGGCTGCAGAGCCACTGGGAGGAAACCCACCTGTGGGCTCCCTCATCTTGAAACCCAGTGGTGACTAGCGCTCCTATTAGATACTAGGGTTCAGGTCCCCACTATTTAGTTAAGAATCAGAGTTCTTAATTCTTTTAGGATATGAATGTCTTTGTATCTCTAAGACGCCTTTCATAATTTTAAGAAGATAGTCCTGTACTTAAGGTCTTTTAATGAGGAGACCTTGAGTAAAATTATCTACTCTTGTACCACCTTCCATCCAGCAAGCATTTCCTGGTAAACCTGACCAAGTGGGCCAATATCATGACGTCATTTTTTGTACCTTCTCCTGATTAGTGGAGTCTAAGGCTACAGTGTCTCCTCATGCTGTACCATCAGCTTGCTTATTCCCTCACCCTAAGAGTCTATTGAACTCTTCAGACTCATGTCGCAGTCATAAATCTTTCCAGGACACCAGCAAGTGCCTTTGCCCTCATTCTCAACACCCCCACACTGTCTAATCCAGGTTCCACATGTGGGGTTCCCTTTGCAGACAGCTGGATCTCAGTAAAACTAGAGCCCCCAGTGTCCACACTTAACATCGTCTGCTCCGATGGTACCCACTGTGGTCATCAGAGGAGAAAGCACTTTAGCTACAAACTTATGAATTTAGAGCTTTTATAAATTTGCAATTTAACCGAAAAAATGTCCTGATTTAGAGAGAAACCTGAAACATAGATCATATGAATCTTGTTGTGAATCTGATTGGCAAGGGGTCAGATTTTTAATCAATCAGGCATTGGTACTTGAAGGCAGCTCTCCATTTCCTAGTTATGAGCAAAGGGTCTCTATTGCATACAAAGCTGTTCACACAACTTTGGGACTAAGCTGCTTCTAGATTGGCCTTGCCTCATAACATAGACTTTTCCTGGCAACAACATCAAATAGGTATTTATGTTTAAAATCATATGGTTGTTTTTTCATAATAATTTTGGAGATTGACCACATTTATTTTCCTTCCTCAAAATTGACTTCAACAGCATAAACATCTATCCAGACTTAGCAAAGAGGAAAGATGTGACTTTATTTTATTTGTTTTGGTTTGGGCCTATGTGCCAAACACTGCTTTGTCTATCTATGCTAGGTAATACTCACCACACCTATTTCACAGATAACAAAACTGAGCACTAAAGCCTAACGGTGGTGTGAATTTCTCAACTTTTCGTCTGTGTGTATTCTATTCTTCTTGCAAACAAATCATATTAAAATATGCAGCACAGATTATGTTCCACGTTGTTTGAGCTATGTTTTGGCCTCTTTTGGCAGGCACCTCCCCAACATGCTGAGTGATTTCCACAGTTTCTAAACCAAGTTCATGAGAGTTCATAGCTTTGTTCCGTATTTCATCGATCCTGAGATACAAAGCTTTTTTCCTGACTTTAGAAACTTGGATGTACTTATGATAGTAGGGTCATAGTTTGGTGGGTGGCATTTCTTCTTTCTTAATTATAACATCACACAAAATAATAGTGTGGTTTTAATCTTTGGCATCTTCCATTTGATAGGGTACCATTTCTTGATTTTTTTTCCAGTATTTAACTGATGAGAATCAAAGGAAGGTTTGAGGTTTCAATACAGAGATATAATCATAGTCCTCCCTCCTAAGCACCTTCCTCTGGTACAGGTTGATTATTTATTTATTTATTGCCAATTTCTCTTAATCTAGAGCAATGGAAAGTCTCTACATTCTTTTCCTTGTTAACGTCCCTCAACCTCGCCCATAGTCTTTGTGTGCCTCAGTTTCCTTTTCTGTAGGCTAGTATAGTGTAGTAGTTGTTGATGCTTTTTTCACTTCCAAATTAGCCAGGCACCTGCTACATTTCATCATACCTAGCCCCTCCCACTTTGCCAAGCCTGGGCCTGGGTAACTGGTAAACTCTCTGTATGATTCCCAAATACTCCAACCCTGATGGCTCCCAAACAAAACTTCTTGAGCTAGACTGCCTGATTTTAAAGCTTGGCCCCCACAACAGTAACTTTTCTGCAGTGTTCTGTGCCCCAATGCCCTTGCCTGTTAAGACAGTTGTCAACAATAGCATCCCCATCCAAAATCATAATGAAGCTAAAGAAAATGATTCACCCAACAGCGTTAGCACAGGACCTCACCAGGGCCGTGATGCCCAGTAGGCATCAGCCGTTGCCGTCATTCCACACTCCATGCTTAAATGTCTCTACCTCGGTCTCAGAACCAAACTCTTTTCTTTCCCTTTTTTCACGACAACCATCGGCTTTACTAACTAACAACAACTCTGAGTACAATCTCAGAGAATAGGAATGAGAAGAAAAATGGTTACTCTTTCACTTGGAGGTAGGGTTCTGGAGCCCACTGAAACCAGGAAGTATAAGATGGAAGAGAGACCAAGGTTAGCTTAAGAAAGTTATCCTCTGAATCCACTTATAAATGCTTGCCTCATTCAAGGTTCTCAGATCTCTTCTTTATCAAAGCACTTGAAGAACTCTGGATTGATTGTCTGTCCAGCTGCTTGCACCCCCACCACCTCGACCAAGAACTTTAGCTTCTGTTGGCCTAAGAGTCCAGACAAAGATACTAAGTAATTTGAATGTGTAGCCAGGGGTGGGGAAAACATTGCTTTAAAGAAATTTGAAAGGAGCTGGGCAGTGGTGGAGCACGCCATTAATCCCAGCACTCAGGAGGCAAAGGCAGGCAGATCTCTGTGAGTTCGAGACCAGCCTGCTCTACAAAAGCTAGTTCCAGGACAGGCTCCAAAGCTACAGAGAAACCCTATCTCCAAAAAACCAAAAAAAGAAAAGAAAGAAAGATGAAAGGATTATACAAACAGCTTTCCCCTGCTAGGTGAATGTCCCAACACTGAAGGATCTTTGTAACACCCCCTTCTCAGCGCTAAGATCCCATGAGCCTCGTGACCTACTAGTGTAGCGGTTCCAGTATCTCATCCAGCAGATGGGACTGGACTGCGTATATAATTGTAAGTACGCACGTCAGACAGAATTACAACGCATACACAGCATGAAGATGACTATCCTCACATGCAACGGTGTCCACAGAAAGCATCAGCGCTTGTGCAGATGTGAAGTCTCTGGTATAACATTAAAACTACTCATTTGAATATGTACATGTTTCATTAAAAATATAGAGGCCCTGGACAGAACAAATCACTTGGTACAAGATAGAAATTATAGCCCCAGTCTGACTTGAAGGAACAAATAAAGCCAAACAGACACTCCGAGGCCTCCAGTCTTCCGAATCCACTCGTCATTTAAACCTTTTGTTTGCCTTTTTTTTTTCCAATGGTCGCTGTGTCAGATTCAGTATTTTGAATGCTCCACTGCTGTCCTTGGGCAGCTAAACTTAATTCCTGTCTGGATGACTTACTCTAACCCAGCTCTATCTCATTTAATCAGTCAGAGAGTCGAAGTTCCTCTTATCTGTTATTAAAATGGCTGAAAGATTAGTTCCTTACTTATTCCTTTGGCAGCAACTTTCTCTTCCTCTTCTCTTTCCAAAACATCCATATACTTTACTACCCATAGAAGTACCGTGGGCTTCAGATGAATCGTGAAAGTACCTTGAAGACTGCTAACCCAGTCCCATCATGCTTCGCGCAGCCGCCTTCTCTGGCGCCAGCTGGGACTCTTACTCTAGGCCCAATCCCTCAGTCAGAACTCAACCATTGCAACCTCGCCCACAGTTTTCTTCCTGGAGTGTCTGGGCACACTTAGCCCTCGTGTGGAGGCGCTGGCCTGGCCAAGGTCATGAGCAGTCCGGAAGGCCAGTTGTGTGTCGTGTCAGCAGTAAAAAGAGTTCACTCTGGAGCACTAAGGCAAGGAGTGGGACGGGGAGACAGGAGGGAGGTGTCCTGTGGAGGAGAACACACAGCAGAGAAAACGGAACCTGTGAGTGTGAATACAAGTGTGTAAGGAACGGGATAGATGAAGGAGCCTTGAGGGAGGGGAAATATTTTACATTGATGTTTATACATTTATAACTCTGTGAGGGAGCCAGGCTGCAAAAGAATTGGAGCCCCCAATATTTTTTGGATCTAGTAATGTTAACTGTACTAAGAAGGCCTTTGAACGAGTGGAATAATATCCTAGAGACTGGGAAAGCTGTCAATTTGTAAATCACCAACAAACAAGACAGCGCTGGAGAAAGTGGACCAGTCAAGAGGAACATCAGACTACGGGTGTGTGTGTGTGTGTGTGTGTGTGTGTGTGTGTGTGTGTGTGTGTGTGAAAAGCCCTCAGAGATTCCAGCACTTACCAGTAAGAAAACAGTGGGAAGGACAGGCAAGCAGTGGCTTCCAGGGAGCACACTGCATAGCAAGCTGGGAGGAAGGTCAGAGGATGTGGGGAGAGACAGCATCCGGACAAGTGGCAGGGGAGCCTAGTCAGGCAAGAAGTGGGCAGAAGCCAGATTGCACCACGGGATGGAATTCGCCGGTGTTGAGGAAGTGGGTACAGAGATGTGGATTAGCCTTTCCCGAAGCCTTGAAGTGAAAGGCAGGCAGCAGGCAGCAGGCAGCAGGCAGCAGGCAGCAGGCAGCAGGCAGCAGGCAGCAGGCAGCAGGCAGCAGGCTGCTCACCGCTGACAACATGGACAGGCAAAGACCGGAAGACATGGGCTGGGAGCAGGGAGATAAAAGTGAACTTGGTTTTAATAAAAAGAGGAGAAAGTGCTTTCGTCTTAATAGCTCAAAAATGCTGATAGCAGCCATGTGTGAAATTGATTTCTGAGGCCCAGCACCAGAGAGAGTAGGACCGTGAGGCCATGCAGTAGTAAAGCATGATTTAACGCCTTCACTCTCTCGTCTTATTACAAAACAGGCTCTAAAAAAAGATGCCTGGGGTGCGCCTCAGCAATCTTGATATTGTCTGTGGCCGGCGTCCATTTTATTATATTCCTGAGGCAGTTTGGTGACTATAATACCACTTCACACGTTCATCTATCAACATGTCATAGAGCTAAGAGCGTTTTGTGCAGTGCACATAAATATTATCACTCTATTAAATAATATCGAATGATGCTTGAAGGACGAATGTGTCTTGCTGGAAACAAAGGTGACAGGCTCCGTGCTTCCATGTTGAGAGCAAAATACCAATTTTGTAAAGTCTCAGAACTGCTCAAACCCTGGGGAGACTTACGAGAACCACAGATGCTATGCTGTAGGGTATTTCATACCCAACTAAACATTTGCCAAGTGTCTAAACTAGTGGCTCCTTGGTATTGGTACTGAATTTACAAATAATAGAAGATTGTCTCACATCTCATACGCACAATACTAAATGAAAAATTTCAGTTCTGATTTAAAAGATTGCCAACAATACATAGAATTTAGCTAGCCGGAAAAGCAGAGACAAATTCTGTTGAACTTGACTAGAAAGCTGTGGAAAGCAAGTGCTGCATTTTTCTCTCATTGCTATTATTCTCTCCTATTTCATCTGATAGACATGTCCTGTTTATCATGATGACGGCGACTTATAATGGACTGGGGAAAAATCCATTCACTTAAAGAAACAAAAAAGAGATAATCTGCTTTGCAGATTTAAGACTGCAGAATTATGCACGCTATTCCACACAAGAGGGAAGGGAATTTGTAGAGCATTTCTGTGTTGCGTTCGCTTAACAAGAGAGTGTGTGGTGACGTTGCTGGGGTTCTGACAAAGGCAGCAGCTAGCAACAGTGCCTGGACTCTCCAAATAAGTCACATAATATGGAAGGAAACATATCTGCAAAACTAATAATTTAGAAAGTACTGCTGTAGTCACGCAGTGGAGAGCATAGTGGCAATAGTGGCCTCTGTACTGATATAAAACACAGTAATAGCCGGGCGGTGGTGGCGCATGCCTTTAATCCCAGCACTCGGGAGGCAGAGGCAGGTGGATCTTTGTGAGTTCGAGACCAGCCTGGGCTACAAG